>VZTD01004028.1:530626-643747 GCA_013397725.1 Rhagologus leucostigma
CCCCGGGGAACAGCAGGCTGGAACAGCAGGGACGAACACAAAATCCCGGGTGGTAGATGAGATGCACGGAGCTCCGGAGCTGCAGCAGGAAACTCCAGGAGGTCTGGGCAGGCAGGGGGTGACGGCGCTGGCAGTGCCACAGTGTAGCAAAGCCTCAAAGCAGCAGCACAGGCTCAGCGGAGGCAGGGCAGCTGCCTCCCGGTAGAGCAGGGGAAGGTGGGCTTGGGTCCTGGGGCCCCATGAGGCACCTGAGCAGATGGTGAAAGGGTCCCTCTTTTAGTGAGGTAGGGTGTTAAATAGGGTCGCTGTGCAAATGGCTGCCCCAACCAGCAAGCTCCACTCGCGGTAGAAGGAAGGCAGCAGAAGGCAGAACCCCGCAGCAATGTCGAATTCTTCCTACCACGACAGCAGCCTCTCACTCCACTCCGAATGTCAGGAGAACAAAGAGAGCTAGGCACTATACCCAACCCTTTTTCTCAGTTCAAATCTCACGGCATCTCTGCCCCCACATGAGAAAACCCCAGGTAAAAGAGGACAGCTGGACCCCTCCCCCTGTGGCCAGGTCTTTTTGTCTCTCTTAAGCACCCAGCAATTTGTCCCTTAGCATGGGGAAAAATTCTTTAAGAGGAAAAGGAAAGAAAAAACCTCCTAAAACCCCAGCAGTATGTTAAGCTGGTTATTTAACTCCTCTAATTCTGAAACTTGTGGTCTCTGTTTTCATTGTACAAAATGACAAACTGAAGCAGTGGCTTGCTGACTTATCTGAGGTCACACACAAAGTAAGCATCAGTCAGAAGTCTGACTTTGAGTCCCTGTTTGAAAAGACAAGATAAAAATACTTACCTTGGGCATGATTTAAGAACAGCTTGGAAAAAGAGCTTTCCTAGGAAAAAAAAAGTCCAGGTATGGCCCATGCACTTGAGATCCTAGGTCCTCTAAATACCTTACTGAAGCAGGAGACAAGGGTTAAATGTGAAGGATATTTATGTAGTTTGCTAAGGGTACAGCAAAGGGAAAAAAAAGAGGGTCAAAAAGATTGATCAGGTAAGTCAGTGAGCTTGACATAAGGGTTAGGACTTGTGACATGGATTAAAGATTATCTTGGAGACTTACAGGACACAGGGGATGTCAGTGAAAGATAAGAGTTAGAAAAAGTCAGCAAGATGAAGACCACACTTACCTTTACCTTGGCTAAAAGAGACCCAAAGAAGCATGCCATTTCAAGCTGCTGAAGTTTGCAGATGTTGCCACGAATGAGGACAATGGGGCAAACTTGGGAAACACAAGAGAGAATGCAGGCCCAGATTTCTAGTCCTTCTGACTATTTGGATTTACTGTCACACAGACAAATTTAGAGCCACTTGAGATATGTGTCTGTGTTCAAAGGAGTTTTGAAATAAAGAACACAGATATAATAATCAAGTGTTGGTAGTAGTTCTGTAATGTTGAAATCAGTTCTGTATTTTTATAACAGCTTTCATGTAAATAGATAAAAAATGTTTCCTAAGTTTTTACTGATCTGTATTACTTCCCTCTAGGGTGAGGTATAGTAACTATCTGCAACAGGGAGCAGGAAGCATTTAGAATGATTGTCTGTGTCTGAGCAGAAATGAGAATTTAGGTTTATAACTGCACCCACTGGAAGTGTGACACTGGAAATTACATATTTTATGGAAAACTGCTCAAGGCAACTAGTGATTAAACCATCAAGCAATCTGAAATCAAGGGATACTCCTTCTCAGTAACACAGTTAAAATCAGATAATTCTCAAGGGCTGTATCCAGACCACACTGTGTAGGAAGGGGGTTTTGTGGTCTCTATTATAAAACAAAGAAGCTGGGATAGTGTTGCGGTGTGTCAGGGACAGCAAAGCCAGGTGGACGAGCAGGTATTGGCTTGATACCCCCACAGCCCACCAACCCTAGGCTTAGGGTGAGTACTTAGAGAGCTGTGTGGAATATTCAAACCTGCAGCAGCATAATTGGCCAGTGCTGTCCCCTCCTTTCCCCCTCTATATTTGGTTGCTTCCCTAGAATGTTCTGTGGTCCTCGACTCCTCATTGGCCCATGTTAATCCTCCTTGCCTACCCTCTTTCCCATTGGTTTTGTATCCTTCTCCCCACCTTAATACCTTAGTACACCCCTATGTCTCTCTACTATTGGCTGTTTTATGCTTTCCCCTCCCGTTTTACTGGGGTATAAAACCCTATGTCAGTCCTGTAGTTTCAGTTCTTCATGGTTCTTTTTTGGTTCTTTGTGTTCTCTGTGTTTGGTTCCTCGTCCCTTGTCCCCTCGCACTCAATAAACCCTTCCTGCCTTCTACAAAGGACCCCCTCCGCTTCTTCTTTGCCTCCTCCGCACGCCCTTAACACCGGTGGATTAGGTGAACCCGCGCCGAAGTTTCGCAAATCCTCCCGCGCCTGCGAGCAGCCTTCGTCACCCCCTCCCATGCGGGGCGAGAGCCTGGCGCTGGTCACCTGCTAGCCGGACAGAGCGCCATGGCAGGCTAGGGTGAGATGAGAGGGGAGAACATTGTCACCAAATTTTCTATGGTTCTGTTCAACAGTGTACCCATTCCAACGGGGCTGCACTTCTGTGCTTTGCTGAAAGCACAGAATGACAGCGGAGCTCTGTCCAAGTTTATGATGTAATTTTGTATGTGCTCTCTTATGTGTCTGTTTGTTCTCAGTAGTGTAGCTCTTTCATCCAGTGCCACCACTGTCTTGGTATTCTGAGCACATTCAGAAGCCAGTCCAATTTAAATGTACCCCTGTTGTGATACCTTTATTTCTCAAATTCATCTTGAGTGTGTGGGAAGGAATCAATGTGGCTTTTTGTTTTAAATGGAATCTGATCTCTGTCAAGATCTCTGCTCCGGGCTTTCCATTAGCAGCTTTTAGTTTACTAATCACTTCTTTTGAGCTACAGGCATTAACCATTTATGCAATCAACAATACCTGGACAGGATCTTTTACATGTTAGATTGCTGTTGTTTGCTAAGAGTGAAAAAATTACTTGTTAAGTGGATGTCTGATGAGAGGATAAATTGCTGCCAAAGGAAGTAAAAACAGCCATGCTGTAACATATCCACAGCCCGTTGAGACTTTGACAGCAACTGGATCTGAATGCTTCATCAAAAGGTGTAACATTTCCCCAGTATAAACAATTGTATCTCTGTAATCCAGATGATTTCTTCCTTATTCAAACTGATGCGTATTTTATGCCAGGAAGCTTGAATACTAATAACCTTAATGTTCCTTGCAGTAATATTAATTAGGCTAACATTTTCCTATATATAAAATAAAACCAGCACAGGACAGAACTTTACAGTTTTAATACGAAAATCAAACAGCCAGTGGGATACCAAGTCTCACCCCAATGCAAAACCCAATTGGTAGGATTTTTATGATTCACGTACGTCTAACTCCCAAAGAGCTGTTTTGATTTATTTAGGTGGTAAAGTAACAACTTCTGCAGAAATGTTGGAGGTGCTCCTCTGCCCAGCCTGCTTGTGGCTACTCTGGGTGTTTGAACTTTGCTGAGCACATCATTTTCCTGTTGAACCAACATGTGTGTCAGTTTTAACTGTTGCCCTCTGAATCTTGGTTGTGGAAACACCAAAATTGCTGTTCGTGGAAACAGCTTGCTTTCAGCAATAGTCTCTTCCAGTGCTAGTTTTGCTGGGTCCAGTTGCCTCAATGTGATGTTTCTGAGATATCTCTGTAGATTTCTCTTCCTTCATAGAGAGTCTGGAAATACTTAACCGTCTCAGGAGTGGTTCACAGATATCTGGCAGGTATTACACCTGGGCTTAGATACCCGCCTGCATTTCAGACACCACTGTGTGTAGTGCTGAAGCAGTACTGACAAGTCTGCCTGCACTCATGCTTTGTTGAAGTGAAATCTGTCATTTCCATATTGTGCCCTGGGATAAATCCTCTAGAACTGGAATTTTCCCATTTCTCAGGAAATGGAGAGCCACAGAACCACAAGGAGAACTTCACAGGTAGGAAAAGAACAGAAGTTGTTACCTGTAGGTCTTCAGGTCTTCTCTTTAGACTCGCTGCCTACCTCTAGAGGTCCTGGAGGTCCCTCTGTGTAGTATTTCAGTCTCCTGCATTGTCTTCTAAGAAAGACAGTGAACTGTTCAATACTCCTCAGCCAGTGGTTTCCTAACGTCTTGCAGTGCCACCATTTTGAGCACAATTTACTCTGAGTACTTTAAAAAATGATCAGAATGCTGGTCTTACATCTGATTTACAAGAGACTGGTGAAAGTTTGCAGCAAGGACAAATAGACTCTTGGCTCCTGTGTAAGCTTCACTGGAGCTTGGAGAGGGAGAAACATCTAAACACAGATTTGATGCTTTCAGATATTTTCTGAGGTCTGAGACATCATATAGGAGTATTTACTGTTAATTTAGCACAGACCACTAGGGGCAAAATCTTTTGTAAATCAGAAACAGAATGACAAAATTACAATACACCACAGCTTGTAGAGGCTAGAAGAATCTGATACCTAGGATGACCCAGGGTAAAATATCCCAAGATTAGAATTTTAGCATGTAGCAAACTTTTAACATGTAATTAATCATAATTAAGGAATGGAATGCAGCACGTGTTACACATAGAGGGTGATTTTATGGCCTGGGGCCTAATACTTAGAAATTCTTGATATCTAACTGCCGTGTCCAAGGTCAGTCAAAGCTGAAGAAACGTGGCATCTCTAAGTATGTAACTAAAATGAGATTAATTTCATCTAACAACACCCCCCCTTTGAAATTAATAATAAAACTTCTATTATCATCAAGAACTGATAATCAAGAGGGGGTATCCTGTTTTATTACTTGGTAGGTGAAACATTCAGAGATTAAGAAAGAGTAAGATTTTCTAAGTGATGAGAGCTCTTCCAACTCTTGTCCTTATGAGATGTCTGAGAATTTTACTGCTGCATTTGTCAGTGCCAAAATATTTTTGAAACATCCCTGCATTGCCTTAAACTCCGTAGGTGCAGAGCACCATGAAGTATTGTGTTTGTGTCCTCTGTTTGACCTGTGCATGATTTCTGTCTCTCAGAGCACACACTTCCTGGGGTCATACAATGTTGAATATATTCCAAAGGATACAGGTAAAACAGTCTCTTCTACATGGATTAAACCCTTTTGCTTTCTGCTTTCACCCCCTTCAAAATTTCAAACTGGGAAAGAGCAATCAGAAAGGAACCAGGCATACTTTAAGGGAGATTCCTTTAGTGTGTGCAAAATAGGATAAAATAGATACTGATGTGATTTTGAATAAAGGTCATTAAAAAATAGTGGCAGCAAACTGAGAAATTATATTAATAATTAAAAAAGAAATATGAGAGGAAAGAGTTATTTGATACAGTACATATGTGCTGATGCTGTGTTTTATCCAGTAGAAATTAATGGATCATGTGGAAAAATAGCTATCCATTGCAAATGAATATATACTTCAAGAATTAAAAAAAATTCTTATTATTTACCTACAGCAGTAGTAAAGAATAAAGGCAATGGAACCCAGTCTGTGTGGGGATGTCTGTGAGTGCATCAAAAGCAAACTCATGGATGCATATTCTCTGCAAAGTGAAGGACATTGTTTTCCTCTGAAATACAGTTGTTGCTGACTCTGCTTCAGATCCTTTGCATTTCTTCACATATTCCCAGCCAAACAAGGCAAGACTTAATAAATACTTAGATGAACTGTGGTGCACCAGAAGGAGCAGCTAACAGTGTATTACATCTCTACCCATCTGAAGACTGGTGGAGCAGAGGAGGACCAGGGAACAGAGGTATAGCAAGGCAGATCTCAAATCCTTAGTAGTCTTGGGTTCTTCCCTATTTTTTGACTAAGATATAAAGGGTTTGTACAGAAGAGCACCCAAGCAAAAATAGTGATCCCATCACCTCCCTGTAACCACCTACCTCTCAAACTACATAAGTACTGCAGAGTGCACCCAGTGGGCCAGCCAAGTCAGAAACAGTCCTTTCCTTGGCCATGTATATTGAAATTCTTGCATTTAGCAGCATGACCAAACCCTGACAACAGAGAATTCAGGCAGAAAGAAGATTGGGAGTCACTGCAGAGCTGGAAGGTGAGACCTTATTCCTGCTAGACAACTGCGAGGGTGACTGAAAGGTTTCGTCTCAGAGCACTTTACGAAAGCAAAACCTGTTAATGCTTTCTGACTATTAAATCTGTGCAATGTCAGTGAAACATTAAGCACCTCATTGTCCTAGCAATAACAAAGGAATGTGATTCTATGTTTTTGTGGTCGTAACCCCAGACTATTGAATTTGCAGCTATAATACCCTAAGAAAACTTTAAACCAGACGAGTGGTTTTCATTTTAATTTGTCACATTCTTTTTGCAGATTTTATTCAATTATTTTTTCCCATCAATTAAGAAGACTTATGAATATGTTTTCCATTACGTGATGATGTTTGTCAAGTGAATTATTCATCAGTTTTCCCTCAGCCAGCAAATTATTTGTGAACCATCGTTTCCCCTTTTGTTTTTCAACCTGCTCAGATTTCTAAAATGGTGACAAGAATTTGTGTTTGATGAATGTGGTTTGTTTTCTTCATAATTTTTACATAACCAAATACACTTTTTTATAGGCATTCAGACTCACAGTTAACTAGTTGAACTGTTGCACTCAATAATGAACACATCTAAAACCCGAGCTTTAGTCTAAGTTATTAGCCCATATTATGTTCTGCAAAGGTGAAGTATGGTTTTATGTTAGGTGGCATGTTATTTTTCAGTTGTTTAATCTTAAGCATGAAGATTTGAAATACCACTGAAGAAGGAGTGGACCTTAACTGTCAACTTGCATAATGATCACCCTAACACCAGGCTACCAACCCAATTTTCATTTCATGACTCCTAGAGTTTTGAATAACAGAGGCTGAAAGGCATGTTCACCTGCAATACTGTGATAGTTAAGGCGATCTTGAATTTTCAGTGTCCTTATTTGTTGCTTTCTCAGAGAGGTGGTGGAGGATCTTGCACAAGTTACAGCTACAAGACTGATGTCATTGGATTGCTGGTAGAAATGAACCAAAATGTCCATCCCTAGGATGCCTTTAATACTTTGTAGAGCTCAGCAATGCAAGTTAAGAGGGGCAATAACTTCGTCAATAATACCTCCAAGGTTTGACTTTGGCATACAGGAACTGAGATTACTAGGTGGTTTTATTTATCTGCATCATCCATGTGACATTAGGTATTGGCCTCCTGTCAGGTCCTAGGGTACAAGCACTTGGCTAGAACAAGATATGGTCACCATCAACACTGAGTTGCTGGCAAGTAAATGGAGGAGCCATACAGGGTTGTGGTGGTAAGTCTAATTTGCCCTTTGCATTGAAGTAAAGCATTCTGAGTCCCAAAGCAGTGGTAAGGTGCTACCCTGCTGACAATAGGGGGAAAAAGTGGCCTGGTACAAGTGAGTCGGAAATGAAGAACAATTAAATGGCTGGAATCATTCGTGCCTGTCTACATTTGACTGATGCTTAAAGTGTGTCCCATCCCAAATGTTTTCAATAATTTAGCTGTTTCTATTGTTCTTGCTACAGCTATTGTTTTTCTGTTCCTTCTTGCTGCAGTTGGGCAAGTCTGTTTTTAACTTCTGCTATGGAGTTTATCTCCAGTGCTCATATGAGAACGTTAAAAGAGCATGACATGGGTGTGCGTTGGAAATGATCAGTAATCTTTAGCTTGCAATAGCAGAACTCTCTTATCTCATGATGAGGGAGGAGGGAATGAAATTGGATTTCCTGCTCCTCATGGCGGTTTCTATAGCTGTACTGTGGTAGCCCCATTGGGTACAATACTGCACAGCTAACCTAAGCTGCTTTTCTCATCGGGGGCAGCTGCCAGTTTCTCTTCAAAACTCTGGGATGTGAAAACTGTGTATAGAATTTGCACTTTCCTTCTTGATTTATAATTTTCTGACTCACCTTATGTAAAGTTTTCTAGTATTTGTGCCTCACAAGAACACACTCAAGGAATTAAGAGAAAAGCCCCAGTTCTTTACAGGAACAATAAAAAAAGCATTATTGCAATTGTAACCTTAGCTTTTGTCTGGAGAGGCAAACTAAGAGCAGATGTTATGTTTGAAAATAACTGAGAGTGAATTAGCCATGTACAGTGTGTCTTAAAAGTGCTGTAATGCAAAACTGACACTCCGTTAACCCCAACTCTCAGCAACATACTTGGTGCATTGGCATAATAGGAGCAACCAGATATTTGTAGCAGTGGAACATGAGGTAGGGAAGCTGCAGCTTGTGAATCTACTTGTTGGAGGCAAGTCTCAGTCAGGTGCAATCCATGGGATTATTCTCCTTTCTGTTTCTTAAGGCAGTGTTTTTTTTTGGCTTGTAAATGTGAGGAATGAAGAAAGTTCAGCTCAGTCTAGATATTTGTCCTAAACTACTCTATTCCCCACCTTTTTGCCTTCTACTCAAATCCTCGCCTTCACTTGTGTGAGGTGAGAGTGAATCCTTTGGCTTATCCCTTCTGTGTCATGCTATTTATTGAGAGTGAGAGCCTTCCACCCCTTTTGCTGCTCTTTTGTGTTGCTATGGCAATGGTGAGGTGAGGCCCATGCTTCTTGTCTGGTTAAATGTAATTTTAATAGTTTCAATAAATGTATTTTTTTAAAATATACAGTGAAAGCTAATGTTAATGTTATAGTTGTGTTACATCAAATGTAAGAGAGACAAAAATAAATGTTAATGTAAACTTATCTTTAACTGGTTTTGAAGCTGGTGATTTAGCTTTCAGCATTCTGCCTTTCAGGCTGTGGCACGGCTGATTGCTTTGGGTAAACATTTGTCTTCAGCTGGAGCCATGGGTAAATAGGATCGGAAAGATGTGCCTGTGCCATTGAATTCAGTTCCTTAAGACTGCAGGTGACTGTAAAATAGACATTTAGCCTAGACTGATGCACAGAGCATCTGGATCGTGTGATGTTCTAGAAGAACCCTTGCAGCATACTTCAAAATCCTCTGACAAAGTAAAAAACTTCATGTGCAGGGTGCTGTTAGGAAGAGGGCAAGAGATAGGGCTATTGCCAATGTTCTATATTTCCATGATTATCCTACCCTATAGAGCACAGGGAAATCATATGTCATGGCAATGGAATGTATTTTTAAAGGCCTTTGGGAGAACATTTTAGCAGCAATTGCTTTTGTGCTTTTCACATGTGAAGAGTGAAATATGAGTTGAAGGAGGGGTGGTAGTTTCATCTTCTGACAAGGTGCTGAAGACTGGCAGTGGACCTATACACTCGGTCTCTATATCCAATATTTTTTCCTAATGTTAAATTGTGGAAAGGGATAGAAAAGAACTGTGAAATTGGTTTGAAAGTAGGAAAAAACATCCTGCAGCGAAAAAGCTACAAAGTCAGCATGTTTGGATTATTAAAAGGCTTTAGAGGAAGCTTGGACAGAGTGAATAAATATCTTCCTAAAGAGAAAATACCATATACCAAAAGGGCCTTTTATTTAGCAGAGAGAGGACTTAAGACCAGGCACATCCAAACTGGATGTAAACCAGGTGATTAAGCTTGAAGACAGACTAATCAGACACAAAGAGAGTTTCCAGCAAGTCTTCATATGAGGACTGTTACCTTTCTAGAGAAATTGCTCCAGTTTTACACAAGCTGGTGGGCAGAAAGGGGCGGCAGAGGGGGGGAAATTCTGTAACATTTTATATACAGATAGATATACCTACACTGTGTTTATATGCTCACATAAGCACACACACATACAAGGCAGAAATGATTACTTATTAGGCTTTTCTCGCTGTAGACTCCAAGGCAGTGATCTGTGTGGCAGTAGTGAACTTGCTGTTTATAAACTTCTTAGAGAAGACTTCTTAAAATAAGAAGGGTAGAAAGCAATTATAAGTTTTTTTGAAACCAATTATAATTTTTGTTACTAAAGCTCTGTTAGATTCTGAAGCAATTATAAGAGAATTTGAATTATAATTTAAGTGTATAGTGGTTAGCTTTGATATGTGAAGGAAACATGGTTTCTAGTAATGGAACGATGTCGGCAATTAAACCTTGCGGTGCACAAAATGTTTGTAAACGAGATAAAGGATGTGTGTTGGTTGCAAGGGTCTTTATATGCCATTAGTGAAGTCTCCTTGAGTTTTGAAAAGTTTGACATAACCACTTTTTCTTGGAGAATTTATGAAATACAGTTTTTAAATTCTAGATTAAAGCATACTATGTAGATGAAATAACCAGTGGACACAGTGTACAAATGTGTACATAAATCTCATATTCCAGAGAAAAAACCATTTAGAAAAATGTTTTGTAATCAGAAGAAATTTTACTAATGTTTTTGCTAATATCAATATTTAGAAGTATAAGAATTATGCAAAGTTTGGCTTTGTGAGAAGTTTAATTTGACTTATTACTTACTATGAATAAAAAATATATTGATATAAATAATATATTTATATAGATAAATATTTAAAAATTATAAACTTAATTTCTGCTAAGTGTTATTTCTTTGTCTTGGTCATGTCCAGGTTTACTAACTGAAAATGTTAAACTTATTTTATTCTGCAGATCTACATTGTTTCCTACAATAATTTGATCATTTTTGTTCTTTCCATGGCTTTAGAAGTGTTAATCTTGAATAGTTTTTAGGGTCTGATGATATTACAATGTAAAAACAAAGTTAAGCAATTTAAAAAGTTTTAATGTAAAAGCATACATCATCTGTTTTAATAATTTAATACTTTTTATGTTAGCAGTTAGAAGAAGAGACCTAATTAACGAGCCGTTTTAGGTGGCTTGCCTGCTTGCAGCCTGGTTGTGCTTTCCCCTGGTGCTGGCTGCAACCTTGCCAGCAGGACAGGAAGTGGTGTGGCTCCATCCTCTGCTCCTGTGGGAAGCATAAATACCCTGATAGTGCAGGGCTCCCAGGTGAGGGCTGGGACTGTCAAAAAGAAAGAGCCATTTGTGACCCCGTCCCTCATCCTCCTTCCCGAATTCCCAGCATAAAAGAGATGTGTGGCGATGCAGAGGGTACCTGTCTGTTAAAAGGAGCTAACGTGATGATTTCAAGCAGTTAATGTTGCATTGAACAGCACTGATTTGATGAGTATGACATGAGCTATTTAATTTGCGTTGAATCATCACTTTGCAGCTGCATCCTAACCCCTAAAAACAATGGGTGTCTAATACATCACAGGAGCTGAAGTGGCAGGTTTAGAATTTGCAATACCTCCTAATCCTAGTAAAACAATTCTGAAGTAGGCTGAATAACTAATGGGGAATGATTTTGAGATCTATTTTATCTGTCCTTCAGTTCATAAATAGCCTACCAAAACCTTGGGAACCTTTTTAGCTTGTCTTTTATTACCAAATATTTCCTGATTCCTTTCTCCCAGTAATTTTTGATCTCCCGGTAATTTTATAGATGAGCTTGCAGATCCTTTGATGATCAATTCAGAAGTAATAACAGTATATATGTATTAAAGTAAAGTACACCTTTAATTATGAACAGCTCTTCCTGGTTAAATCTCTGCCTTCCTCTGAATTATGTTAATTGACTTCATATTAATTTTGGAATAACTGCATCTGCTTATTAAAAGTAAATAAAAAATGAATATGACATATTTATCTAGGAGTAAAGCATATGGACGAAATCTGTGGATCACAATTTGGGTCTAGGCTGGCTTCTGATGCTATCTAACTGCAAGAATGCACAAAACCCCCATTTTTTTAATGTCACTGCTTCCTCATATGTGAGATGAAACACTTATGATTCTGTCATCTTTTCTCAAACACTTCGAAATTTTTAAGTGGATTACATCCATTGTGATTTTTCCCTGTAGATGATGCTCCACATCATAACCCTTGGGACTCAACTGTATGAAAGGGATCCACTGTTATTTTGATATCAGACCTTCATTGCTACTCTTATAATTTCTTGTTATAATTTCTTGGTGCAGTCCATATTCGTAAACTGAAATTTGAAGCCTGATACCAAGCTTGTCTGTTCAAAAAGATTTCTATTTCGTGAGGTGAGAGATGTCTACCTCAAAAGCAGAAAACAAAATTTGAGCACCTGTGTCCAGTTTCTGCTAGACACTAGAAAAAACTGCTCTTTCTGCAGGTTGATAAGTGTAATCAGATCAGACAATTTGACATGTAGTTGCTTGGATACTTGCAGAATACTTTTACAGAGCTGTTATATTACTGAAAAATATTTATTCATCAAAATATTGTGTAAGAGAAGATTTTGACAAAGTCAGAGGTAAACCAAGAGCACTGAGAAAGTCTTCATAAGCTTTTAACTACTTCGGAGGTGTTGCTTAGTGAATCTCAGCTCAGTTGCAGTGGATAGTGCCCTGTGTCACAAAAATAATAGCTGCAAGATGGCACTGCGTGCAGGTCCCAGTTCACTCTGTGACGTGCAAGAGAAACATATGATTTAAATTAGGTGAATACTAATAACCTGGTTATTATTATTCTAAGGTTGAGAAACCCTGAAAGAGCACTTGATCACAAAAAATTTGTCCCACCTGACTTGCTGCCCCTCATCCTTTCACCAGTCTAGAGAAATCTAGTGGTAGCGTCATGTGTTGATTCTAGCTACAGTACGTATACATGAAAGAAAACAAAAGAAATGAACCCATCCCCCTCCCCTCAAACATCTTTCTATTACATAGTTAAAGTTCACTGTCTTTGGCTGAGCTGTGAGACTTGAGACCCAGACGAAAACATCTATTAACATTCTGAAGGCACATTTGTTAACTGCAGAACTATTTCACTCAGTGCCTTGACTAAATTATCTTTGTACAAATTACATTTTTTCCCTAATCACCTCGGGTACTTCTCTTGGAAGGCTTCCTACTTTTCTGCATCCAACTGTCAGGTATTACTTAGAAAAGCTTCACACCAAACTTTTGGAACATGTCTGGAGTAAAAAGCCACTATTTCAACCTGCTGCTGTGAGCCCACCTCTGGGCCTTTAGCTGTCAGGAACCTTACTTGTTTCTTAGCTCATATTTGATAGGATGGAAAACTTGTGAGACTAGCTTGTGCTTTTCTAGCACCTAAAGCACATTCAGACAGGATTTAATCATTATCCTGAACCCTTGCCTATATCTTATATGCAGATGCAAATAAACAGCTCATGCCAACATTCACAGGGCTGTTACGTTAAACAGGTGCTGAGGTCCTGGGTGGGGTGTGTCAAGGCAGATCAGTTTATACGGCTTACAGTGTGCATCGTTACCCTCTTACTTGGATACCATGGCTTCAGGCAGGGAGGAGGTTTTTCTTGGCTTCAGGCAGGGACGAGGTGTTCTGTTTCTGCCTGTGTGTATTGACTTATGCAAACTTAAGATTCTTGAGTTATTAAGTTAATTTCAACACAAGTGTCTTGATTTCTGGATAAAATACTCAAGCACCAAGGCAAACTCTGCAGAGATTAGCTTATGATTTAGCAGAATGCTAAAGTCTCTCTTGCTTAAGTGATACCTGGAAACCCATACTCCCAGCACTTGAATCGCTGTACTGCGTACTATGCAAGTGGACATATTTTCTATCCTTCATTTTGTAACAAAACTACTGTGGAACAAAGACTGAAAAAAAAAATCTGAGGCCACTAAAATATGTGTGAGAGGACCTAATCTCCAATTCCTGACCTACAGAAGTTTCTTACATCATATAGTTTCTGGATAAAATGCAGAACATTGCAGGGAGTAAAGACCAGATAACAGAGCAACACGGCATCAACATAACCGTGTCAACAGCTTCCTAAACATGGGAATCATCAGGCACCTGTGCAAGAATCGGGTACCATGAGTGGCATTCTCACATTTAAGGTACTTAAAACACTAGCTTTGAAGCTATGGGCTTGATAAGCAGACAGTGAGGTGGATTGAATACTGGCTTAATGGCTGTACACAGAGGATGGTGATCCGTGCTATGAAGCCTAGTCAGAGGCAAGTGGCCAGCAGCAGGGGAATCCTGGGGTTCGGTGCTGGGTCTAGTCCTGTTCTCCTCAATGCATATAAATACCTGAAGGGAGGGTGTAAAGAAGATGGAGCCAGGCTCTTTTCAGTGACAGGATAGGACATAACAGTGTCGGTTCATCTGAGTTCAGACCACACTTACCAGACTGGGCTCTGTGAGATATCTAGTTGTGGGGGATGCTTGGCTCTGCACACTGGGCTAGGAAGAACATAGAGATGACTGAGGCCAGTTGAGATTGCAGAACCTCAGCTCTCTTTTAAAGGGAAATTTAACTGTTGACAGCAAGAGGCTGGCTTGTACTTTTTTCTCCATCCTCTTGGTAAAAGACACCTATTTTATACACCAGACAAATTAAATGGCCTCAAAGTCTCATACCTGTAAAAGCACAGTTGACATTCCTGCAGAAAAGTATGTTGCAGACTCTAGATTTCCTTCCCTCCCTACCCTCAGCTGCTTTAACCATGAGATGATTCAGTCTCTAACCCAGTCATTGCCTAAAAAACCCTATAGCAAAAGTTTTGTGTTAATCGCTGGCAGCAAGTGCTGAGATCTGAGTGCTGACTGTTTTTAATGAATAGCCTACCTCCATAGGCGTATCAAGATGTCTTTGGAGATTTATCTTGGATATGGAAAATAGGATGGTCTAGGAATCTGGGCTGACCCATTTAGAGAATGAAAATAATTTGTGATTGAGAGATGCACATACAGGGATATAAGTGTAGATCTGTATTTTAATGCGAATGAGTAAACAGTCAGCACTATAATAATCTGTAAGGCATTTGATCCCAATAAAGCATCTTAATCCTTAGGGCTATTCTGGCAGTAAGAGATAACTGCACAGAAACAGAAATGTTCGTAACATAAACCTCACATATTTATGTTTACTGTGTGTGTTAGACAGTTTCAGACCCTTCTCTCCTCCTTCCCAAAACTGATGAGCACTTCATCTGTACAGTCTGCTAGCTCCCTACTTCACTAGCTCTTCAGTTTGGATTTTTATTATTTCCAGCAAAGGCTAAGACAAAAGGAAAATCAAGTCATAAAGAAATGCTTGGGACTAATGCTCCCCTACTAGCATGCCTTCTGCTTCAATAAAGTTTCACTGCAGATTTTGGTTTTAGTAGCCATACATGTGGTCCTGTGCTTTGTGGGAGGATGCATTTCCACATCTCTACACTTAACAAGCCTCTGAGCTCAATATTTTTGTGGCTGTCTCCTGGCTGCTGCATTGTCTTCGTTGTTGTCTGCATTGCAGACAAAGGGCTACATCTCAGAAATGCAGAGACAGTGAATGCCTAGGCAGTGAAGTGCTAAAACTGATTTAATTTGTTGTCATTATGAAAGACTGAATGATGCTTATGAAAGGGTGGGAGCAAGGGCACATTCTACCCCCAAAAATGGGTAGTGCCACTGCAGGTTTTGTGACCGTAATTTTTTTTTATAATCTTCAAGGCAGAACTTGCTCCTCTACTTCTGGTGTCCTGGCATCTAAAGACACTTGAGGTCTGTCCGGTACTTCATGAACGTGCAGACCTTGTCAGCAGTGCAAATGTGTAGTACCTGGTGCTACTGGTCTAGTGCTGGTGCTCTGCTGGCCTGAACTGTGCAGCAGACATGAAATGAGGACTATTACTTATAGCTCAGAAATCCCCTGAATAATGATAGAGATTGTTCTGTAAGTTCTTTTCATTGATCAATTAGTTTGCAAAATCTTTTCTGGTTAGATGGGTGAATGGCCATTAGGTGCCAGGCTTTGACTCAGCTCGAGGTTGTTTACTGTGTAAGCTGAAGCCAATTTTTCCTCCCCCCACAAATAACAAGCTCATGTTAAGACTCTTCAGCACAAACATTGCCATGTAATGGCATTAAAATAATACACCTGTACTTGTGTTGTGGAGTCTTCAAGGTCTGGACCTGGAATCTGAGTTCCCTCAGTTATGCAAATGCCAGCAAAAACATTAACCTAGCTGGGAACTGCTCTAAGTGGGGCAAAACAACAATTTTGCATCCATATTTCACATTTAGTGATAGCTGTAAATTGCTTTTATAAACAGGAATTTCTAGTTTTACTTCATATTGTTTGACAAGGATGTGTAAGGATTTTAGCTTCAGCAAAGCTGCAGAGGTGCCACTGCAAGAAATGATCCTTAGTATATGGGATACATTACGTCGTACTATTGATTGAGAATTTGAGGACGAAAGTATTAATCCTTTAACTTATGTGAGGAAATCAGGAACTGGCTTCAGGATTGCACGTACTTTCCTTTTATGTGTTTTGTTGATGAGTTTTTACCATATTTCATTGAAGTGCTGCTCAAATGCTCTCTGAAATCAGCGGCAAAGCATTTCTGCAGCAGTAAGTGCTCAAGCTGCAGTATGTCTTAGTGCTAAATAATATTGTCTGATATGTTCACCCTGGATGTGTGCGTTAAGTGCAAGAGCCCATGCTTATGTTAAATCCAACAGTCCTGTTGATGGATTTGTCTTACATTTACCCAGATGCACTGGATGTGCAGCTTATTTTCTTCCCTTTTGCTAAGCAAATTAGTCACTGAGAAAGCAATACTATGAAGTGCAATCAGCTATGAAAAATAAGAATTGTAAATCTATTTGTAGGTCCTTTTCTGTAGAAGAAATCTTGATATTATGGCCACTTAAAATGAATTTTGTTTTTCAGGGTCCAGAAACATCAGGAGAACAGAGAAACCTTTGAGGTGCTTGAGAGTTTTCTGTGCTCTCAATCCTTGTGTTAAAAAGGCTTTGAGGGAGCAGAAGCAATCCTCCAGAAACTTTCCTTGTTATGAAGAAAGCCTTTGTAGTGCATACCATCATTGTTATTCTTTATGATCATAATGTGGTTAATATTGAAAAAAAATAGATCAGTGAACACCATGAGGTAAGGGAAAAAAGTAAAAATCCAAACAGTTTTAAAAGCAAAACTTGCAGCGATTCAGAGATTTATGGAAAGGGAGCACTCTGTTTACTGTCAGGAAGTTTGCCATTAGCTTCAAAGGAAGTTTCAGTAGGTTCTGAATGTTTGTAATAGTTATGACTCAATTTATCCAGATAACAATATCTTTGTTATCTAAAATCTTGGCAACACTACACATTTCAGTGTAGACTGTGAGAGATAACAATCAACTTCAACTCTCACTGACCCAGGAGGGCTGTGGTATGGCATTTAGTCTTACTTCCTATAATTACATGTAATAAAATTGTGTTGTCATTGATGTTATTGTAATTGGTATAAAATGTTGTTTATAGCAAAATATTACAGATGCAGGCAGTGATTTTCTGCAGGAGTTCGCAGATGGCAAAGCTAGACTCTGGCAGATTAGTACTGCCAGAGTAGAGTACTTGCACAGTACAAGTAAGCTCTAGTTCATAATGCACATGGGAGAAAAGGGCTTGATTAACAGATTAGAAACTGCTTTGGGTGTTCAAATGCATGCCTGTGCCTGTGTATTTACCAGTATGTATAAACCCAGGATGTTTTAAATAAACATTTAGAAACCTAATAGTTTCCATTTTTAAATGGTTTGTTCTTAGTTAAAAGTGTTTTATTCTGTTTTTAGAAGCTCCTGCGTTTACACCATTTGCTCTAAGTTTTCTTAGCCAAGCCAAATCAAGCCAGCTCTTGATATGGAGAAGCAAATGTTAATGGAAGGACTGCATGTGTTCTACCTCTGGCAGCACCACAGCGTACTTTGGAGGCATAGTGGGAGAGTCTGGAAGATTTGAGGGCTAATCTTTTTACAACCATGGATTTTCTATATAACCACAGGCAAGTCTCTTTGTCTTAATTTCCATCCTTGCACAGGGGAGATACCATCAGCTCACGAGGGAACCATGGATGTAAATTAATGTTTTTGACTCAGAGAACAGGCAGAAATTAATAATCATATGATGTAGAAGAAGTGGTAGAGATCAAATACGTAGAGAATTCAAATAGACCTACTGGAAGTGTCCTGCATAGTACAAGTAAACTCCAGTGCATAGCGCATGTGGACAAAAGGGCTTGATTCAAGTTACACAGAGTCTTAGCCCTGGCACACTTCAGCCCAGCGTTCTTGGTTTTGGAAATCAAAATCCTGTTCTTCACCTGCTGCTTTGCTAGGTGCATGGCTGTGCACTGTTTGCAGATTCTGTTTCTCCATCTTCATCTGCTCTTACAAATAGCCCTGGGAAAGTGGTCCTCATCACCTTGTGAGTGATCTTTCCATTTATCTCTTTCCCCACTCGACTAAAGACTTGCTGTTACCATCACTTGATAGTAGTAACAACTTTAAATTACTGGGCCAGGCTATAAGACTGAAAACTGTGAGAACTGTATGCACCAAGGAGGTCATCCAGATACAATTACAAATGGTTTACAGAGCCTTCACTTTTCCCATTTCCACTTTTGTTTCTGTGATGTGATCCAGTCCTGTTTTGTTGTTCTGTGTTTTAACACTTTATTCTTGAAATCCAAATGCTGAGTGCATTTTTTCATAGTGTTATGAAGGCTTTGGCAGCATTATTAAATGTATATATATAATTATTTTCCAGTGAGTTTAATTTTCCATGTGCACCAGCCAAAGCTGTTAGGCATAGTGCCCAGCTTACTAGCCATTGAAGAAAAACATGCCTCAAGTTTTTCCAGCTGCTTGTTCAGGATTTTTCTGACCCATGTGGACACTGTCCTTTTGTTGTATTCTGTAAACAGGCAGACAAAAGAGATGCATGGAGTGGTAGATGAAAACTCATGCTGAGTGGCTTTAGGTTGCGCTTGGTGGCAGAAGTACAGGTTTGGGCTTCTGTTGTGTTTTTACAAGGTACGTAAATGTGCCAAATTTGTTTTTTCTTTTTTTTAGTCTTCTTCAATTGAATTTAAAGAAACAACATGCTCATGCAGCTTCATTCTAGCATGCTGAAATGGATTTGTCTCCAGGCAATTTACAGCATATCTAAACCATCTCTCATTTTTACTCCCACTCTGAAGGCAGGTGGGTTATGTAAGCCTCATGAGAAAAAGCAGAACCTTGTCCACCACTTGCCTACACCATTTGGTACTGCAAAAGCCCAAGCAATTAACATTAGCTAATTAACTTTATCTGACTACTACACTGAAATGGCCTCAATTTTTAAAGGTGTTTATGTAGTTGGTTTCCCCTGTTTTCAATAAGAATTAGCCATCTTAATACCTTTAAAAATTAAGCCTTTCTTTATCTATATGTAGTCCAACATAATCTCTTGTGTGCTCTTTTCCCTCTCTCATGCAAATTATAAACATCAAATCCCTGCAGACCAACATTTACTGAAAATTTTCCTTGAATGGCACTGTATTTGCTGATGTGTGAAAGACAACATGAACAGGCACTACAGAGAAATGGGGTTATTGGGAACTGTTTGGGGACAGACAGGAGATATAGCACTGTGCAGTGTGTACTGTCTGAAGAGAAAACAGTGTGTGATAGCTTACTATGCATAAGGCAGTGTTTTACCAAATTGAGTAAGAGATTCTGATTCTTCCTAAATAACCCAACAAATGTAGCTACTGTGGGGAAACTTTCACCAATAAAGAGTAAGAATCAGCCAAGACCTTGCACCCCAATCTCCTTCATTTATCATGACATCCCTGTTGCAATACTTCTTTACCACCTTGGCAAATATGCTCTCAGAGCTCAGCCAGGGTCCCACCCAGAGAGCTGAACAGCAGGCAGTAGTATTTCTTCTCGCGTTAGTATCTATACTAACCAAAGAAGATCCGGTGAGGCTGACAGCTGGAAGGCAAGTCTTTTTGCTGTTCCATTTCTTTGTTATCACTTGCATGTGGGAAGGGAAAGGCAGTGATTTGTTCTACCATATGAGAAACATCTTCCAGGGAGCCAGTGCCAACCTTGGCAACTAGGGAGGATGTATGATAAAATGGCAACAGCTGCATGTGACTTTATGTTCTCACAGGGCTGTTGAGAGAACTTTGTGATCTTGCACATGCTTTACAGACTGATAGCATTAAAAACTGCATCTCCATAGAAGTAACATGCGTAGCTTTGGCTCTAAGTGTCAAGTCACATTCATTAGTTATAATTCATGTGTCTTTGCCTTCCTCAGGAGTCATCACCATCTTATGATTGAAGATACTTTCACTATGGAATTGACAGGAAGGATATTTGTCTTTTAATCATTATTACCAAACTGTCTGATCAGTATGTTCTCACTTTTTGTGGAAGAAAAACAGCCTGGCACAGCAATGGCAGAGGAGACCAGCATGTCTGCCCTCCCTTCCAGACAAGCAGCACAGACAGAAATGTCTGGAAAAGGAACCAGCACTGACATTGCCCCTCACTAGTCCTTTTCTGCAACACCAGGGCTGGGAAAGCTAAAGCCCATTCATAGTCAGATCTTCATTACTTGTCTCAGTGAAGAACCTCTGCAACTGTGCAATAAACAGAGATACTTAGATATCAAATATCTGAACAGTTTTGGAAACACAGAGCTAGGCATCTAAGAGTGGGATCTTCAAAAAGGGACACAGTAAGTGGGATGTTGTTTACCAGTAGACAATGGTGGGAAGAGGAGGAGCTTCCCAGCCCGGGTCTTTGTAAAGAGCTATATACCTAGATCAGTGATGGTGATCAGGCAGTTGTGTCTGGTCCAGATACCGGAGTGAGTCTAATAAAGAGACATGAAGATGAATAAGTGATAGGAGCATCTGTTGTACAAGAAGAGGCTGAGAGATATAGGACAGCTGAGCCTGAAGAAGCAAAGGCTTATGGGGAATCTTACTAATATGTATGAACACCTGGAGGGGGGGGTTGTAAAGCGGAGAGAGCCAGGATCTTTTCAGTGGTACCCAGAAAAAGGGTAAAAGGGAATGGGAACAAATTAAAAAATATGAAATTTCATCTAACCTCAACAAAAAATGTTTACAATGAGGGTGGTCATACAGAGCAGGTTGCCTAGAGAGATTGTGATATTTTCATGTGGAGATATAAAAAAAATATACATAGTCCTGGGCAAGTCAGTGCAGTTGACTGTGTTTTGGGGCTGGTAGTGCTTGGACTACATGGTCTCCAGGGGTCCCTTTCTATCTCAACAATTCTATGATCTTGTGATGAGCCAAAGACATATGATAATTCCAAGCCTTTTATGCAGCAATGAAATCTCTTTTCTGACATTTTCATTTAGCCTAAGTAATAAAATGGTCATTAGGTGACAGACAAAATGAGAAAAAGCGTGACTATAGCCAGAGGGTTAGGGTAAGTCAGGTTGAAATTTCTTGCTTCACATAATATTTCATAATGATATGAAGTATAACAGGTTTTGAGAGAAGTACTGAGGAAAAAAATATTTTTTCAGAACACCAACTGCTTGGTGATAAGGAAATTTTCTGCAATATTAGAAGAGATATTTAGGTTCAGACCTATATCTCCCACATGCCAGCTGACTGCTCCAGTACTGGAAATATTAGGTACCAGTCATCACCCAGGAATTTAATGATTTTGGGAAGGAAATGAGTGAAGATTAGACCAGAACCTGTGGGTTTGATACTTGTGAGAATCTGTAAGTTGTGAGAACATGATTCACAAAAGAACTGAAAATAGTAAATGAACCTCACATGTGTATACACATATATATTCTCACCTATGCAAATATGAGCAAAACCAGTGTAGAAAATCACAGGAAATACCTGAACAATCATTTTATCCTAAGTTGAATTTGGTTGTAAATGAAACCTGTGGAAAACACTGCTCAAAAGAACTATGGATTCCACCTAGGGGAAAAAAATGGTGAAGTCATGCCTGGTTGAAAAATGAAAGGGCTCTGAAACACTCATTTGGCTGACCTCCACATGCCTGTAAAAAGTAAAAAACATTACAGATAGCATGGGAAGTTCGAATCTGACAAAACCCCACACTACTACTGTGAACCCCATACTCCTGTGAAGTTCCACACAACTTGCTAAACAAGACAGGATATTAGCAATTTTGCGTGATGGCCAGAATCAGACTATAATGCCAGTAGGACAAGGAACACTCAGTACTGTAGCTGGGGTTTTGGGACCCTCAGGGTCTACCTGGAAAGAAGTGAACACTCAGACTGTCTACTTTAGGTAGTACATGGAAGGTGATAGATAAATTCAGAGGACCTAAGCTAGATCCTTATATAAAATGATGTGAACATTTTTCTGCATTAAATTAGCTATCTAAATCCCCAAAAGAATTCAGCTGCTGCAGCACATCAAACATAGACTCCTGTCCAAAAAGGAATCCAGAATCCCATAAACATCATGGAAAGAGCTACACACTTCAAAGGGAGCACATAAGAAAGAGCATACTAAGTCAATGTCCTGGGTCCAATGTCCTTTTATCTGAGATGACCGAAACCCATATTCCAGAGAACTACCCCACTGAGGTGGTGGGAGTGGCATGAGATAGACTCTGGGCTCAACTTTAATTTATATCTCTGCAAAGGAAAGAAATAAGGTCCATTGGACTAGCAGAAGAATGCAAACACGAACATGATTCTATAATTTGGTGGCTAGACACTCCTGTGGGATGGCGGAGATACTTACATCACAGAAGGTTTTCACCTTTAAAGGTCTGGAATTTTCCTGAAGTCTTTCAGAAATAAAAACGCAGCAACATCCAGGGCTTTGGGAAGAACATTTTATTGCTAAGCATATCTTTAAACAAAATGCAACTAAGAAAAGAAAAAGAATCAAAAAGAAGAAAAAGAAAGGAAAAAAAAGCCATAACATCACGGTAACTCAAATAAAATTTCTCCAGGTTGTCCATAAAGCAACAGGGATATGGTAGAAGCCCACATACAGAAATGCACATGTTCCCAAAAACTGTCCAATAGAAACTTACACAAAAAAGGAAAGTGTAAATATTTTTCCTTTAACTTAAAAAAGGAAAGCAAAAAGGAAAGGAAGAAAGAAAGCAGGAAATCATTTCACAAGACTCCAAGACTCCAAGAACAGCAATCTTTTACAGACATCAAGATATAATCAACTTTATATAGTTTCGGCCAGTTAAGTCATCTAAAATCGTGCTTTCATACCTTTTTAAAACCTGTCTTTTTTTTCTTTTTAGTATAAAAAATAAAAAAGAAAAAAGCTCAACCTCACACACGCGCACACGCACCACACACACGCACACATACACGCACTGAAAATAATTGTTAACATGAATGCATCTTCTCCAAACGTTTGAGAAGACTGTTTTTTTGAATTAAAGTTCCCATGTGCGTGTGTGTATCTGATGACACTTCTTCAAAGTCAAATATTCATGCGACTTACAAACACCAGCAAGAGTAGATTTCTAAACCTAAACAGCTGATTAGTTTTCATCCGCATAAAGCAAAAGTTTTCATTTCTGATATCCCAGGGTTCTCAACCCGTCTTGGTTTTTGTTGTTTCCCTCTCTGTCTCTCTCTCCCTCATTTACGTTTTTGCACATGATAGGCATGGCCGTCAAACCACCTCACTATTGTTCTGTACAGTAAGATAATCCTTTTCACAATAACTGGGAAAATGTAGAAACCAACCAACCAAATTAAATAAGTTAAATAAAACAGAAGACATTCCCAATTTAACCATAAAACAGTATATACACCATCAGGGTATCCATATAGAAATTATGCTAGCAAAAAAATAGTAGTAAAATATGTAAACAAAATTTCAGATTTTTTTTTGACACAGGTAACTGTGACAAAGCTAAAACACACACTCCCTTCACATTTTAAGGTTTGCTTTTGTTGTCTGTTTCTTTTTACTCTGTTCTTCAAGAACATTCTCATTCTGCATTAAGACCATAACAGAACTTCTGTTCCAGCCGTCCCATCAAACATACCATGATAAATATATCTGTGTGTATATATATATTATATTATTAAATTAATTTTTCTTTATTATTTTTTGTGTGTCACAGCAGCTTTATTTATTTTCTTTTATATAAAAGAGAAGGAAAAGGAAGAATAGGGAAAATGGAAAGACACTGATGATCTGAAATGTCAAACTACAAAATTAAAATATTACATATGAAAAACAGTTATATGTCAAAAAACCTATGTATTTTGCATTCTTTTACAAGTGTTTAGCTTTTCTGACATTTACTGTTCTTGTCACAAGTTGAACTCCAGTGGTGTCTTTCTGATCTCTTTACTAAACTGATTTACTGTTATTTTTTGCATGCATTGCAATGTCACAGAACCAGAACCCAGAGGAAGGCTCCTTTATTTTTGCACAGTATATTCAGCTCAGAATGGTTAATAACTTTAAAGCATTCTTTTTTGAATCTCCAAATCCCGTTAACTGTACTTTGGTTCTCTAATGCATACTAAGTGCTATACTCAAATAAAGCCAATGACTGATCAGAACAGACCCAAACCCATCTGCTCTTCAGTTCAATTGCAAATACTGGAGCCAGATCCAAAAGAACCAGCTTTTCATGACAATTTTCCTCAGGACCACTCATCAGACACTTTCACTGCATTGTTAGCAAACAGCTTCCTGCAAGATGACGGATTCCAGAGACAATACAACCAGATATGCAGAGTAAACACCATGGGTAGCTTTTGAGTTCATATATGATAATAGTTTCTCTTTATTTATTATGGACTTTTTTTTCCGAGATTTCTTCTCAAGTCATGTCCTGGTTCACCCCCCACACCATTCCACTCCACTCTACCCTCCCTCACCCAAAAGTAATCAAAGAAACCAAACAAAAAGCAATCCAAGAAACAAAACAAAACCAAACCAAAAAACCAACAATCTCCAAAATCATTTATTCCCCTCCTCCAATCTCGAAAAATTATATGTATGCTGGACACGGCCAGATCAGTTTGTTCAATATTTCTTTGTTGTTTAATAATGTTTGTTTTTTTTCTTTTTCATTCTTTTTTTTTTTTTTTTTTTTTTTTTTTTTTTTTTTTTTTTTTTTTTTTTAAATAAGTAAACTGAAAAATTATTGATACAGTCAGGGATCACGAACATTGTTAAAGACTCACTTGGAGATATGAAACAAGTAAGCCATGAAGTCTTCTACCCTTGCAGAAAGTTCAGCGGAGGAGGAGATTTGGAGATGTCCAAGTTCACTAACAGAGCAGAGCTGTGTGCGCCATCTCCAGAACGCTAAGTGTGCTTTATAATACATTAGGGCAAAGTTTGCTGACTCCAAGTGATGACTTAGACATTAACAGTCACTGCTGAAATTTTTTCCCAATACTTTTTCCCACAAACATTATCTCCCAATCATCTCGTTTGCTGCAATGGTTCTGATATCTCAGTTAAATCTCATTAAGTATTTATATATTTATATATAAATAAGTATTCTTTTTTACACATAATACTCTTTGTCCTTGTTTTTCTGCTTCTTGTGGCCGCTCTTTGAGCTCTGCTGCTTCTCCTTCACGAGCGTGCCGTTGCTCTGGGCTGAGTTGCTGATGTAGTTCCGCGTCTCATCCACCTGATAGGACCCCTCGTCCCTGTTCCTGTACTTGTACATGGCGTACAGGAGGATGAGGATGCAGAGGGCGGCAGCAGCCACAATGCCGACGACCATCCCCGTTGTGCTGCTCGACTCACGGACCACCTCTGAGGCCCCCGGAACCCGTCTGATTCCCGGCTCCGTGGGGTTTGCTGTGGGCACATTACGGAACATGGGGGAAGTGATTAGCGGGCTCTTCAGCTTTGTGCTGTCTAGCTCATAGGCAGTGGGCAACGGAAGCAAGACTATGTCAGGCTGGGGTTTGAGCTCACGGTTATTCATTTTGCCGGCTGGCAATTTGGGAACCATCCCAGTCGAGGACGAAGCTGTGGAGCGGATCAGCTCAGGGGACAAAGACGTGGTAGTAGTCCTACCAGTTTCGGAGACTTTGTTAGGTCTAAAGTCCTTGGATTCCCACTTGGGTGCGTGTGCTTTGTAGCCACCTTCGAAGATTGAAGTGGAAAGACTCTTATCTGTTACCAAGGAGAAGGTGGTGTAAAAATCTTCATCATCAGTAGGGGGTAGGTTAGAGTCAAAGGTTTCCCCTGAGCCATACCCAGATATCACCAAGCCATCATCATCACAACCATCGCTGCCTTGGTCCGACAAGCAAGGTAACCCCGCCTCAGAGGTCATGGACAGGGAATCTTTGGTGGTCTCAATAATGGTGAGGAGGGGGCGAAAGGTAGGGGGAAGTGTAATGAAAGGTGCACGAGTAGCAATAGGAGGGATATCTATAGGGTCTTCTACAAGTAGAGGGATAACTAATTCACCTCCTGGGATAGAAAAGAGAAAAAAAAGAAGATTAGTACATTTTAATGACACAATGCACCATTTTCAGTTCACTTAAGGGCAAGAGAGGATCTGGGCATTATGAATAGGTGTCAGGAATCAGCTTTCTCTCTCTAGCTACACTACCAACATACTTTCCTGGGGGAGCCTTTCACTCTTTCCTCCCACCCTGCTTGCACATTGGTAAAGTGCATGATCCATTTCCTTATGTACAGTGAAATACACTGAATTTTTGGGGACCCAAATTTTTTGATTTTTGAAGATACTCTCAAGTGACTCTTTGGTCATCAATTTTTGGTAGTGATCTTTTTAAAGCATTTGGTTAGAAGACTATTTGAATTAATTACTTTAAACTGCCATAGACCAGTGTTCTCCTAGATACATCTTTTACCACTCATCTTGCCAGTTTTTCCTCTTCTGATTCTTTTCATTTAAAATAACAGTGGTATTTCTTCTCTGCCATTCTAACATGCTCACCTTCTGTAGCAGTATCTAAGTCCTTTCCCTAAGGCATTTCCCATTCATGCATTTCTTCTTGATCGTTGTGTGGCTTTTAAATTGTGGGAAGGTTCATGAAAGTGAGGGATGGAATAAGAACCAAGTACTTACTGGGTCCATGAAGGTACAGAGCTCTACTCAATGTTCATCTCTTTTTAGTCTTTCTTTAGCATTCTGTTTGACACTAGGAATATCCCTTTCCTTGCATCTTTTGGGGCTACTAGTACCATGCTATCTTCATCTTCCATTCTTCTTGATATTCATTTACTATAATTTGAGTAAAAATTAAGATAGATTTTATTGTGATTGACAAAAAAACTGAATAAGGACTTTGATGAACCAAGTTAGCACTTGAGCCCAGGACTGTACTGCAGAAGTTGTCTTCACACCTACTGTTACTTCTTGACAGGCAGACAGTTGCGGTCGGTTCTACTGACTTCTAACAAGATGGTTACCTGCCTACAGAGGGCTGAAAAGAAGGTGGACTTATAGTCTCCTCTTTAAGTAGAACAATAAAACTATAGGTGTAACATTTGTACCTTGTCACAATTTAAGCTGCAAACGAAACAAGAAAATCAGTGCATCATTTCTATGATTTGGATTCTGAGCAGCAACATTGCTACTTTTAGGGTAATAGCCCTGTGTTGTCTCTATATTGTAATGTGACTGCACCTCTACTTTTGAGTCTATGGTAGTTAACACTCCACTGTTTTATTTTGTGGATTTAAAAAAAAAAAAGTGTAGAATCTTATTATTTTATCTAATTCCTTTACTTCTGATTATATAGTTTTCTGATGACATACAAGTCATCAACCCTTTTTTTCAGAGTGAACCATTGTTTTTGAAAGTTTGTGTATAAATTGTCCCTTGGGTAATTTTTCTTTGCCTAGCCATTTAAGTAATTGGCTTAAAATGTAAATTGAAGCGTTCAGCTGACATCATGAGAGTCATCTAGATCTGTTAAAAGGAGTGCAACTCAGTAAGAAGTATTCCTAATGCATAGAAAATTTTGATTTATACTCACCATTGCTTAAGGAGGATGTACAAAAGGAATTATAGTTTCTAAATAAATAATTCTGGATTTTAATTATGTATTAATAACTGCTAATGAACACTGTGGCATTGTTACAATGGTGAATGTATCAAAATTGTGCTCTATCAAGTCTACCCTATATATTACATGCCCATGTTTCCCACTGAATTCTGCCAGTAATGTCCAAGGAACGTCTATAAGGAATATGGTCTAAAATCAAAATCCCTTCTAAGTGTATTTGGAGAGCAATATATTTGAACAAATTACACACTAAAGATAGCAATACACTGAAAAAGGTACTTAACAGTTTGATTAAATCTGGATAGCCAAAATAGCAGTACGGCTTATTCTTTTCCTTAATGCAAAACTGAGTGGTGACACAGTTTAATTAATCGAAACAGTCGGAATTCTCTCAGAGGTACGAGGGTAGAAATCATGCCAAAATAAGAAATGTGGTACTTTGCATACTTTCATGCAAAACTAGTTTTAAGTTAAGATACAAATGGCCAATTTGAACATGTTGTTTAGTTTTCTGAGCTTCCTTAGTATGTTCGTATATCTCTGTTGTTACTGCCGGGAGAATGAAGAAATAAGTATCAATGTCTCCAAACTACATGCTTTCAAAAAAATTATGTAAAAAAGCCTAAAGTGTAGTCTGCCAAATGGCTACACTGCATTTTATGCCCATGCATATGAGCTGTTTTCTGAGCAATGTAGAAACTAGAGCATGTAATATGATTTATATATGTCCAGAAGGCCTATCCATGGCTTGAGTAGAGCATCTATAATCTATGCAAACAGGTGGTCTCAGGATGAACTTGGAGTATGCCTTGGGGCGAAAGATCATCTGTGAGCCTGGTAAAAAATGAATAAAAATAACAGTATTTAAGTGAGGATTGCATCAAATTGCATGAGTCTGGAATTTAAGTTCCCGAAAGTCAGGGATAGATAGTGTTCCTTTAAACAGTTTTTTAAGATCAGTGTTTTGCTGTTCAGTAGCAATAGTCATCTGATTTTCATTCACCATCTGTGACACTCAACTGGAAAATAAAGTTTGTCAGCTTTTAATTGCTTATCTGGAGCCTTGAAGTGCCTTTGTTCTTAAAAGCTATTATACTGGCCTACAGCATCAGTATGGCATTGATCTGCCACCCACTGGAGCAATATTTTGGGTAGTTTTTGTCCAAAGAGAAGTTATTTTGGTCCTGTTAATGATTAATTTTCTGGAAGGAATCAGACATATCTTACATTTAATATGAAGACCTTCCTTTTGCCCCAGTAACCTTTGCATTTAAAACCAGGTCATAGTTAGATAGTTTTGGTGCAATTGAGGACTTGAGCTAATGATCAAGACTACTGGAACCATAAAAATTATCACAGCCTTCTTGAAATATTAAGTAAAGTTGATAGACTTGCTATGATAAGTGGGATTTTACATAAGTGATGGAGAAAATAATGGAGCTTTTCTATGCTAGCAACTCTGTTGGATGGAAGACAATGTAAGACAGAGTCAGGACCAAGTTTTACAAAGCTTTCATCTCTCAATGTATGTGAGGAGAGAAATAACTTTTATACCAGGAACACTGGATTAACTCTGATACAATTATTTAATCTAATCACTAGTTTTTATTCCAAATTGTCCAATGATCCATACTATGGTTACTTGCATACGCAAGAAATAAAGAGACTGTTTAAGGTCCTTCATTAGGAATCACTTCTCCATCATGGAGTTAATTTGTTACATTTACTTTTGTGGGGTATCAGGTAGATGGTAATCATGTTTTTATTTTTCATTTTTTTATTGTCTGTAATAGAAGAAACTGAGACAAAAAAAGCTGTGTGACAGTAAGTCAGAAAAAGCCCTATAGGTATCAAATCTGGCTTCTCTTTTATTGCATTGTTAGGCATCTATGCAAAACTCCCAGCAAACTTGAAGCTGTAGGTCTAACAGGATGCAAGCACAATGAATACTTCTAGGGGTATGTGATTTATAGAGGAATAAAAACATCCTTAAAAATGGCATGATAAAAATGCCACTCAGTCTAAGAGAAATGTGTTATTTAAGGATAACAGGGAATGTAAATCCTGAAAAGCTCCCAGGAAAGTGTGAGAAATATGATCACCAATATCTATGGAGCAAGTGCAAACTTTCATATCATACCTGCAAACAACTCTTTAACTGGTACATTTCTACATGTAAGAGACATGAGAGGGAGTCTGATGACAAGCAGCTTTATAAGTGTGTGTGTAGGGGGAACCACCTTAACAGAAAAATGGCTGAAGGTGCAGGAAGCTGCCTGGAGCCAGTGGTCCTTCGATGGTGGAGTAGTGGTACCTCTTGCCCAGGCCTCGAGTTGGTTTAAAGGTAAATGCTGAAAGATTTAAAAGACAAAATGGCCACTTGGTTGTCAAGAATATCTTATGCAGGATTTGGATCCTGAATGGTTTGCTGTGGAAGGCAAATGTTTTATAGATTTAGATCTCTAGAAAAAGCTAAAGAGGAGCCTCTGAAATGACAATCTTGAAGGGAAAGATGTTTGAGAGAGGTTTCATGTTTGTCAAGTTTTCTTTTCTCCTCACAATGTCTACCCATTTTTCAATTGAAAAATTAATGCTTTGCAGCCTTGAGTAAAACTTACAGGTTCAATTTCCAAATTGCTCTGTGCTACAGGAAAAAAAAAACGCAAGGCTGCAACCCAGTTTGGGCCATGGCTTTCAAATAAATATTCATGTAAGACTTAGATTCTGTTTGTGAATGATATAGGCTGTTTCCAGGTAGTTACAGGTTTCTTTTCCCCTTTTTTTCTGTTGGCTGTTAAGCATCAGTTAAAAGTGTTCACTGGTATGCTGTGAGTTCAGGATTACTTTAGCAATCCAAAGATTTCACAAGGATTTTCCAGATTTATTTTTCACCTACTTTGTGCTTCTTCTTGACAACACAGTGCCAAAGAACTAAACAAAAGAGAAACAGATAAAATTGTTTCCTCTGCAGTGACATAGATGCAAAATGTATTTGCTCATCAACAGTGTAGCTGAAAAAAACCCCCCAAACCCCAAATAACTTGACATCAAACTGGAAGGAGCTCTGAGAGAACTGAAGTCTGTGAAGTGGGAAACCTTATACCAAACAGCCCAGTGCTTTGCTTGGCCTTCTCATTCCAGAAAGTGTGCATGTATTAATTAAAAATTAGCCTTTTAATCTAATGCGTATGCTACTTTCATGGAGTTGTGCTTTTCTTTAAACTACCAAGAGCACTGGGGATATAAAAGTTCTGCTTAAGCCTTGGAGCTGCCCTGCTTTTTGCTTTATGAGCGTATTTATAGATATTTAATTCATACCTCTGGAGCTGATCTCCAGTCAGAGTTCTCTGCCACTGGAAAAGACAGAGTGTTAAAAATTTAATAGAAGCCTTATGAACTGTGAGGATGGTGTGGGCCAGTCAGGAATGCAGAGGGCACCGAAAAGTACGATAAATAAAACAACATGAAAAACTGTAGCAGCTGCTGGTTTTCATCTTTAGAACCACAACTACTTCAGTGGAGACTCAGGCATCAAACTGATACAGGACAAAAGGCACATAAAAGGGAAGCCTGAAAAGATTCATCTTCTCCTGATGATGATAAGGAACACACCTTATCGTCTCTCTCTTTTCCAGCTGCAACTGAAGAGCTTTAAAATGTCATCCATAAAGGCTGCACAATTCATCCATTCCTGCAGGTACCTGAAATTCTGCATCCAAAGTTTGCAATTTTCATTTTATTCTTTTGATGTTCCTCTGAAGCCTGACTCCATTTTCAATATAAAATACTTGCCAGAGAAAGAATTCCTTACCTTTTCCCCCTCTGTATGAACACAATAATTCCTTATTAAAAGACCGAGCTCAAAAATTTCAGTCTAATGGTATTTAGTTAATTCTGCTTTGAGTCCTCTGAGGATAAAAAGAGGAAATTATTCAGAATATAGTCTCTGATTCAAAGGAAAGATGATGCTAACACAAAACCTAGTAGATGAACATTCTCAATATTTTCTACTCTTGCAGTCTGAATTAATTGCAATTGACAGAGAGTAGTAGAGAGAAAAACATGATTCCCACAATGCAATACTGCAACTCTTTATCTCAGATACCTCCTTTTCCTTTCAGAGACTATACAATCCTCAAAGTGATTAGATAAAACTGGATTTCTGGTGGAGTTGGTTGAAAAGCATTTCCTAAGCCCCTCCCCCCAACTATATCAAAAGACATCAGTAAATGCAGTGTTTCCCAACAGATGGCTCATGAGCAACAGGAAGGTACAGAGTTTGAGAGGTCATGAATCCCAAGATGATGCTGGGCTGTCTTTCACTGATGTAAATTCTGTTCACCTTTGTGGAGTTTCAGTGAAATAGAACCTTCCAGAGAGGTCCTGACATCATGTCTAGAAGCAAAATTCTAGAGCAAAATTAGGTATTTTGGTGCCCAGACACCGAGCTGCTCTGAACCAATTGAAACGTGCTCTCTTCTATCTCCCACCATTATTTTAAACTTTTATGATTACCTGGTGACAGCTTCCTATTCAGCATAATTATTTGTTGTGTTTTCAGCATCAGTTGTCCTAGGGACTTGATGGTTGAACCTAATATACCTGCTGAGCACAGCATTACTATGCAGAAATGGTGAAAACATATGTACTTATAAAGAAGCACAGCTTTCTCTTACTTTAGACTCATTGCTTTTTGAAGAAACTAATGCAAGCCTCTTTTGCATCTGTCTGCCAAATGCATTATTTCTGGATGATTTTCAATCTGGATTATTTCCTATCAAGTCTGATACTAATAGCAATATGGTGGATGCGTTTACCTGGTAAGAGTACACTTGAGAGTATCATTTAGGCTGGATATTGGGCACATAATCAGCAATGACAAAAATTGATAGAAAAAAAATAGTTTCATGGGAATAAAGTAGGAATGGTGTAGAGCTGCAGTAGGAAAACCGTGAGAACTACCAAAATGCTAAAGAAGTCCCATAAATTTTCACTTGACGTGAAGGCTACACCACCAGGATAAATGCAATTTAAGTAGCTTGAAAAGAAGTGGCATTACTGGTGATTTGTGTGGGCAAAGGGAAAGAAAGCTTCTAGAGGGGGACTGAGAAAGAACAGAAGCAAACTGCCTCAGACTCCTTCACCCCGTCGTATGCACAATACAATATGGCAATCGACAATATACAAAGAGCACATAACATAAAGGCAAATACAAACTGATTAAAAATAAATAAACTTATATATATTTTCCTAAAACAAAACCATACACTAGAAAATAAAAATGCCACAGCAACAAGGTCAGAGAAAGAAAAAACAGAACAAGTAATTCACTTTATCAGCAAAAGAAAGATCAAAACCTATGAGAACTGAAAAAAATTATGAAAATCAAAAACATTATTTCCTTTAAAAAAAGTAACCAAAAATACATAAAAATATTTAGAAAGCATACCACATTGATTTCATAACAGTCAACTTACATCAACAAATTGCCCGCATGTTTTTTGGCATGAAAGGAAAAATTTACAAAAGAAAGTTGTGTAAGAATGCTCTTGGACAAGTAGCATTGCCACATTCTTGTAACTTGCTTTTTTTCGCTGTTGTTTCTTAAAAACTTTTTTAGCAAAATGTTAATTATTTCTTTTTAAATATATTTGTTTTACAACAAAGGGCGATACAGGGAGGCAACAACACATACATCCACACCACATAACATGAAAAGAAAAAAATCTTGCACCTTAACAAATTTGAACTTTTTTTTTTTTCTGCTGTTTTTGGTTGTATTTTTATATCTTATGTAAAGTTGTTAGCATATTGCAGTTGAAAAATCCTGTACAATTTATTGAATTTACTTTTGCTTGTTTGCATATCTACACATATAATGTTTTTTGAAAAGCACGGTTTGTTGCTTTTTTTGCCTTTTTGGTCAATTTGATATATATTTTTTTAAACATTTTCTTTTTTTCTATAATTTTTGTGTGTGTGTGTTTTAAGGAATGGATGACTGCACATAAAATTTTAACAATGCTAAAGAAAGGGGTGGTGAAGGGGAACTTATGGGAAGAAAAAATGCTTAGGGTGGATGGAGTGGGAGTGTAAAAATCTATGAGTGTACTACACAGGAGATGAAGATGATGGGAGTGAATGTGTAAGTCAGTTGCCATGTCCATGTAAGGGCGGTACGGAGTGATCTAGCAGCATTAGAGCTTCTGGCTGTAAGGAAGGGATGGGCAATATACAAAAACAAATGAGCATATTCATGCCCATCAACAAAAAGAAAGAACAGAACTCTAACATTGACAATCTCACAAACCCTAAGCTGCAACTTCTTCAACATGCAAGTTACAAAAAAATTAATAATTATAGTATTAATATTTACATTTTCATTAAAGGTTCTCAAATTATAAAAACAGTTAAGACTTTTCCCTACTAAAAATAGCAGTAAAAATACATAAACTAATAATAATAATAGTAGTAATAATAATAATAACCAGAGAGTAAAACAAAAAAACCAAGGAAACTAGTTTTATGCATTGGAATTAGAACAACTTCATCTGTAGCTACCCACAGCCTTCATCTTCTAAGAATCATCCTTTCCGAAGTCCATCAAATTGACATCAGTATTGTCAGTAATTTGAGACAATCATTTCTTGAGCACATCGAATGACTGTTTTGAATATAAAGATTCTGTTTGCACACCCCGTCCCCACTGTCAAATTAGACTGCTTTTATATTCAGATTCTCTGGAGAATCTCAAAAATACAGCTGTAGGATTCTGCCAGTGAAGTAGTTCCTTATTTAAAGACAGAAATAGAGGGAAAAAATTGCAGAAAACAATTCATAACTCTTTTGTTTTGTTTGTTTTTTTTTTTTTTTCATTATTAGGTTGGAACAAACCAAATCTAAGATAGAAATTCAACCACTGAAAAGAAATACACCAAAATATAACTATGTAGAGATATACTAAAAAAAAAAGCAAAAAAATGAAAAAGAGCACTTTGTTCCCAGGAAGAAGGGAGATAAGAACAATTGCTGGATTTTGAAATTTTATTTTTAAAGAAAAAATTATTCCACACACTTTCAAAGATGAACAAACCAGATGCACACATTGAAAGGAACAGACAAAGCAGTCTAGGGACACTTTCATAATTTGAATTTTTTTTAAACAATTGGAATCTCTTTCCTTCCATCCCCCTCCCATTTAAATATGTTTTCAATTGTTGGCCAAAAACCCCACCACCCTTAAGTGTTGCTTTTTTTTTTAATACATCTTTTTTTTTTTATCACTTATTTTTAAAATAAACATGGAGAAGAAAAAAAAAGACGTGCAGTCTGGATGTACGTCATAAATAGACATAGAAAAAGATAGAAGAAATTGGCTGAGATCGACAAATGGGTTATATAATAGCTTAATTTTACTGTAGGATGTTAATAATAATGCATGCTTAAAGTAAGTTGCATTTAGGGAAAGTAGAAAAACAGAAGAGCAAGCAAGGATTTGGGGGGCGGGCAGGCAGAGGGGAAGGGGCGGGCAAGGGGTGAACCATCCATGCCTCTCCAGAAAGGGCAAAGCACATTCCAGCGGGATCTCTGCATTTCTGGGGGAGGTCAGAAGGGGAAAAGGGTGAGGAGAAACTATAAACTATTCTAGGATATATTTTTCACCCTGACTATGACCTATTTGAATCCACTCAAAACACCAGACTCCATCCCTTGTTCTGACTCTAACTCTCCAAGGCATACCTGAAATCAGTGGCATTTATTTTTCTGCCTAGTGGCAGAAAATGCTACCACTGCTAGCATTAAGACAGAGACTGCTTTCTCCTATGCAACAAAAGGATTAAAAGTTCAAGGAGATAGTACTAATTGGTTCTTTCCTAAAAGTGTATCCCAAATACTATACATCCTAGAGGGGTCCTCAGCTTCCTCTGAATTCCTTAATGACACATATGATGTCTGCATTTTTCCTGTATAAAGGCCATCACCTTGATATCAGAGTCCTTCCAAGAAGGAACTCGGGACCCCAGCAAAACAACCTGTTTTGTTTGGTGTTTTAAAAGAAAACAAAATTACATATAAAGCTCTGGACCCTGCCTAAGAATCTCTCCAGGGGGTGGGAAAATCAGGCTGTAAGCACTGCATAAAACTTAGCTTTCCATCAGGAATGTCAGCAAGATCATTCCATAAGCCATCATAAAGGTCATGCTCCCACCAATCAGTTGAAGTGGGAGCTATCTCGAGATTGAATTTCTGGGAATAATTGGGATACCCCCTCATCCCCTCATCATTGTAGATGTAGATGTGGCCAGGGGTACTTTTGTGTAGATACGATAACAAACAGGTAGGATCTTTTGGTACTTACTAACATGAGGAACAATAGCACCTCTAAAGCCACAGATAGATCAGTATTAGTTCTGGGGAATATTAAATAAGTATAAACCCCACAAAAATTAAATAGCCCAGATTGGTTTTAGTTGTGTTACTGAAAAGTGTCCAGTTCTGGGAGGAGTTATATCAGAGTTCCTGCTTCAGATGTGATGAGGTTGCAGCAACTAACAGCACAGTGCAGCTGTAGCTGGAATGTACCATGCCTATGCTGGGAGACTACACTGGACCTGTCTCCTACATCCCTTTGGTAAACATGTTAGGAAGGGAAGAGGTCAAACCACAGAAGAGGAAACCTGGTCAGGGTTATCTCAGGGACAGAACATGCAGGTTACAGGAAGGAAAATGTTGGTCTACATAGGAAAATTTGGGGATTCATTTGTGGATCAGAAAAAATTGGTTAGGAATAGGAAAAAAAATTACAGAAGTGAGGCCTTTTCAGACCTCAGTGGAGATTTTTGTTTGGCAAGGTTACAAGGCTAGTGTCCCTGGACATCCCCACCAGGATTCTGAGCCTCTGGTTTAATTGTACTTAGGGAGTATCACAAAGAGGCATTTAAGCTTTGAATTTTAATCAGTATTTGTCATGACTTGCAGCTGAATTTTCAGAGTAGTGAAATATCCCCCTTCAGCACATTAGAATTGAGTGCCTTCTCTTTGATGCAAAACAGACTGTAAGGCATGAGTCTGGTTGCCAACTGTGCAGTCTATGTCAGGCGTCTCCAGAAAATACTTATGCCCTATTTGACGATAAATGCCTAAATCATTGCATGAGGGTCTGGAAAAGCCTTTTACTGCCTGAAAGATCAAAAGAGCTAAAGAACCACAACTGGAGCCAGAGACACTTAAAGAGATGACAAGATTTTGTAAAGAAAATCTTGATGTTAGACTTACAAGAGGATTTGAAGGGTGCTAAGCAATTTTTTATGTGGTCAATACAGAGGTGCTTGAATAGAAGCAGAGTTCTTTGGAAAATCTGGGTCCAGCAATTTCTGTTGAGGCTGGGAGAACCTTCTCCAGCCTTTAAAAAAATTCTAGCTGTTAATAGTCAAACCTAGATGTCCTAATTTGAAAATTGGATACTAAATGCTTCCACATGAAGCTACAAGACGCTATTTTATTGCTGAACATTTAGCAAATTATTCCTCAGAAAAACAAAGACCAAAAAGCATAACTAGTGCAGCTTTTTTTTTTAATTTTCAAAAACTTAAAGTAGATCAAAAGGACTGGGAGTATAAACATCTATATTGTCAAAGCTTACAAGTTTCTTGCTTGAAGGATTGAGCTGATAGCCAGTGTTTTCAAATGAAAAAATACATATATCAACAGGGAAACAATTATACAAAAAGGCCCTTGTTCAGTGGATTTAATGATAAAGTTTTATTATACTATTTTTTGTTTTCAAGTTGCATTTTAAAGGGAAAAGAAAAAAGTGAAGGTAATGCACATTTCTCTGTGTATGTGTGTGTGTGTGTGTGTGTGTGTGTGTGTGTTAAAGAGCAATATGAAAGATGGATGGTAAACTAGGTAGGATCTAGGGCTGCACTACTGTACCCAGGTTCATGCTCACCTCTGGAATTTCCATGTCTTTTACCATTCTAATCAAAGAATCACAGAATTACAGAATCACAGAATATGCTGAGTTGAAAGGGACCCACTAAGATTATCAAAGTCCAACTCATGGCCCTGCACAGCACCGTCCCCAAGATGAGTTCCACAGTGTACCCAAGAGTATTGTAAAAAAAATTCTTGAACTCTGTCAGGTTTGGTGCTGTGACCACTTCATGGGGAGCCTGTTCCAGTGCCCAACCACCCTCTGGGTGAAGAACCTTTTTCTAATATCCAACCTAAACCTCCCTTGACACAACTTCATGTCTTTGTGCTCCATTAAAGCTGACAGTTTCTCTCTTCCCTAACACACTAAATCTCACATTATTTGAGTTCTATCCACTGCAATAAAACTCTGGTTCTTCCTGCTTGTACTAGCTCCCAAAAAACCTGTTCATTCTTGCATGCTTTTAACCTTTCTTAGTGTTTTTCAGACATCCAGCCAAATGAATGTTTAGCATACAACAAATAACAAATAGCTTATAGATTAAAGGACTAAATACTAAGTTTCAAAGTGAACCCTCTTCCCTACACCCAACCCAGAATAAAAATCTGTTCCTGTGATTCCCATCAGCTATCTGCACTAATTGAAACTGTAAGAGAAGAGTATTGAATTAGCTGGTTCAGTACAAAACACAGAGATAGGAAGAGCCTAAGAATATAAATTAGTTATATCACTTCCCTTGCACCAGCTGTTTGTACTGGTAAAAAGTTCTCTCATTCTAAGCCCACAGGCACATCTGAAGCTTAGAAATAAAAAAGCAATCCATAGTGAGAATGTCTATATGAGAATGACTGACGAAGTCCCACATGCTGTTCTGCTTGGGTTTGTGTGTAAGAGTTAATTAGTGGGGCTTCTTTATAGCAATGAGCTAAAAAAACTATCATCATAAATGAAAGCACATTTACAGCTCTGAGAGCTAAGGAAATCATAGGGCTAAACTGCCACAGCAGTAAAGAATTTTTCAGGTGTTTGCCATAAGCTTATTATCTTTTCACAGTACTCCAAATCAAAGAGTATTTGATGCTTCCAGTGCTAAGCAGCACAACCAGTATCACTGGCCTGAAAGCATTCTTCCCATGCATCTCTACTCAACCGTCTCTTTCTCTGGGGAGAAAGAGCTGATGTGTTTTTTTGAAAGACTGAAGATTGATATTTGTAGTCAGCCCAGCTAAGGCTTTTTTTTTAATGTAAAGCCAAACTTATTTAATCCTAAAAGTCAGTTACATGGAAAGAAGTCTTTCTGAAGGGATTTTGGAACCCAAAACCAGATTCTCATACTGACAAAGTCAGCAGCAGAGTTTCATCCAATAATTTGAGTGGGAGCAGGAATAGTTTACTGTCTTTGGTCTAAACACATGTAGCAAAAGTTTTCTGCATCTTTATGGAATATGAAAATGTACATAATTTTCTGCTAATCCACAAACATAGAGCAGCAAGGCTATATTAGTGTGTCCTCCTTTCTTCAGTATACAGCTATGAAGCAGACAGGTAAAAATACACGTCATCAGGCTGTCCAAATGCTAGTAAATACTTCATGGCTTCTGCTTATCTTCTTGGTATCAGTATCCTAAGAAGTCATATGCTGTTGGACAGGTTGGATCGATGGGCTGAGATCAACTGTACGAGGTTCAACAAGGCCAAGTGCTGGGTTCTGCACTTGGGTCACAACAACCCCAGGCAGTGCAACAGGCTGGAACATGGCTGGAAAGCTGCCCAGCGGAAAAGGACCTGGGGGGTGCTGGTCAATAGCTGCTGAACATGAGCCACGGTGTGCCCAGGTGGCCAAGAAGGCAAATGGCATCCTGGCTTGTGTCAGAAATAGTGTGGACAGCAGGACCAGGGCAGTGGTTGTCTCCCTGTGCTGGTGAGGCCACACCTTGAGTCCTGTGTTCCATTTTGAGCCCCTCACTGCAAGAAGGACACTGAGGTGCTGGAACATGTCCTGAGAACAGCAACAAAGCTGGCAAAGAGTCTGGAAGGTCCTACGAGGAGTGGCTGAGGGAGCTGAGATTGTTAAGCCTGGAGAAAAGGAGGCTAAGGTGAGAGCCTATCATTCTCTACAACTACCTGAAAGGAGGTTGTGTACTTCAGAAGTAGACAGAACCCTTTTTCAGTGCAATATTTTTAATCCCTTGCATACTAGCCTACATTTGCCATTTCTGTTGAAAGATCCTACAAAGTAATCTAATTAATCTCTAAAACAGCATAAACACATTACATTTTCAAAGTCTGCAGCTAATCCAGCCACACGTAACTCAGTGGATGGAACTTCCTCCCTTGCTTTGCAAGAGGAGAACCCAAAGCATAGTAGAATCACTGGTAAAAGGTTTCTCTTGCAATGAACTTAAACTTATTTTCTGAGGGAAAATTAGTGATTCTAGTTCTGCCCTCAATAACTCCTCTTCTTTTAGTATTTTCTATTCATCTTACAGACATAAATCAGTGCTGGGAAGAGCCTGCATTTGCAGCTTTTATCCAGAGATAGCTTGTGCTTTTTATCTTGGAGTTGTAAACAAAATAAAGCAAAGAAAAACCACACAAAGAAAAGTGTTGTCCACTTCTTGGATGGCTAAATAATCCAGGATCATCCCAGGCATTACTTATGTCTCTGGAAGACATTTAAGATCTAAAGCAGTTCACTACAGAAGTCTCCACTGATGCAGCTACACCTTATTCTTGAGGATATATGGGAATCAGTACAACCACAGACCTTTAACAGTGTACACACTGTACCAAGGACAGTGTTTGACAAGCTCTAGAAAAGAAAAGGGGTGTTAACGTGTAAGTCAGACTACACAAACATGGTGATGAATTCCAACTAACAACAACACACAATTTCCTTGGTAATTATATCAAGCTAAATAGTGCAATTACTGAGAAGAAGTAATGAACCATGTCTTTTCAGCATTGTGAACATCAGTTCCTTGTAAAATGTAGAGCGAAGACAATTTACAGTGTGATGGCTGGGAAGAGGCTTATTCCAGTAGGCTTTGAACAAGATTCATTTATGTGTGCCTTCACACCTAAACTTATTTATTTTATTAATCACAGGGCATGATAGGGATTCTTATAGGGCATGTTTTCTTCTACTGAGTTTGAGCAATTTTAAGTTTCCTCCTAGAGTAATTGGGGTGTAAGAGTTAAGAACTGAAGTGACCTATTCAAGCACGTGTTAAAAAACTGCAATTAATCGGGGATTCATAAGCTTGTCTTCCAAATGATGGAAGCAGTACAGCCCTGATGATAATATTATTTTCCTCATGTTAAAAGAAGTCTTTGGAAGTCCTGAACTGAGTCCTAGGACTATGGGACTTCAGTCTCCTCTTCAGCCAAGAACAAGGCAAAATAGTCCTCACAATTAATACAAGGACTGCCTCACAGCCATCCTAAATGGCTAGGCCAAGTTCCCCATCAGTAAAATCAGCTGATGTTGGAAACACTAAGGCTTTAATACCCAGTAACCTGTAGAGGAAAAATGCTACATAAGATACTGTTACTGATGAGAAGTTCCCTACCAAGTAGACTGTTGACAGGTTCTACAAAATTACCACGGGGAAGTGGTGGGAAACCCTAGGTAGAAACCCTGATAATCTGTAAACAAATAAATACAGTCCCAACACTTCCTCTGGAAAGGAAAAATGGAGTGCCAAGCTTTTGAGCAGTATGTTAGGTGGTGTTCTCTCACACCAGTTCAGACAACATGAGATGCTCTTTCCTTTTGCTTGTAATAATGTTTAAAAGCACTAGAATCCCCTTGAGATCTCAAGCAGAGGTGTTTGGAGACAGAATGCCAAATGCCTATAAATCCATGCTTTGACGTCAATTCTCCTACTAGGCAGCACTTGTAACTGCCTCAGACATACAATAGAGCTAACTAACATACGAGCTATCTAGCTCTGAAGCACTGCAGGGGGAACCCTTTGTATAGGAGCTTTCAACATATGAGCTAGTTCTGTCTATCATCTGGAAAAGACAAGAGGAGATAGTGCTGTGACTCAGGCATTTGGGGATGGATTTTTGGCAGGACTTCTTGTTTGTTTGTTTTTACAGGCAAGTTTAATACTAGCCATGAAGTGCAGAAGCATAAAGAGAGGGTGCTCTTTTTGCAAATTTCCTTTTGAAAGTTCAGGATTACGGCAATGAAAGCCTGCCACAGGCAAGTTTGAATCCTCTTTTTCAACATCGTGAATGACTGGAATAAACTCACTGTGATTCAGAAGCCAATGCTTTAAGCTGTTTATCAGAGGTTGCATTACAGCAAGAAAGTGGCTGAGAAGGTTATTTGCTCTGTTTTCATAAAAGATTGGATTAGAAGAGAAACAGATCTCATCCCAAAAGTTAACTTACTTTAATATTGATGATATTAATATCTGGGGCCCCCAACATAAGAAGGACCTGTTGAAGCAAGTCCAGAGGATGGCCATGGAGTGAGGGCTGGAGCTTGCCTCCTGTGAAGGCAGGCTGAAAGAGTTGGGGCTGTTCAGCCTGGAGAAGAGAAGGCTCCAGGGAAACCTTATGGCACCTTTTTCCAGTACCTAACGGGGACCTACTAGAAAGCTGGAGGAGGACTTTTTATAAGGTTGTGTAGTGGTAGGGCAAGGGCTTCAAAATGAAACAAAGTGTATTTAGATATTAGGAAGAAATTCTTTACTGTGAGAGTGGTGAGACCCTGGAACAGGTTTCTCAGAGAAGCTGTAGATTCCCCATCCCTGGAAGTGTTCAAGGCCAAGCTGGATGGAGCCCTTGGCAACGTGGTCTAGTGGAAGGTGTCTCTGCCCATGGTGAGGGGGTTGGAACTAGATGATATTTGAGGTCCCTCCCAACCCAGACAATTCTATGATTCTATACCATGATAGTTGTGTCTATTTCAGAACCACAAGTAAAGCCAGTATGTCCATGAATAAAGGTGAGGAGATGGACACCAGAATTCTTCAGGTCCATACAGACTTTTAAAACAAAAATGCAGGATGACTGCTTTTTGCTATTGATTAATTCTGCTTACCTCATTTGTAAGCTAGGAGGCCTTGGCATTCTTTCTCCCTTATCTTCATGCCATGATAAGATAATGTATATCCCCCTATCCCAAAAGTTTAATTGTTTTCTTTTAGAAAGAGCACTACCTTTCAAAATGGGGGGTTATGTGGGGGTATGGTGTGTATTTCGTTTTTTCTTTAAACCAACAGTTAATATTCATAGACCAGGGTAGGTCAGGTTGCTGTGGAATCACTATTTAAAGGGATATATAGTCATACATTTGAATATATTTTCCATATTATTGCTTACTGTATTACCTGAAGTATTTACATTTAAATTTCGGGGTCATTGTTAGAAAATCAACTGAAAAATGACTGCATAGCTATTAACCATCATGTCTGAGCTTCATGGCTTAGTAATTCTCAGGAGCATAACAATCATGAATACCTGTGAAATGAAAGTTAACTGCAGATCAAGTCTAATAGGATGGAAAGTTAATTAAAAGAAGCTAAAAAAATCTTATCACATTAAGCTTTCCTCTGCTGTGAAGTAAGACGTTACATGGTTAGACTTTAATAGGAAAGTGTATTACTTTCTCATAGACTCTAATTTCCTTTATCTGTATGAGCCACAAAATTTCCTCATGCAGAATTATTTTTCTGATGAATTAATTATTTCTGTTCATATTCTTACTCTAATTGATGGTCTTAAGCACAATCAAAAAAGAGATGGAGCTGGAAATATGTTAATAGGACAAATACTTTATTTGGGCAATTCTGCTATTGGCACACTTGCAGCTTTGAACTTTGTGAATAAAAAAAAAGGTGTTCAAATTCTAACCTTACTGCCCTGTGATTTACCACCTTATTAGAGTATTAATGAACAGCACTGTTTTGAAGTTAGAAGAAACTTTTCACCTTCAAAAGACTCATTATAGACACTTGAGCCTGTCTAGGTCCTTGCTTGCCTTCTGCAAAGGACATTCAATGCAAACAGACACATGGACCAACATTATACTGAAGAAGAACTGGCAGATTTGCCTGTTATTTCCAGTGCCTAAACAATTCTTGCTAGTCTTTACTGGTAAATTTAAGTGTTTAATGCAAAGTGGCTTCTTTTCACAACCTTCCATAACATTGAATTATTCATCAAAATAGAAGCATGCCAGAAGCCAAATTATAAATTGCCATTTCTGTCTTAGAGCTCCATCACAATTCCTTATTACTGTCTTATTTCATTGTCTGGTAATTTAGTAGTGGTAACCTCAGCTGAGAAATACTAAGAAAGGGAAGCAAGTGGCAATTCAAACAAATAACTACAAAGAGGAGAATTCAGCACAGGAGCACTAAGCTCTGAGATAAGATGACAGCTGTATGTGCTCTGTCTTCATAGGTAGGGAGGCATAACATGGAGTTAACTGGAAAAAACATTTCATTTCTGCGCTTTCCTCAGCTTCACCTTTCTTAGAAAAATACATTCCACTTCAAAAACTCTACCATGGTGTTTCCTGCTTATTATGTCTCAGTGGACGATTTTCCAACTTGAAAAATATCTACTTCCAACTCTAAAGATATTCTTCATACCAACTTTCTGCCAACTCAAGTTAGGCATCTGAGAGATGAGTTCAGGTCTCCTATCATTACCACTCATAAGGAAAGACTGTACGTTAACATATGCACTCGGCAACCTTGTAGCTACCCTATTGCCTTCAGTGATCTTACAGAAATGTAACTGACTGAACTTTTAAATTGAACGTAAATAAATTACTTCACATGAGAAGTGAGAAACAGATTGGAAACCATTCCCTAACCCGGCAGTGCATGGGCTCTACAGGGACCATCAGGACACAAAACCATTAAAAGTCAATGGACTGGTCTCTAAAACCAAATACACAGATCAGTGAAGAGGAGGAAACACTTTCTGTTTGCCCATCTACGGCATTCAGGTATAGCTATGGGTGAAAATATTCCTTTTGCTTAAACAAATAGGGATTTTCATAATGAAAAAAAAAATTTATTTAGAAACATTTCCTCTCCTTTATTAATGCAATTCTTCTTTTAAACTCAGCAGTAATTTATCCTCTTTTCACCTCTGCAACTGTTGCATGCCCTAATTTTCTTCCTGCATTGCTCCATGTTTCTCTAAACTAAAGCTTGTTAGTGAGTCACCTAAGGAAGCATCCTTTTAACCTCTCTGATTATGATGTTTATGAAAAGCAGAAAATAGCACTCATTACTCTTACTAAAGGTCTGAAAAGCTTCATTTTAATACCTGCAAAACACATTTCAAGTCTGGGATAAACAATGCCACTGAAGTAGTAACAGTGCATTTCTAGTCAAACACCTTACCTGACGTATAGGGCTGGGTGCTCTGTTAGATAAGACCAAGAAGATCCATAACACTATCAAGTGCAGAAATAAAAATGGAAGTTGCAATGGATTACTTTAAAGACAGAAAAAAAAGCAAAAGGAGGGTTTATCTCTGCTCCCTTCAAGAATATTAATGTGCAGAATACAGATGCACCAGCTGGGCTCAAAAAAGTCAGTGAAAGTCAGAAGCTGCCTGATCTCAGAAAACCAACAGGCATTTCTTATGTATTCAAACTATGTAGAATAAAGTAGAGCATTGTAATGAAATACAGTAAAAAATGTAGATGATATGCACCTTACAAAAACAAGCTGTTGTATTCAACAGCTGAGCTTTGAAATGCTCCAGCTAAAGTCTCTCCTCTATTAAATCATCTGGACTTTTTTTTTCCAGTCTGTGATTTAAGGTCTAGCTAACTCTATGTAGTGATTTTTTTTCACATACAACTATACAAATTTAGCCCTAATACTATAAACTGCTAAATACTTTCTACTTTCATTAATCCCAAGTCACTCAACATCTCATCAGGCTGCCAGTTTTTCCAACCACGTGGTTAATGTAATTAGCAAATATGCATGCACATGCATACATACAGGAATCTACACTTTTTTTTTATATTTTGTTTTTTTTTTTACTATGAAAGTATTTAATTTGCATCCAAATTCCAAATGACTATGGAGATCCAAGTGCTGACTGCTTCCTTTTTCAAAAGAAAAATCAATATCCCATTCACAAATGCTGTGGACAAAAGCTTTGGAAGAGAGTTATAAAACAAGTGAGGAATGCAGCAGAAAAGTTCTGCTTTTGGTAATTTAAGCCTATTACTAAACGTAGTCTCCCAGGAATTCCTTGTACATACAATTTATTTTTTTTCTAGATATGCTATGAATTACCGAATTCACCCTTTCTCATCTAATGTTCAGCTCTGGCCAACAATCCCACTTTTGAAACTTAAGAGCATGATTTGCTACTCACCTGCAGCAGTTTTACACTGATAATGCTTATATGCATTATTGCTAACTTACATTAGCAGTAAATGAGAGGTATAGCACATGCATCATTTCTTACAGTGGAATCAGAGAGACCTAAAATATGACATGCAGTCCATCTCCTGGGGACCAGTACAGGATACTACTACCAGCACTCTGTTTCCACATCTAAGATATTTGCTAGAACTATCTGAAATTTGTAATCATATTACATAACTGAACAATACTTACAGGTTTTTTATATATATACATTTACACCCATACATATTTACTATATATTACATACCTATAAATATGTTTATACACCCATATATATAGATATATTTTCTTTACTTTCTATTTCCAGCACCTTTCTCAGTGCTTCAGTCAGAGACGTAAAGCTCAAATTTATTGGATTTTATAAAAGAAAACTGCATTTGCCATCCCTTAATCCTTTCTTGCGAAGAATCTCCTTCCTCCGCACCAGTTCCCTATGCTTATTAAGCTTCCCAACTATATTCAGAACTCAGGCGCTGTGTAAGCAGAGGCATCACTGTAATGGAGCAGAGAGATAACAGTGCCTCTCTACATGGCATTGTCAGTACTACTTCTGAAATTATGTGTAAAGTTCTATGCATTTCATTACCAGAATAGAACAGCACAAGACAATACAAAAGAGAAAAGCGATAAAGAACTGCTGTTCAACAAGAACAACAATCATTGCTCTAAGCTGATGTCTAAAATCTTTAACTTCACTGTAGATAGCTTCATCATCTTGGTTTGCATTTGCTGAAATCTCCCTTGAATTAGAAAATTGATGTAATATGACACACTACAGTAAAAGCTGTCATTGCTCTAACAGGGCTAGATCTCCAGAAAAATGACCTCCTGGTGTATATATCTGTCTGAAGAATTAAAAAATCTGTAGGATCAAAATCCAACTTTCGTTTAAAAGTGGAGGAGAGATTAACTAAGGTTGGAAACTGAAAGAAGAATTAAGACTCCAAGGTCTTATTTCAAGTTCCGCCATTCAGGCAAACCTTAAGGGACTGGTCTACAAAAGGATTAACTATCTCTTGTCAGTGTATAAATCTAAAATTTAGATCTTAGAAGCAAATGCTCAGCTGCTCTAATATCCACAAAGCTCCCTTTAGCTGCTAGAAAAATTATAGCAATATAGCCATAAAATGTTGTTGGGGCTATTGGACAGTCACATATGCAGCCATCACCAGGATATAACTACTAAAATTCATTTTAAATAAGTATGTGAATGTGCAGCTGGCATCAGAGATTAAATGCCAATAAAATACAATAAACAATATTGCTTTTATAGGGATATTAAGGCAAAAGCAATAGGTATCAGTAGCAATTGATATTCTGAACATCATCAAAAAGCTTCACAAAAATCTGCTTTTACAGTAGTCCAAATGGCTTTGACCTGATTTTCTGCTTAGACTCCTAGTTAATTAGCTTTAATGAAATGTAAGCAAATTTGGTATGGAAAAAGAAACAAAACTGTTCAAGTTCCTCAGAATACTTTAAACATTTCATGAGAATATAGTGTTCTTACATGAGGCACGCCAAGCCTGGCAGGTCTTAAGAGTTTCTTAAACTATCTGAATTGGCAGCTTGTGTTTGGACACTTGCCACCTACGAGACAGGCCAACAGAAAGCTTGCAGCTTGTCATCAGGAAGGAAAGGTCATCTGAGAGGCAAGGGAAAAAAAGTCACCAGGAGAATAAAAAATCTATTAGTTCAATAGTAAATGAGATACAGATGACTGGAATTCATTTTTCCTATACTATCACGTCTTTATGTTTGCTGTAGAAAGGACTACCAGAACACTCATTCTTCAGCAGAGAACTGTGTAAATACCTTTTCAGAGGAGGCAAGATAGGGAAAAAACTACTGTACCAGGTTTCCCTGCTCTTCCTGCATGGAGGAAGAATTACTAACAGAGTGATGGCTGCTTTCATCTTTCAACAATCCCGTTACTAGAATAGAGGTGCTGCAGGCACAACATCTGCAGTTTGTTTTACCATCTGTTTCTAAAAATATCATCTTAGTGAAGGAGACTTTTTTTCACATCTCTCAAAAGCATTTTTTTTTGCTTTTTCTTTCCAAGGGAAAAGTGATGGATTTGGAAAACAGCATATGTGGGAAAGATCACTCAGTTTCAGGGGTGGACTTTACCATTGCTATTTAAAATACATTGAAAAGCTGTGAACAACTGAAAGTTTTGAAATATACTGGCTCAACTCCTTTGATAAATGTAATCAAAGGTTTTAGTCTTCTAACGTAATTCGTACAAAGCTAGTATCAGATGTTTCCTATGGAGGAAAACATGGTTGAATGTTCTGGAGAACTTAATGGGGGAGAAAAGAAATTGAAAAACTGAAAAGAAGTATAAGAAGCTCCCAAGTCATTTGCAGGTGAAGTTTAGTAGTCATATTTTCAGAAATGAAAAAAAGGAGACAAATGAAGTGGGAAGAAAAAAGAAGTCTCCATAAAATACTTCAGAACTTAAGTTTATTTTGTTTCATAATTAGAGATTTTGTTAGAATGCAAACGTTCTCTTTTTTTTAAAGCATCAATTTCAAAGTGAAAATGCACTCAAACCCAGCACTTTAGGGGTCAAGGCACCTTTTTCTGGTTTTGGATATGACACAGACAGCTCAGAAGAAACTAGATGGAGTCCCTGCAGCATTTTGACAGCACCAAATCTTCATTTTTTATTAAAAAAGAACTAAAGCATGAATACCTTCAACTACTTTTCAGTCTCTGAATTCCTTTTGGGCTTATCCGGCATGTTTAAGCATGTGAAGTGAAGGGTGTGAGAGACTGAAATGTTAAAGACCTAAACAATTGGCCATTTGCAAAAGCAGCAGGTGCTTTGCTGAGGCCAGGTTTGCACCCCCAGGTTTGCACTCCCCAGAAGGGGAGGAGGAGATTTTTGGGTGTGTAGTGGCAAAACTTCTGATCTGTGTAAGAACAGCCCCAGTGCCAAGGAGGGGTCTTCCACCAGTGGACTGCATATGATCCACAGTGTTCCAGGGAACACTACCCATCAACCATGGGAATGAGGGCAGATCAGGTAGGATGGTCAGTTTACTGAAAAAAAGAGTACTTTATTTTATTTCAGATACATACATACTCCCACTGCACTGACTTTCTCTCCAGCTGTCAAACCTTTTTAATCCTCTCCACAGGTCTCTAAGAGCCCCAGTACCCTGGCAGAGGTAAATGATTCAGAACCTCACCAAAGACACCTCCCTGCTGTGAGTTCAGATGCACAACAGGGTTCCTCTGTTTCAGACTGTGCCCAGATCTCAAACCTGAGTCACACTTTCCCTCACTCACAAAACACCTCCCCCCAAAGGCTGGGATGTACTAGCAGCTTTCTGAGTTACACAAAACCCAAAGACTTGAACTAACAGAACATAACAGGAGAATGAGAAAGAGGATAAAGCAAGATTCAATCTGTTTGTTCCACATTTGCTTATAAAGCTCCTAAACAAGTTTATTCTACTTTTTCAGTTCCCCAAAATGCTTCTTTTAGCCAGAACATAAACATGGCATTAAGAGACCTATAAATATACGTACATGTACAGAGAGAGAGTGAGCGTGTGTGCACGTTTTGCCATATATTTATCATCCCTGTCTTAGCACTGAAAAAATTAGCACACAGGAGAACCATGGATTCTAGGGGAAACACTGATCTCCAGGCACTCCGCAGTAGACTTGTTACTGAATGGAGAGAGGTCAGAAGAGATTAAAATTATATTTTGATACATTAGAAAATGACCTGAACTATTTACAGGACTATTTTTTCCCTTTTTATCAGTCAAATACAAAATTTATGAACTCCCCAAGATTTCAGCATTGAAATCAGTAGTTGCTAAAACTAGTATCTCAAATCAGTCACACTGGTTTTTTGTACTTGGGAAAAAAATTGAATTATTGACATCTATTAAAAAAAAAAGCGCTCAAATTTGCTAAAATTGCTTTGCATTTCTGCTGTCCCTCAAAGACAGAGCAACTTTTCCCCCTTTTTAATAACTCTGACATTTATTGTTTTGACACTGAGGTGGAGTGAAACCAGTGGATGAAATTCGACGCATTTTCTTTTTGCTCTAAAAGAAGCTGATTTTGAGATTTTGTAACTTTGTAAAATAGTTGTAGTTCCTCTTGAATGTCAAAAGGGGAGCTGATGATCCTTATAACACCACTCCATGGGACCAAAGAAGTTTTATGAGACTCAGCAGAAGTAGAAAAAGAGAGTCCTTGGTGGTGGGTCTTTTGTAAGGTTTTAATAATGTGATTGTTAGTGCAAAGAAAAAGCAGAATAAAATGGGTCCTCAAGTTAGTAAACATCTGAGATTTCAAATCAAGTCAGTGTAATTTTTTTCTTTGTTTTTTGCTTCTATGCCTCATGTCCAAACTGGTATGGTCTTTGTCTCCTGCTCCTCACACAGAACATAAGCTAAGTAGTATTAAAGAAATATTACACTTAACGTCCCCTAGGAACAGGGATCCCCTGCTTCTTACACTTGGGATAAAACACGGATTTCTAGAATTTGTCAATAAAAAATTGGAACTGAAACAGAGAGGCAGAATGAAGGCAAAGTAATAATCCCTTTGATTTAGTTATAAACTTTGGCTTCTCATGATCTCCTTGGACTGAAAATAGAATAGGTTTTCCTGCCCTACTGAGGTGTTATTCCAGGTGTTATAGTTCATATGAACATCAGTACCTTTGAGCTTCTAGTACACAAGGCACCCTTTGGTCTAGGCATGATGACCAAAAGAAATTTTTAAGCAAAACCTTTAGAAGCAAAAGCCTATCTCTGTCCCTAGTATCTGGAAATGCTCAACCTGATTTCTCTCTAACAGACATTACTTATCTTTCAGAAATCAGATACTTTCTTCTTGTCTAAAGGTAACTAATCCGTTGCTATAGACATTTAAGGTTCTAATAAACAAACATTTGCCTTTGATGAAAAATCTGTTTCTGACTCATGTGTTAGCTCTTCTCTTCCACTGAATGTGTCATTGGCTATTTTTATTTTCTTTCCCATATATTTTATGAAGCTGAAAATCAAAGCTAACAGGGACAAAAAGCAAGTCGCAGCAGGTTGAAAATATCATATCTTAGTATTTTAGACATGTGTCAGCTTAATAACATAGGCACAGCACTAGAGGGATTGCCAGAATGTGACAGTGCACATGGCTTTGAGTTTAGAGAACACGCTTTAAAAAAAGACTGGAAGGCAGCAAGGGCAAGGTAGCCAGACTGTGGGTCTTATTCTGATCTTTTCCTGATCTTAAAAGCAAAACCAGGGAAACTCATACCAGCTAAGTCAGGCTGGAGAAACTGTTAAGTTTTTAAAGGAAAATTCTATGAGGATGCAAGTCCAAGTGATGGAAGTGCTGATTTTTAGGATCTGTATATTGCTGTCCACTCATGACATTAATTTATGTAGCCTGAGCATGGTTCATTCCAATGCATGTGCTAATTGAAAGAGGGAAAAGTGATATTTAATGAAAATAATGTCACACCAATGATCACTGACATTAAAATACTTGACTTTTCTATCCCTCACTTTATTCTCTCTGCAGATTAGGAATTGTACCTACTTTATAAAAATAAGTGGTAATACTACTTCTCACAGGAACTGACAATAGCATATAGTACTAAAACCTTAACACTACCAGAGTTTATTTGCACATTTCTGGTAGGTAGCAGTACAGAATCATTTTGGGGTATTGAACAGCAATTTGCACCTGAATATCAAAGTCCATTAAAATAGTAATTAAATTGCCTTTCCGTTCATCTTTACCTCATTTAGCTAGAAGTATTTCATTTACCCTGCCTTACAGGTAGGCATATGAACAATATACATACACAGAAGGAATCAACAGCAGAACTGGGAGTGCCACACCAGAGTTCAGGCTTTTTAATCTTGGCTTAAACAACTGAACTCTTAGCTCTTTCCCTTGTTCAGTGACAAATGTCACAAAAGCTGAAGCCAGCAGCCTGCCCCGAGACAGAAAGCAAAAATAAGAACTATTTCTAGTGCCAGATATCCATATATAGCCTTACTGGGATAAAACAGAGCACAATGGGACCTTTCACAGCATCTCCTGCACTTGAGTGAGCCCCTTGCCCCTGCAGAAGAAGGCTGGTGACAGGGATAGCAGAGGCTACATAAGGCAAACAGAAGTCACCACTCAGCAGGACACAGCAGCTTTATCACAGCCTGGAGGTTACTGTCCTGATGCCTGGACATTTGATCATCACATTACTCCAGTCTGAACATTACCCTGAACTTCATGATGCAGGGGGCTAAAACTCCAGTTGTTCTGCTCCAATAACCTGCCACTTGTTCTGAAAAACTGGTTTCTTTTGCTGTTAGCCTCAGAATAGGACTGTTCTGGTCTCTCTGCCAGAGGGCAGTATTACACAAAACTATGAGCTTGTTGAGTACAATATAATTTTATAAGCAGTTGCTTTACTTAAGCAATTGCCAAGAAAAAGCTTTGGATTCAGCAGGAATTACTAGTTATGAAGAACACATGAGATCTAAAATCTAAACCAAGCCAGCTTTAAATATTGATTAATTTTCTGCTGTAATAATTACACTCAGTAATTTTTCTCAGATTATGTAAGAATTAAGAAAACTAAACTGAGCATAAATCACTGGTTCCCACTGGTGAAAGAAAAGTGATCTTCTTTTTATCTCTCTGCAAGTACAGGAAACATATCTTGGGTAAGTTAAATGAAATAATTAAATAATTCCATGTTGGAGACCTGAACATATCCCATCACTTCCCTCTTCTGGTAACTCTTAGCCTACACAGGTAAGTATTATATCATGGAAATACTATATCTTTTGTGAGAAAATTTCAGATTTCAACATCTTCTCTTCAGAACAAACTAACTCCTGCAAAACAACTGGAATTTTAGCTAGGCTAAAGGTATGTGTAAGTATGCTCTTTGTGATGTTGTGAACATTATTTGCATGAAAACTGTATGCCTCTTCCTCTATTAACTTGAGCTGATCCAGTGATGCCAGCTGATGTCTCCTAATGCACTGAGGCTTCTTGTGCCATTAATGTGGCTAGTACATTCACCAAGAACTGAATTAAGGTATCAGGAAGTGAACCACTGGACAAGCCAAACTATATTTTTTCTAAGTAGTGTTTCAAGTCTAAGCAGATGCTTGAAAACTCAGCTTGTTTTCCTCTGCTTTACGCATTATTGCACATTTACAATGCATATGGCAGAAGACACTCCAGATGTGATTCCAGAATTGTGTTCAGGTTATACAAGTAAACATCAGCAAGCCAGTTTTTACCAGCATCAGTAAGAGGCAGACATCCCACACTGACAGACAGAAGACTGACCCCACAGAGTGAAGACACACTACTCTTAGAAATCCTAGCTACATCCTAGATTTTTGTCTGCTAACTACAAACAATGAACTGTGGATTTTAAAAATACATTCACACAGATATCCTTTCATCTGCATGTGCACAGTCATATTCCTTTTCCAAGACTGCCTTTTATAAAAAGACCTAGGTACATCCCATTTAACACACAGTCCGCATCCTGTGTCGCATTATCTGGCGCCTAAAGCACAGATAGCAGGAATTCTTACTCTAAGACATCAGCATGTACGCACAAATCCCTTAAGAAGCTGTATAAGAAGTCACTTTAGCATTATGCCAGTAAACCACTTCTAGGAGTGAAATGATAACAGAGTTTGAAAACTATTGATAACAGAACAGCTGAAAACTTGGTCTTATGAAGCTCTGCGGACATCTTGCAACATCCATCCTGAAGCCTCGGGGAGACACTCAGAACATCATTCAAAGCTTGATGCCTCTTTGTGGACCTCGCTTGGGTAGGTGAGGAAGGGAAGAGGGGAAGGGAAAGGGATGAGGGATGACAGAGCGCCGAGGAGCTGAACACCAGCTTACAAACAGAGAACAGAATCACATAACAACACTGGACCAATGGACTCCAAGACACAGTGACAAGACAGATGGACACAAACAAGACGCAAAATCACTACTGAGAAATTAAAAAAAAGCAAAGAAACCCCATTAAAAAAAAGTAGATATATAACTCTGAAGCTGCAAGAAGCAGCCAAGGGTACTACCATAACTCTTCCAAAAAGAATAAATTATAATATAAATAAAAATTAATATCAAAACAATATCCCCCCAAATCATACACTACAGACTTGCTCGGTTAGCCTGAATGCATAGCTCTGATGGAACATAAGATGGTGTCATCACAGCCCATGCACTGGTTAATGAAGGCCATGGTTAGTTACATCAGCTAAACTACAGCATGCCAGAAAAATGATCTTGCACTGACCCAGAAATAAAAGATACGACAGACACTCTGCATTGCAATAAAATTCTTTTTATGCCATCTGCAGTTTCTAGAGCTCTTTACATTGGAAGAGTTTTTCCTGGGAATATGCAGGGGAAAGGGGAAGGTTTTTTCCTTCTGGGTGTTTTTTTTCGAAACTCAATTAAAAAAAAAAAAAGGAAACGGGAAAAAACAGGATAGAGACTTTGCAGAAGTTTAAAAAAAGTAGGAAAATAAAAATAAAGTAGGGGTAATAATCTTCATTCTTTTGCACACAACTTTCTTGGGAAGTCCAAAAATGTGGCTTTCTTAAGGATGGCAAGAAAAGATTTTGTTGCCTTTATTGGTTTGCAGATCTATATCTCATTCTTGAGATGATTAAATCATTATTTTGTTGGAAGAACTCCAAAAATATGAATTGAGAAGTACAGCGATGATTTTAAAAATTAAAAAATAGCAGTATGGCACGATTACGAGCCAAAAAAAAAAAAAAAGGGAAAGAAATATAAAAGAAACTAAAATATCAATCACCAAAAATTCATGCGGCACAAGATGAGGTGAAACGACAGAAAATGTTCTTCAAATATATACAATGTATATATCGATCTATATATACACTGAATATGTGTGTATATATCAATCGATATACCTGTATAATTTTTTTGTTCTCCCTGCCCCACCCTAACCCAAGGCTAATTGGTAGATGAAATTATCAATTAAAAGTAAAGAAATAAATAAGGAAGAAAGAAAAAATTCTAACAAAAAAGAAATTAACGTGCTTTGTTCACCAAGAAATAACAATATCATGCATCTGTCCACACCAGCGGATGCCAGGGTTAGATGAAGGCATGAATTTCTGTGTAAACATGTGATTGGATGATAGGGGCTACTGTTGATATTGGTCATTTATTACTTTAGCATAGAGATATATATACACACTGTATATATAGTGCATATATAGATAAAATATCCTCATGGGTGGGGCCTTTGGAGCTTACATAGAGAGAAAGACCAATATGCTGAAAACCAATCCCAGTACTCCTAACGTAAAAAAAACAAAAACAAAAACAAAACTTCCTGTAAGTCATCTGCATGACTGTAAAACTTGCTCATTTGGTTTTTTTTTTGGTTGTAAGATTGTAGCTAGGAAATTCCATCAAACAAGCGATGCTATTACACCCTGGGCAGCGGTGTGGATGAACCCCTGTCCTTTGGGTCCATATGATATTCAGCTCATGAGATGGGAAGTCTATTTCTCTGAGTACTCAGAGGCATGCACAAAACTTTAAAGGCCATTTCTTATTCACAGCATGAGAAATGGGCAAGAATTCCTGCTTGTCAGAGGGAAAGACTGGGGGTAACTTGGCACTGGATTGTGGGGGGTGTTCCTCTTAGGAGAACAAAAAAAAATCCCTAGGTGCTTCAGGAAGGTTGATGCAGTTATGGAGGACAACAGCCAAATCAACACTTCTTTTGGTTTCTTCAATGAAGTCTTCACTTCCAGCATACTGGTTTTTGTACTGTGTTGGTGCTTTTGGAAGACAGATTCTGCTTGTTTTCTGCAAATAAATCTCTGACCCAGGCAGCCTGGAGGTGGATGGCCACCAGCCAGTAAATTATAGATACAGAGAGCACATCTGTAGGATATGTGCCTCCTGTGTGTGGCTAAAAAACACTATGGAACTTCCAATGCAAAGAACTGTAGATTCTGGCATATCTACTGCTGTCTCCAGTCCCTCATCAGAAAGGCCTGATTAGACAATGACAGCCTTAACATATATGTTGTGAAACACAGAATAAACTTCTCTGGGAAAAAAAAAAAAGCATAGGAAATTGATGGGCTTATAGGAAGGGAAAACTGGCAACTGCACCAGGGAAGAAACACAGAATGTGTCAAGCCAGGGAGCAAGAATTAAGCCCTACAGACCATTTCAAGAGCCTGTATTCTGGGCTTCAGGCTAATTGGTGAGTGTTTGGGTCTCACTGTTTTGAGTAGTCCAAGAAGCAGTTTGGGCTATGATCCCAATCAGCTGCCTGGCCTCCAGCATCCAGCCTGCCTGGTGCCAGAGCTCCACTAATGGACACCCTTAAGAGGAACGAGGGCAATGGTATGAGGAGACAGCAACAGCTGTCAGGAAAGCATAATTATAATCCTCAAGGCTTTGAAGTCTCAGCAAAATCAGAATGTAAGAGTGCTCCTCATTTCACTGTAAAGAGATAAATGCTTTCTTTCGTCACAGTGCTTCCTAGTCATTCCTTGTCAGGAAAGACATTTTCCTTACAAATCTTACATTCTCTGAGAGCAGCTGAATGACCAAAACACCACCGTAGAGCTGTGCGCAAAAGCACAGACTCAGAACCTTGGCTTGAGTTTTGAGGAACTTCAATATTTGAGTCTCGGATCTCCCTGGAACAGGCCAGAAAAGAGTCCTGTACTCATACCAGAGAAAAGCATCATGTTTCTGGTGCAGAGAAAAGAAGTTTTTTGGCCATGTACTGGGACAAGCAACATTTTCATAGAGATAAAAGAGGATCTTCTCTTGACTGTTAAGTAAATGCTGCTTCACGGCAGATGAACAGGTTTTTTGCCCCCTGTATCATTTAGATTAAGCTTTCTGGGAGCTCTTGAGACCAAGGGTATCTAGGCTTTTCTGCAATAAGATGAATAGCGGGCAGTTTTTATCCCTGAACCTGCAATGGTTTCTTTTGCATTACATAAAATACAAATGGGTTTTGGATCCACAGCTGTCATTGCCATCACTTAGAATAATTCCTTACGTATACATACATGTCTACAGGTGGTGTCTGTATGCTACCTCAGCCAGGACAGGTCCAGTGACAGCTCCTGTTTTTTAAACGAGGTTTTTCTACCAAAAGTCCAAAAGAAATCACTTTTGGAAGGGGGGCACAAAGTGTTAGCCAGACTGCTACAGTGAGTGTTTCAAGCCAGCCTGGAAAATCCTGAAGGGGAAGAGTGAGGGAATCACATTCACACTGTCTTTTTTTAAAGAGATGCAAGTGTTCAGATGCAGATCGTATGCACATGAGATTCAGGTCTTGGATTCAACTGTGAATCAGAGTTAAGTGGCAATAAGACCTTGCCAAATAGTTCTCACATGGTATTTAGCCTCAAAGAGGACATGATTTTCAGCCTCTGAGTACAAAAACAATGGCTTCAAAAGGACTCTGTGGAGTACTGCCTCTGATTCAGGACCAAGACCAGTGCAGTATCTCTAGATACTGGGTTTTGATTGTGACTCATATGAAATCTGAAAACTTCGGATTTGCAGGGAAATATTCTCTGCTGCCCTTTTCTTGGCTATTGCACAGCAGGTTCATAGTGATGTGTATCATATCTCACAGCTGCAGCAGTGAGTTCAGTAACCTTTACATTACTAGACCATGGCACTGAGGGTGATGGAAGGCCAAATTTGGCAGAAACTCAAGAGCTTTAAAAGCTACACATTATCAGAGCAACAAAAAGAAGACTGTGCTGGGTTAGGTCACTTAATTTTCAGTCTGCTGTAAAAGGGATCAGGCAAGGAAGAAGGCAGTGACCTGTCAACAGAACAGGATGAAGCAATTTCAAATGAGCCCAATTAAAAAAAAAGCCAACATTAAGTTATAAAAAAATCTGAAGCCACACACTAGGAAATACAAGCAAGATAATCTGGATCCTTTCTCTTCACAATGTACATATTTAAATACCAGATCTTGGCATGTGGCCAGAACTCTGAATTGGCTGGTGAAGTGTAAAGGCAAACATATCTGCTCAGCCAAGCCAGCACTACTGGATTTTGATAAACCGGCTCAGATTGCTTTAGTGCTCCAGAGCAGAATGGGCTGAGTGAGTGCTTTGATACTGGCTGGATTGCAGCCATTGGATGCACTGAGAATGCAGACAGTAACACAGGCAAAGAAAATGAGAAGCCCCATAAACCTGCTATTTTCCTTCTTATTATGATAGAATGAGTTAAGTTTATGCAAAAAGGACCTGCATATTCCTCCTCCTTCTGGCAATTCTGTACACCATCACCTCTGAGAGCAGGAAAACTCAAAATCTGGAAGTGCAGATTTCATCAGCAAGGACCATCTGGGAGACTTATTTTTACATATAATCAAGCTAACTTTTATTCTCAATGTCATAGTAATTCCCAAGAAAAGAATCAGATTTCAGTGGCTTATGTTGTCCACCTTCCTATGCAAGAAGAGTATGGTGCAATAAAAGATACTGGGTGAAATTTGCAAGAATGTCTAGTAGCTTAGGAAAGAACCTTCAGCAGATTTTCAGTGAATCATATTATTTCACATAGCAGATATTCAAATGTCTGTAGGCATTTATATCTGCCAACTGTAATGCTTAGAAGGATTTTCAAAGGCAAGTCATTTTTACAAATCCAGTTTTTACCTGTTTGTAGCATTAGATTTCTAACTGTGTCAGGAAGGAAGTATTTTTAGTCTGGAACTATTGCTCTACACCACTATGAAATTTCATGCTAAACATCCTGTTTTACCAAATTTCTACTCAAACTTTGATTTTTCCACTGGCAGCAAAAGCTGAAAATATTGCTGTTACAATTTCTGGCCGCTGAAATTATTCTGATATTTGAAACAAAAATTTACAAGAGGAGGAGTCTGATAAAGACCTCATTTTGTCCTTTAATTGAAATACATGGCAATCTCAATATAAATGTAAAAAAAAGAAGTATTTACATGTTAGTGACACTTTAATGAAGTGACTTCATCCATTTGCGTATCAGTTGTGGTACCTTTGTCCTTTTAACATGGTCCTATTATCATGCCTCACTTTCATTATAGTCACTGCTGGCATTTCATTACTACCTTTAATTAAACTCTCAGTACCCACATTGTTTATACTTCACAATCTAGTAATATTTGGACTGCTTTTCTTCCAGATGGGGAGTAGATAAACTCATAGAAATCTGTGAAAAAAGAGATGGGAAGTAGGATGAACTACCTGTTACCATCAGTCTGTGTCACTGCCTTCACAGGGAAGTCAAGAGTATGGGTGGAAGTTCCCAGCTACAACACAATGCCAATCTCAGGTTACAGCAGGAGCAAGTTCTACTAAAAATGCAGGTACAGCATGACGAATTGAAAAGAAATGTGAAAGCACTAGCCTTGGGTGAATTTTAATGTTATTATTGTATTACTCAAATGGCTTCAGGAAATTAGAAACAGAACATTTATAAAACTTTCTTGGTATTTTTTGTAAGAAAAAAAAATATCATCCCAAATAAAACAAAGCAAAAACAAACAAAACAAAGCCAAAGAAAAGAACCCCTTGAAACTGTTTATATGTTTCACTTTTAAAGACAAAAATTCTAACCAAACTTCCTCTTTTTCTTTTAAATGTACACAGAAATTCGATGATGTCTGTTCTCTATTATAGAAATGCTTAACTCATGGCAAGCCTCAAAAAAGAAGACTTGAAAAAGCCTGTAAGAAATAAAATAGACTGCAGTTGCCTGCTGGATATCACATCATATATCTCACCAGAAAGAAAAGCCATCAATTTATCAAAATGTATCTGAAAGGGATAAATTGAGTCAGCTTCACATGGCCAGTCCTTCTGACTCCTTAATGGATACATTTTGAAGCATCACTGCAGGTAACAAGGCAAGAATTACTACTAATTTTGTTATGTTAAAACTACGTTTTGGTGCTCCCCAATTTCTTTGGGCTCACAGGAAACAAAATTAGTATAAACACATTACCATGTTAACTGTACTCAAAATCCCATGGACAAATGTATCCCTTAACATCCATCTTCAGAGTAATTAAGAAAGATTAAACTTTGCTAATAACTGATTTTTGTTTCACTTTTGTTTCTCTTCTGTTTCCAAATGTTCACCCTCTCCACTTCGTAAAACTTCATTATTTGTCACACTTCATATTGATTTTTTTTTCCTACTGTGTCAGTAAAGTAACATCTACAAATATGTGAACCATTAACTAGCTGGGATCAGTTTCTGAAAGTTTGCCTTTCCATGCGAACAACTTTATATAAACCAAATAGTGACTACATTTCTGTGTTTTGCTGTTGCCAAGTCCATGGGATCTGATGCTTGGCTGTATAATTTCTTATTTTATATACAGTGTATATATACATGAGTGTATATATATACACATATACACACACATATATACATATATAATTATATATGTATACATTCACACACATATAAAATATATGTATGCATTGTTTTTTGCAAATGAAATCAGAAAGCAAGCAAAACGCGACTGACCTGACTTACCTGTACTGGGTTCACAGTCAATGAAATCTTCATCATCACTGGAACATTCAGCTGATGAAACAATGTCATCTGTTGTCTGGCATGTGAAGCAAAGGAACAAAAGAAAAAAAAATAAGATATTTGCAAGTCAAGAAGCTATTATAGAGGCAGCTAAATATCCAAGGGAAAAAAAAAGTTTCACAATTGTAACTTCTAAAATATTTAAGTTGTACCAAGTGCTCCATGTATGCCTGTGTAAATATGTCCTCCATTGAGTTGGAGTCTCCTGTCGGAGGAACAGTGCTTATCCTGTACTGTTGAATATTTCAGGTGAGCACAGGTGCTGTGCACCTGCTGGGCTCTTTAGGGCAGCAAGTGGATCACACTGATGCTGTTAAATGAAGTACAGTGGGCTACAAACCTGATTGGCTGGCAAACTGCCCTCCAACAGCCACTGTAGATGTGTCTGCTGGGAAGAGGCTGGGCTCCTCCCATAAGTACCAGTACCATATAGGGCCAGCCAGAAGGCACGTCCTGAGAGACCTACCCTGTGAGGCATGTTCAGACTGAACATGCTTTCTGCAAAGAAAAATATACAATATAGACCCAGATAATACACATCACTCAGGCAGCTAGCAGTACTCTTTGCTGTGCCTGATGCACCACTCTGAGGCAGATATAATTACTGCTCTGTTAACGCACCTCTTGGGCTGGGAATCTGGTGTTTACCCAGATAGTAACTATCTGTGCAACTCACTTGTTGCATGATGAAGAACTGCTGCACGTGTCAGGTATGCCCAACATGCAACCTCACCTCCTTGCTTTGCAAGTGAACAGAGATGTGGATGCAAATAAATTGACCAGTTGGAAAGTCTGGTTCCTAAAAAGTTAAACCAAACTGTGACCATTCACAACCATCACAAGTTTCATCACATTCCTTTGCATTTCCAGCTGGTGATATTTTCTTATTATTATTTTTTAAATTTTTAAAAAAATTTTTTATTTAATTTTTTTAAAATTATTTTTTAAAGTTTTTTTCTTTCTGTGTGTGTACTGTTCTAATTAACAAGCAGCATGTACTGCAGCATGTTAGAGAGATGTGTACTGGTGCCTCTTCCCAGCAGCATCTCCTGCCTGTAATTGCTGCAATTAGTTGAATTAGTAATGCAGACCATTAGGGAGAGCCTGTGGCAGCCTCTGGACACGGGTTGTAATGTTCCTGCACACAATACAAAATTACCCCAGCTCAGCAGCATTGGCTCAACCACGGCTTCTGATGAAACTTGTCTCCCTTAACAACTTTTCCTTGCAGACAGCTGCCTATTCTGCTGAGCAGTAGGATCAGTGGGATGACTCCTGAAACAAAACAACTGAAATGCTCCTCACCAGGCAGGCAGCATTGTTGAACTCAGGAGCAGGACAGCTGCATTTCAGTACTTTAGGTGAGTATTTCTGGGAATCTCACATCTCAATAAGACTTTCAAATCCTTATTCCTGAAAAAGACTCTCCAGCTTTAAATAACGTCTCCTTTACATTCTTATGTCTGCTATGGCTGTCTCCAACATGTTCCCTCTTCCCTTTACGTAAGAGTTCAGAGGACAGTCTTTTCTTTAGCTTCCTGTGCTCCTAGCACTATGAATTTTCTCTGACCCCTGCCAGAAGTTCCTTGCTCTCCCCTCTCTGTTTGCATTTGAGCTAAGGGGAAAGAAAGAGAACCAAGAGGTCAGTCAGAAAGATCAGGCTGAGCCTAATGTTCCTTCAGTCTTGATTTCAGTGGCTTAGGTTGAGCCAAGAAAGAAAAACAAGATAGGTCACTTGCAAGTAAAAATAATAAAAAATAGAGTAACTGTAAAAAAAACAGTCATGAAGTATTTTATGTGTTACTCAGTCATACCCAGCATGGTCATTTGGCAATGTTTTGTGGGATGGTATCTTGCACTATTTTCATGCTTAAATACTTTCATTAAATACTTTTACAATCTTGCTTCCATGGGGAGTCAAGATTAAAAGGAACTGGAGGTAATATGTTCCTGCCTTATATGTCAAGATCATTTTTTTAAGATCTTCTTTCAGCCATAGAAAGTGGAAGAATTCTGTGGAAATCCTGGTGACTTCTCTTAAGACAAACTGGCTTTAAAATTTTGTCGGCTCAGTGAGCGGACAAAAAAGGAGGAATGCACAAAATATAAATTTACTTTTTTCAATTCTTCTGGTCCTGTCACATATATTTTAGAAACCATTATTTATTCCCAGAAACTTTATAACTTATACAGTGATCACATCCTCCAACAGTGAAACGCAGCTGTTCCTGGGTAAAAAGATACTGGTTTTTAATTGCACCGATGTAAAGTAATTTAGCACAATTTAGTAAACAAGGCTATACTGCTAGAAATTTTTAAGCAGGTGAAATGTAGTTAGTGAAACTGGAGATTTATACTGTAGTTGTCTAAGGTTAAGGATAGCACTGTGAAAAAAGAATAAATTAAGGATAGCACTGTGAATAAACTATCCATCAGTACTAGAAGACCTTGCTCAGACAGTGCTAAAACCCTGGCAATTGGTTTTGATTTCCAGGTTAAATTCAGATCATGTGGATTTTGCTCTTATTTGAAGATCTGACAATTCACACTTCTCATAGAAAAATAGTGATGATTTGCTCCTGTAGGAAATAAACATAAAAACTTTAACAATGTGTTGTTGTCACTTATCAGCTGCTATGCCTATTCGATTACCCACTTACTTGCTCAGATCTAAGGGCTTCATGCAACATTAACATGGAATCAAATCCAATTGAATTGACAATGTGATTTGGTATTTTTAAAGAATAAGGAGTTCCTTTATAACTATTTTTTCCTCTTGCATATTAGGGGCATCATATGAAACCAGGAAGGTAGCAAGGCCTTTTTTTTCTTTTTTTTCTAACTGGACACCTCCTTACAACAGGATACTGGTAGATAATAAAAGTTTAGAGCATTTTGGAAATGATCAGCCAAATTAAAGGTCAAAACATGCTTCCAGAGCTATTAATTACCCTATACCTAGTCTGGGAAGTCCCTGTACCAGAACCTGAAAAGTCACGAAGCCTAGCTCTTGTTCCTCTTCTTGTTCAATTTCCCATCTAATAAGCAGCTTAAGGCAATACATGCAACATATTTATGCTGCACTCTGATATGTGTACTAGATTTCCTGCTATAAAATCCTCTTGCAGCTTCTGTTGGTTCTGAACAGAGAAGGGCACAGTAAGCCAGACTCAGACAAAATGCAAACGTGTAACGTACAATACTCACCAACCCTGTCAACTTCAACCTCTATTTGCACTTTTTCATGACTGGTTCGACATTTGATTCTATCAATTAATCTCCATATTTTCTCCCCATCTCCACTGCATGCTATTTCACCTGTTTTTTTTTTTTTTTTTGCTTTGTGACTGCTTTATCCCATCCTGCTGATTTCGTATGTACAAAAATGAGGGTTAGCAAAAAAAAACCTCCAGAAGTGGTGTTAGATTTAAGTCAAGGTCATTAATGAGATCTCTAGAAACCACAGAAAAGATAAGTACACTAATCTGTCTTGCCATTTCCTATCTTGTATTTTTAATCTCAGTACTTTCCATCACAATTCATCACTAACTGATTTTCTAGTCTCACCACATATTGGTTTTCCACACACCTTCCGCTCAGATACCAACATATGAATCATCCCAAAGGAATAAAGCTATTTCAGTGAGAAAGAACAACAAATTCCTGACCACAGGAATGGGTCAAGGAAACATCCAGAAGACCATTACTTCTTGTAACAGGAATCTGTACCTTTCAAGACCCTCCCGGAGCTGAGAATTTTCACTGGATGTTTATTAAACTTGATGCTTCCACAAGACAGGAGAGGCTAGTGAGCAGAGACTCTGGAAATCTCTCCACTAACATAATTTCTCCACATCAGAAAGAGCTCACTATGAGGCAGTAAGCAAAACCACTACCCCATTTCTGGTCCCTTTTCCCCCTTTTTGAAATGGTTCTCATTATACTCACTCACTGGCCTCAGGGGATGTAAGCAGATTAATTGTTTAGTGTCTGCCCAATGATCTAGGGATAGTAAATGCTAAACATTGTTATGTACAGGCAACAGGATAGTAATGAAACTTCTCCATATGCTGTGATGGAAATAACGTTTGTGTTTTCATTGCAAAGAACATGAGAGAGAAAATATTTTTTCCCTTCCCTATATTAGCTAAATTCTATATTAAAAATAATAAGTCACACTATACCATTTTAAAATATGTATTTCATTTTTAAAGAATCCCAGCTTTGAAATTACTTGGCCTGTATTAAAGGCCATAAAACTAAAGATAGGTATTATAATAACTTTCAATAAAATTTCTCTTTGGCAGGAACCCTTTTTATTCCTTCCTCTGAAAGATTTTTTATGGCATTTATATTATTATTTTTTCTCTCCCTCTCTCTAGTGTTTAATGAAATTGCTTTGGAATAAAACCAGAGTAGGAGAAAGTGCTAAACTCTGAGTCCACCCCAGAGGATTTATGGGCATATTTACCTTCAAATTCTTTCAATTTCACTGAATTGGTTCCCCATTCCTTTCCATGAATTATTAGTTCTGTAATCACCTCCTCCTAATTATTCACTCTAAGGGCCTCTTCAATCTTGACACGGTGATTGTTCTACGATCTTTGTTCATTACACTGTATGTACTGGCGTGGGATATATAGTGCAAAGAAATTTGGCATGGTGTGGCAAGACCTGCTCAAGATGACTCCATTCCTGTCCAATCTTTAAATTGCCCAAAGCCCTAATTTATGTGTCAGATCCATAACCCTTGCTCCTTTGTTCTACACAAAATGGCAGGTGCTGAATCTTCGTTCTCCCAATTGCAAAGTTTTTTTTGACACCTTGCTGTTTGGGTACAGCACTATTTGAGAAAGATTAAGCATGCTGGATAAAATAAGCTCTGTCACAGAACAGCTTTATGAAATTATAAAAAACACACCCAGGAATGATGGAGTTCTCTTTCTAGAGGGAGAGAAAAGATGAGGAGCCATAAATTCAAACCCCAGACAAATTCCTGCAGAATTACACACTTGGCAGTTGCTTCACTCGGTAAAGTAGGATTTAATTTTCCTACTTGCCTTTTTCTTGAAATTGTTCTGCACACTGTACGCGTTACTTCCAATTCAACACCATTATTTCAAAAGCAACACTTAATGCTTTGTTGTGAGAGAAGTGTAAATCTATTTGCCACCAAGGAACCACAATTTTCAGTACTTCTTGAAATACAACCATCACAAAATGCTAGGCACAAATATCTTCCCAAGAGCGGAGAAATACAGTTGTATTAACCTGGGCACTGCATTTGCCTTTCACACCTAAAATGTACAGAGCTGAAAGTCAACAAACTTTTCCTGAATACAACCACTTGACTCCCTCCATTGCTTCCATACTGCTATATTTTCTATATATCTCAAATTTATTATGGAATATGGACTATGTATTTTCTTCTATGCATAACAGCACAGAGTATAAATGCTCCCTTTAGAATAGCAAAAAGTTAGTGATGCTGTTCAGTCTTCTAGAAACCAAGATGTTTCTTGGCAAAGAAAAGGCTCAAGGCATTTGCTGTCTTGCCAAAAGAAGATAGCAGATGAAGTGTCTGTCTCATTAGGTGTCATTTCTAGCTTGAATACCTCCACCTTTTGTACTTTGGTAACTGGGCTTTTTAAAGAACTTTTCGTATTCTGTTCACACTATTCAATTAAATGAGAATCCTTCATCTGTCCTTTCTACACGTTACATTTGTTTCTCGCTTTTTAATTAATCTTTATTTGCAAAATACCCTGGAGGTCATTACGGTATAGCAGACCTGAGAGACTCAGTCTGGACAAACTCAAACTACTACACACAGATAGAAATAATCTGCTTACAAATGGGAAAATATTAGAAATGTTGGAAAAGTCATAATGAAGTATTACAAAAGAAGCTGCATTTTGGGACTGTATAAACTTTTATGGAGAGTCTTGGATCTCCTGTCTTTTGCTAAAGGGTATTAATCCTCTCCATCTCATTAGCACTGGATAGAACAACATGTATTTTCTTATCGTGGGACAGACACAGCCACAAATATGTGCAAGCCCTTTGCACCCCCACATACTAAAGCTGAGGTTTTGTCTGCCTCTGCAGAGGCAATGCATCAAAGATCATGAAACTAATAATTTTTCTTCATATAGCTCATTTGAGGTAAATACAAAAACAAGAGGACCAAATCCTCTGTTTGTTTAAACCGGCATTGATTTCAACCACACTGCAACAACTTGCAGGAAGAGAGAATAGCTCATTATATTTAGTTTTGGATAACTCAATGCCAAAAGATTAAGAGTAATTTTAGTCAATTCAGAGAAGAGCCACTGAAAAGAAGAAAGAACTTGAGAGATGTATGAACAAGACAGGCTTCGTAAAACTCAACATCGGAACTTGACTTAACAAGGACTTAGGGTATGATAAATTTCTACAGGTGTCACAAAGGACATCAGGAAGAAAGAGGAACTATTTTGAGTGGTTCAAAAAAAAGATGAAATTAAGAAAAAAAAAAGTATTATTTTCACCAAGAAAAATCTCAGTAGTGATCTTTTTCAACTATGGAGAAGTCTCCTCAAGGAAATTCCAGAAACCATTAGCACTGAGTTCAAGTAGTTGCCTAAGCCATCCAGGTATGAATACCATTAGTGTATATGCCCTAGTGGGGAAGAACTTGCTCTATCTATCTTCAGTCCAATCTAATTCACTATAAATCAAGTTCATATCTGCATCCTCTCCATCACTATGTAATATATACATATTACACGTTTCTCTCTGTCATTGCAAAGCAGGCAGCAAAGCTATCCAGCACAGCCTTTCAGTTAGCTGTGCTCAAAGCCAGAATCACAGAATGTTCTGAGCTGGAAGGGACCCACAAGGATCATCAAAGTCCAGCTCCTGGCCCTGCACAGGACAGCCCCAACAATCACACCACGGGCCTGAGAGCATTATCCAGAGGCCTCTTGAACTCTGTCAGGCTTGATGCTGTGACCACTTCCCTGGGGAGCCTGTTCCAGTGCCCAAACACTCTTTGGGCAAAGAACCTCTTCCTGATGTCCAACCTAAACCCCCACTGACACAACTTCAAGCCATTCCCTTGGGTCCTGTCACTGGGGCTGGTGTGTCACCTACTAAGAGGCTGGTAGGTAACCAGCAGGCATGTACCCTTCAACAGTAGCCCAGCAAAAGCACATCTCCTGGCTGCATGTTCCTGGCTGGATATAAAACATGATGTGCTGTCAAATTACAGCATTAAGTAGAGATCATGAGAGAGCTACGCCTTAACAAAATCATCCATTTGTCCACTATCATGGCAGACAACAGATTAAGGAACTAGGCAGTTAAGTAAGAGAAAGCAAAAAATAATCTTCCCAATTGTATGTCAATCCAGATTCATGGGTAGTCATGATTAAAAAGAGCTTTGAAAGCTTGAATTATTCCTTTGAAAGCCAAAAGCCTGTCTTACTAAAATCAATAGTTCATTAAGACTGTAAAGTCTGACTCTTCTGGACCAGGTTTGATGCCAAATTTCAGAGACTTTGTTCTGTGCCTGAGCTGTGGAAAGACAACAGGGAAAAATCATGTTTCTGCCTTTTGTCTCTGTCTGCTGGCAGTAGGAAGGGTGATGATGTTGTGAGGCAGTATGAGCAGAGAGACAAAGAGAAGGGAGGGCAAAGAGGGGAGAAAGGAAAGTGGGGAGGATTAATTCATCTGTTGTTCAAGGCACCCTGACAGGGGAAAGAGAAGTATTGAACCACAGAAGCTTAACCCAACTTCAATGTACCTTCCCAAAAGCATAAGGAATGTAATTCTTCATGGTGTTCTGCTGATAAGCAAATCCTCCTAAATCCTTTCAATTTATTTCTTGGCCTGAAGAAATTACATACTATTTAGGAGCTAAATAAATAAATAAAATTTCATTTCCATGAATCTAGATTGGTTGTTTATTGATTACATATGCCCACAGAGCCACTTGCTTTTCTATTTCTTTCCTTTCCTAACAGAACAGGCTCTTTTTGTCTTGAACTAGGAAAGCATCAACTGGCAAGTCTTTTCCAGACTATTTAGTGTAACCATCAAGATTTGAAAGAGCTTTGAACTGGGCTGTAAAATACCATTTATTGGTTTTAATACAAAAGATACAGCTTTGGTGTGAGAGGAGACTCTTCCTCCCCTCTTATCAACCAATTTCTCTTTCCACGTGAATTTTCCTTCTTCCAAAGAAGTACCTTGAAGATGAAGTTGTGTGTCTATACACTGAAGATAGAGCCTCTTGGAATAAGCATGCAGGAAGAATATTCACACTGGGTGTACTTTTCATCATTTGATAAAGCTTGTGCTCCTTCTCCATTACATTTTTATCTCTTATTGAAAGAAACTGTTACTCGAAACAGAAACCATCAGTCCTCTGTTATATAACCACAGTTATGCAGATGGTGGTGATGCAGGTGCAAACTCTCTGAGAAAGGTACAGAAGGTGTACCCATCGTGAACTAAAGTAACTAAATAGCTTAATGCTAAAAATCAAGCCACTAGAGCTGACCCCACAACAACTCCCACCCTAACAACAGTGAGAGCTGCTGGAAGGACAGTTTGCTGAAATTCAAACACTGCTCAGGAATCTGACTTTCTGAATACATCAATCTGCACAGTGATGTTTCCCAATCCTTGTCCAAAAGTCCTCAAATGGAAGACATTTCTTTTAGGAAATGGTCTGAAAATAGATTTAGAGTGTTTTCCCCGGTGCCATTATCCCACTCAGAAGAACCAACAACCAGCTGAACACATGTGGCAGCATAAACTACAACTTCCTGCTCTTCTCAGCATCTGCTTAAAGCAGGACACAGGAAGCAAAAGCTGAATAAAGATTCTTATAGGTATGTAGGAAAAAGCCAGATTGTTGCCAGAATTTACCATCCTGTTGGTGTGGGCTCTGGCCCCTTACGCACACATTCTAAAGTATTATCTTAAACTGCCACAGAAATAAATTTATTAATATGCTGGGCTATGAACTACACTTACTGAAAAATAAAATGTTACATACTTCACCAGCAGAAGGGTAGGGCAGATCACTGAGATGCAGTAACTTTTTAAATTGCCCCAGTCCAAATTGCCAAGGACATTGAATCAGAGCCCACATTTTACCTGATTTTATTTTCCTGATATTGTCATAAATTCACTATCTATTCACTATCACTATCACAATTCACTATCAGCAAAATGGCCCTCTTTCCTTGTGCTTCTGTTTATATTGCCATAAAACGGGGAGGAAACAGCTTCTCTGCTTGCCTGGCATACAATCAGAATTCTAGTAAACATTTTACATTCTCAAAGCAAAGCCTAAATACAGAAAACTTCTTTACATTTAGTAAAGGGAAGCCTATGTTTCAGAAAGTTAGAGACTCAAATGATCTGAGATGAATCAGCCACCCTTTGAAGACTCAGCCTCTAGTAAGAGTAAATGGGTTTTTCTTCGCGTGCTAGCTGGCACTTAATAACTGTGTCAGAAGAATATTTTTCATTTACACTTTGCTCCTTTGCTGGAAATCAATATGTCGTTTGCTGGCATTTTCTCCTGGACATCTTTATTTAGCTTGTCTTTTTTCCTCAGAGGGGAGGGAGTTGTATTTGATTTTGTTCTGTTATTGATTGGATCACTCTGAGCAAGAAATAAATAACTAAGCACAGCACAGCAGCTTTAATGACAATCTCTTGAGCCTCAAAATCTGCACACCATGTTGCACTGTTGCACTTCTCCCTAACACATGATTCAAAAGAAACAAATCTGTAAAGTACAGTTACTATGTAGCAAAGAGGTAGTCACACATGCAATTTAACTGGCATTTCTACTTACATGATCACTTAATAAAACCATACAAATCTCATTTCTGTTAAAGCAATGCTCCTATTGCTGTAGCACCTACTGCTGGCATCTCATAATCTCTTGCAAATGGGGCTTAATGAGAAAATAAAGATATGGGAGATCATCTCCCAGCAGACAACGTTCCCTGGAGAAAACATGAGCACTTTCACATATTAAACACTGGTGGCAGTACAGCCTAATACCTGATCTACAAAAGGCCAGCGAGCGCTGGTGCAGGGGCAGTGGCTGTGCCCTGGCTGCTCTGAGCAGCATCAGCCACAGCAATGCTGCCAGCATCCAATGCGAAGTGATGGGCAAGCCAGCCCTAGGTGCTGCACAGTAGTTGCCCGTCATCTTTTTTTTTTCAGTTGGGGAGTTCTTTACGTCCTCCCCTGCTTCTCTCTTAATTTCCCCTACTCATTATTACACTGGCCACAAACAGTTGGCACACACAACTGTAAAATTCATAAAGGAGAAAATACCCTGGTACGGTCCAAACTGTGGCACTTAAAATCTAATGTGACAGGGTATGTTATTCATAAAGTAACAATAAACATAATCACTCTGAATAAATGTGCCTTAAAACAACTTCTGCAATTATTATAAGTACCTCTGAGTGCAATAAGATAAACAACTATCTTTGAATATTCACATTAATGTGCTAGACTATTCTTGCCAGACAAATATTCCTCTTTCTCTCCAAACATTAACCCACACTTAGAAAATGGCATTTAAGTACTGTTACTCACAGGATTCACACATTAGCTCACAAGGGGAAGGCAGTTCCCACACATTTAAATGCAGAATAAACAAAATGTAGAATAAATAAATGCAGAATAAATCCTGGCCCACTAGGTACAGATCAGCACCTAGAACTGCTCCCTGAATAGCACTGTAGAGCACAACATTTAACAAAGAAAAATAGCCACTAAATACTTATACGTAAGCACATATACAACATACCTGCTAAAAAAATGGCTATGAATGGTTTTAATTTATAAACAATAAGAAGTTTATAAACACAAATGTCACAAAGGTGGCTGTGGTAGAACTCAGATTTCCCAGGAACAGTGACAGCCTCTTAACCACAAGTCTATCCTTCCTCTCTTAATATAGGATGTAAATATTTGTCATCAGCTAGTATAGAGACATCTGTTTACTCAACAAAATGTATGTATTATCATTAACATACTGACAGTATCATGGTCAAATCTAATAAAAAATTAAGTTAAACAGTTCTAGACATTATTTCACCCAGGAATACAACTGCCAAATATCTAATGTTTAAAAATAATGTTTTTCTATCATTAACATTTTTTTTTTCCTTTTGAAATACGAGTAAATGAACAGCTTTACTGGAGGGACAGGGAACTGATTTCACACCACATGTTAGCAAAAAACATGTAACAAAAGAGTAAAGAGCGAAGTGAAATCAGTACTACCACCACCAGAGATCACGGGGGAAAACTTAAGAAAGTTAGAGCCAGAAGTTTGTCTAATCATAACTTTAACAAGGAAAGAGATCTACTCCTATCAAACACATACCCATCAGCTTGAAAAACATACTTGGTCCATCAACTACTGATGAAACCAGGTAAACTTCAAACTCATGAGTTGTGGAACATGGCAAATGGCTCCTGAGCATTAAATCTGAACTTCATTTAAATGCCACATGAAGTGGTCCAAGCTGCAAACAGTTGTTATGCAAGAAAATTTTGCCATTGGGTAAGGTGGACTCCCATGCGCAATGAACCTGATAAACACTTATCACCGCTGGGTTTCTCAGCAGCCCCTGCCTAATCAGAACATTTGCCCTGTGAAGGATAAGAAGGACATTTTCCTTGCTTATTTATTTAGTTTTCTGGTGAGTTTGATTAACTGTAGTAAAGGCAAATCAATCTTTTGTGTTTGTGTAAAATGGAAAAAAGGAACAAAGTTAGCTTTAATGGCCCCACAGATGCTCAGCTGGAATGCACTTACTGAGCAGAGAGCTAGACAAAGGAATTCAGGCTTTAAACACCATCAAGAACAGGCTGACATCATCCATACTTCTACCTGTTTAAAGGGAAAACAACAAACCCACTCCACACACAGTGAAGAGGCTTTCTATTTCTCTGCAATTCTGTCTATTAAGGCATCAAGTACTACAAGGTTCTTCCTTGTGTCCTTAAGATTTCTGTGGTGTAATTTGGGAGATACTAGGAAACAAGTATCCAAAGGAACATCATCAGAAGAGACGATATGAAGCTCTAAATTCATAAGAATACTTCTTTCACTGTCAGTAAACTTGTTTCTCAACTCACTTTTGTGGCAATGTTACACTTTTGACATCAATAACCTTTCGTAAGGACTGAAAGACAGCATGAAATTCATGCCCACTATGAAATGAAGAAGCTTCTGCATAAAGAATTTGAATGAGACACTTACCAGCTGAAAGTAGAAATCTGAGAAAGTTTTTCTCTCATATATTCTAATTATAGTGTTGACAACAGCAGAAATCACAAAAAAAACCTATGCCATTTTTATGCAATGCCCATTAAAAGCCTTTAGTAATACAAAGAAATACCCGGATCTTGCACACTACGGACAGCCAAGTCTTAGCCCATGGAGGATTTAACCTTAGTCTTAGCAAGGCATGGAAAAGGACAGCTTGACCAGGATGGAGCCAAAATAGAGAAAGAGTCCCCATATTCAAGATATTCCAGTCCCTGAATAGACAGATAAAAGTGTATGCTTAGGTTTCTTGCTACATAATTTTCTGCTTTTTCATAAGAATTAAAAAAGCAGAAAGAATCAGAACTTTTGTTCTAAGACAAAATTTCATCTTCCATTGCTATAACAGCTACAGCAACAGCTTTGGGATGATGGTATATTTCTGGTCTCTCCTGGGAGGAAACAAGTTCACTTTCCTTTAAAATTCCTTTTTCAATGGTATCATTATTTTAGCTTCACTTGTACCAGCCAGAAACAAGACATAATAGCCACAGAATTTAAAAGATGGTGCCTCTGCATTTTCAGATTTAGGCTCTACTCACATTAGAGAGATTACTGGCATTACAGACATGAGGGCATATCCAAGTTGGCAGAGCTGCTCCTTTTAGGTCCAGCAATGCTGACTGAAGAAGGCTTTCTGCCGGCAGAGTTACACCACCTATGAGTGTTTCAAACTAAGCTGACAATAATTGGCATAGTTATATCCATATCAGGATTTTGACTGGCAACAGCAGGTAAAATCAAAGCATGTGCATTTCTGCACTGTGGGACATGCAGTGAAGTTGTCAGCACTCCACAGTATAGCACTGTATTCCTCTAAAATATTTCAGGATGGCAAAAGTGTTTCTAAAGAATCCTGTAATTGTCTCAAACTATTAGTAGCTGCTATTAACTGTCTCACCGTTATTAGCAGGCATATAACTTAAGTCAGGAATTTGCAAGTAAAAGACTGCAGTCAGTGAGATTTCTTTTGATTCAGAAATCTCAAGTCAGAGGGGTCCATTATTTTCACCAAGTCTGATTGCCCATGTTACACAACTGTGGAATTACACAGAAGAGCTGAGTGCCAGGACGCCTCTGTCACGGATTTGCAAGGACCCTTAACAGGGCTGTTAATGTGTCAGCACACCACGGCTTAATTTTTAAGATAATGAAGATACACATGTATCTCTTGGAAGCAAATGTTTATAAGCTGCTCTGATGGTACCTTGAGGACAGTGCTGTGTAAAGCATCTGAAGAGAGATTATAGAATCCCAAAATCGTTTTGGTTGGAAAAGATCTTTAAGATCACTGAGTCCAACCATTAACCTAACACTGCCAAGTCCATCACTAAACCATGTCCCTAAGCGCCACATCTATACATCTTTTAAATACTTCCAGGGATGGTGAGTCAACCAATTGCCTGGACAGCCTACCCTGATTGTACCCAGTTCTTTATGTTTATTTATTAATATATTTATTGTGAGCAGAAATACTCACACTGTCAAAATGGAACTCCCATATGGACTGTAACAAACTGTTATGCAGGGCTGAGGTAGGAGGGACATAAGAAACATTCTGCTCTCTTTAATGTTTCTGAAATGAAATAAAATATTGGAAATGACTGCACAGTTCCTACAGACTGAGACTCCTGCAGAAAGGAATTTCTTGCAAATTCTCCTCATCAGTGGAAAAAACCTGCAGTGGACATCTATAGAAATAAATGGCAGCAGAGTTTAACACCAAAGGCAAATGACCCTCAGAAAAAGAGCCCTGCCATGGTGGACCACCAGGACTCATCCCACCAGAACACAAAACTTGCTTTCAGCACAGCTTTTTCAACAGGTGCAGAGCAAAGCTCTGTAACCTCTCTACCAGGCAGCCTTGAATCTCAGCACCTCATAGGTAGTGGAACAAATTACCTGGCTGGTCCCAGGATATCCCTTTTACCTAAGTGTCCCACTTACCCAGACTGTGCAATTGATCAAAACAAATGCTACAATCTGACACCATGGAGTTCTTGACAGCTGTCAACTCATTAAGTTCTATTCACTGGCTTCCCACCTCCTTGCCAACGTATTACATAAATTGCTTTTTAGCTGGCAGCCTTTTCCTTTGCCTGAAACCATTTTGTACTGAGCATGTTTAAGTCCATTGTTTTTTTTAAAAAATGAATTTATTCCCTTCCCTTTGGTAATTTGCCTTGCCTTGCAACAGTTTGAATGGGCTGCAGGATACTGTTTCATTATCAAGCTGCAACTGGAAATGAATATTTTATAGCAGCTGAACAGAGGTTTGGCTGTAAATGACTATATCCTAATCACACAAAACAAAAGGAAGACAGAAAGAAAAATGAATTTAATTAATGAAATATTGATGCAATTTACAGACAAAGGCCTTCCCATTTAGAAGAGAATTCCTGCAATGTGAATTTTATAGAAGGAGTTGGAAGTTCACTGCCCCCTTATTGATTTATCTAGTTATGTGTCTCATGTTTAATTTTTGCCTCTTTCAGGCTCTTTAAAATGTCTGAAGGTATGTCTGTATCTGTCCATACTAAGTCACAGATGCAAGTGCTTCAAATGCAAATATAATGACTGTGTTATAAGAACATGTAAAAACAGAGCATAAGTGTACTTATGCTAACTCAAACTCCACTTAAGCCTTGACTCCTGCACGTGGCGTTAGACATTTATGTTTGTTCACAGATAAAGGATAAACACAAGAGAAACCTGCAGAAGTACTTTTCTCTTGCATATGCTAGTTGGAGTGGCAGGCATCGGTTAGGAAGTGGTTATACCTGCAACTCTGTGCTGTATAGATTTTGTATTTCATGGTTCTTAATGGGCTTTTTGACCACATGCTGACATATTAGCTTTTAAAATCTATTTATATTTTTTTCTACAATATCATACGGCAGTGAGTTCCACAATTCGTGTAAAAGTACTTCCTCCTGTTTGATCTCAGCCTGGTCCTACCTTATTTCACTCCTCAATCTTTGTTTTATGAGGAACTGTGAGCAGTCATTGCCTAGTCACCATTTCTCTGATCCATTTTGATTTTAGAGACCTCTGTTACCACCATTTGGTTACCAATTTTTCATCATGAACAATGTCAGCCTATTTAACCTCTCCTCATGTGGAAACCATTGCATATCCTACAGCATTTTTATTTCTCATAGATCAGTTTTTGAGAGCAGATGGGCAAAATTGAGTGTAATGCAGAAAGCAAAGCACAACACAGATTTACACAGTGGCTCAATAATATTTTCAACTTTTTTGATGCAGAAGGCAAAGCAAAACACAGATTTACACAGTGTCACAATGATAGTTCAGCCTTTTTTCCTCTAACAATTTCTAAATTTTGGTTTCCCTTCTCAAATGCAAATACATGTCCAAAAATAATCAAATCTGGTCATTTGTTAGCATAGAAACTAATTTGCAATGTTCAGAGTGGTTAAGCACATACATAAATCAGTTCTAAATAATGCCTTTTTTGTGTTCTGGCCTCAGTTTCTGACATTTTTGAATTAAAGGCCCTCTAACAGAAGTGATTTATTGATTCCTGAGATGCTTCAGAGTGCCATCTGTTGAATTGTATATGGACCGTGATTTACAAAGAAGCAATAAAGCTTTTAAGAGGATGCTGGATTTCTCAGTCATTCTAAGTCCAACAAGCTCACACCTTTCTGACGTTGCAGAAGGCACCTGAGTAAGCTCCAGGGATGCCTGTCAGGTTCACAGAGTCATGCGGCAGAAGCAGAGCATTGTAACGTATAATCATTTAAAATGCACTGGAGCAATCCACGCAAGATCAGTAACAGATAGAAGACTCAGTACTATAAATAGAAATATGGAATGTATTCTTACATATTCCAGAAGTGAGGACACACTGTAGAATCTGCTCCAACTTGTTTCCTTATCTCTTTTTGATGGTAAATGGTCTTTATATCATGCATGTTGTAAAGCAAATCAGGCTTAAATATAATGTCAAAATGCTGCCTGATTAAAATCAGAAGATGAGAATAAACCTGAGCTTTAAAGGAAATCACACACAGCTATACTTTGTAGTCCAAAAGACAGTCAAAAATGGAAAAACTATGGCATATGTTTGCCCAAAATAACCTTTTCTCTTCAAACCATTCTATCATTTTAGATGAACATGACATTTCACCGTGGTGTGGACTCCATTGTCCACTGGAGATTAGAAATGCAATAGTTTTAGGGAAACTGCTCTGGTTTAAAGTTTGTAAGGTCAAAGGGAATGCAGAGTAATAAATCCTAAAACTACAGAACCAAGCAAGCACAGAGTCTGGTTCTACGTGAAATGCAGTCTTCAGAAACGTGGGATACAAGCTATTGACTCTTGCTAGGCCAACCAACTGGATACCAGTAGACAAACCTTTGCAAAAGCAAGAGAAACCATTGACCTGAAAGTATATAGTCTATAATATTCTACAGGCATAGTTTCTTTAAATCATGTATAGCATGTAAACATAACAGACATAAATGAAAACACAACTCCTGTACAATTCCATACCTTGCCATTGATTTAAAGTTAATATAATTTCTCATCCACTTCAGCAAAAAAGGGAAAAATATAACAGGAGTGAATGAATGAAAAAAAATGGATAATTGACAAGTTTGGAAGGAAGACAGATACCTTTCACAGACTTCACTTACATCTCTCCTTGTGCTATGATTTGTTTTCTAGACTTTAGTCTCCATCTCCCACTCAGTGTTTCCACCTTCAGCCCAAAGCTGTCAAAGTCTTTCTGCTCCTACTATGCCTCTCCCTCCCCTGCAGTATTACTGAAGCCCAGGAGCTTTGGTCTTCTACTTTCAACATTATTTCTCTTTTTTTCCTGCCTTTTTCTCTACTCCTTCTTCTTTCAGACTCAGAGGAAAACTGAGTGGCTCTTTAATAACAACAAAGATACTGATCGTGACTCAAACACATGCTTTTAAATTTGCAGGAGAAAGATTTCTTTGAATTACACATTATCAGAAAGCATAAAACTTGTATGTGAAGATACAACAGCTATTACCTGAATTTTAACAATAATAATATTACCCAAAGCCGCAAATCAGATCAAGATCCTGTTATTTAGATACTACATTATAAACAGGATAAAAGAGACCTTGTTGCAAGTACTGCTGTTTAGGCGAAGGAGCAACATATTTAGTACAGCTGACAACGAAATAACAGCTCAGTTTTACAGTGAGTTATGATGTTAAAAGATTAGCTTTTGTTCTATGCTTGAACAACACCAAATGCCCTTTAAAAACAACCTCAGAAACAGAATTGTATCAAAGTATCAGTTTTCAGATAATTTTTTTTTTACTTGCACCTAACTTTCAGGCATACCATTCAGTTGTGTGCATGACAGCAAAGCACCCACTGGACACCTTGGAGGGTGCAGCCCCCACAAAAGGATCCAGGCTTGACATCCATGCTTCTGAATAGCTGAAAGCAGGGAAATTTCTCACTGAATCATGAGCATAGGAACAAGAACCTGCAACATCTCCCTCCCAGAGCAGTGGCCCGATTGCAGCCTGCTGTGGTGAGAGAACCTCTCCCCTCCTCGCATGACAGACAGACACCGTGACAGAAGACAGCCTTAGGAAACACCACTTATAGCCAAGAGTAATGAACATGCAGAGGAAGTATGGGCAGAAAAAGACTGTTTGGCTAAACATGGATTCCTTAATCTGGTTAGCCTGGGAGATTCCCGAAGAGGCTAACACTTTGTTTAGGAATACAGTTAGTGCATGTGTAACACTAACTGAGATTATACCTTAATATTCTACAAAATAACATTACCAAAGATTATACTTATACTTGTAGGGCCTTCTGACAAGAACAACTTCAGGAAAAAAAAAGAAAGAAAAGAGAGAACAAAAATGTAATTGCCTGCCTATCAGCTCCACTATCATAATTACTTTCAAACTCTTGACATGGGTTGAATCAGATGAACACCAAATCAATTTTTGCAGCCAGCAATCATTGCATTCTTAGCTCATAAATTAAAATGTCACTGGTAGACTGAGTACAAAATAATGCCTGTTTCAGTATTTTACCCTGCAGAGAGAGCAACTTCTCCTTCTGTTTGTGAGTGTACCTTGTATATCCTTAAGCACTGTACAGTAAATTACACTCACCTATTCAAACCAAAGTTCACATAGCTGGATCCCACACAAGAAAACAAAAGAAATTATACACTACCTACAGAGCGGGGTAGTGTTATCCCCCTGGGAATCCAGAGCCCCATTCTAGATGTGGGGAGATGGTGACATGAGGTTTTGTCTTGCATCTGCACAACAGCAGCATTGCAAGCATTGGGGATTTGCTGGCTGCACACTGGTTCAGGGGAGGAAGGGCCTTAAGCCTCTACTTCACTGTCCTCCCCTTCATCCCTTTCTGACCTGCAGTGAACCTCATCAGGCTGAAGTGAGTAGAGGGCTCCCCAGTACAAAGAAAATTCTCAAAAAGCCCCAAATTTTAAGGCCAGAAACTATTCATTGTTGTGATTTCTTTAAGAAATAAAGTGATCAGATTATTTATAAGCCAGCAGGATATCTTGAAACCTGACCCATAATAATATAAATATAAATATAAATATAAATCAAATTACCTTCTGTGTCTCATTTCTGAGTCTGAGTAGGCATAATTTAATGGGCTGTTCTGTGCCCAGTACCTTGCCTATCACCTTTCACTCTCTATTTTTAACCACAAACTCTGCAGCTGAGGGTCACAGAAACAAGCCACTGAGTTTACTTTTCATATAACTAGAGTTACCAAGATACCTCATTGTTTTCTCTTTTTTAGAGGCTTTTGCACTTTACATAACCTTTAAGTGCATTTTTTAATTTAAAGCATATTGCCTAATCTTTACCTAATGATCGAGATAATTTTTTCTCATATAATGTGACTAGCCAAGCCCCAAATAGCCTGTTTTTACTCTGAACTATCTCTAACATTATACTTACTTTCCAAAAGATAAAATTTCAAGCATCTTCCTCTCTCACTCATGCCAGCAGGAAAGTAGCCATGAAGACCAACACTGGTTGAATTCCCAATTGCTCCAAAATTCTCCTCCAAAGCTTCACCTCCAAATACCAATGAACAAGACATCCAGCTGTACTAGCAAATCCAGCTGATAATTTTAAATGCACTTCTGTAACAGCCAATGTCAGTACTCAGAGTTTTGCCTCAAAGGATATCTTTGAAGAGTTCAGGATTTTTCTTCTGCTCTTTCTAGCCTTCAGAAGCTGAGCTATAAACTCATCGAAACCTGAATATAAAGTACTTCCTTATTTAGTAAAAATAGGATTGCCTATCACTTCAAACCAACCAGCAGCCAGTACATAGTGTAGTGCTGCATTTAGGGAAAGTCTCCTCTCTTCCTTATAGTTGATTGCTTCTCTGGTTCAGAAGGAGAAACTTCACTTTAAGCGGAATGGTTGACTCTTTACCTGATCAGCAGGGTAATTTAACCTCACAGGATGTGATTAGCCAAATGATCAAAAGGTCTTGTATGTTTATCAGTAAGTTGCCTGCTACTGTCTGCCATGGGGAGCTCGGCACCTTTCTGCCCAGCTGTGTCACCTAAGAGCTGACAACTTACCACACTGGAGCTCAGCAGAGCTGAGACAGCAGTGGTCTCGTATCTCTATCATATTGTCATTAGTACAGTACCAAAATGGCAGTAGGTGCAGACTCATCAGGTACACGAATCACAGAAAAACAAGAAGGAACTTCTAAAGGTGCGTGAGACAGTACTCAGGTACTTCAGTTCTACATCATATAAAGCCATGAATAAACTTCTAGACCTCTTCATCCAGATGACTCCCATTTTGGATAGAAACCCATTTCTAACTTCCAGCTGTAGCTTATTCACAGTTGGGTACCAGCCATTTTGGGCCATGCAACTCTTGTTTAAATAGTTTCCCAGTCTCCTCTTTGTAAACATAACACACTTTCAGAGAGCAATCATCTCTCTTTTATTCTTTCAGTATGCAAGCTAAAGAAGCTAAATTGTGAAATCTTTCTTCTACTAAGACTGACTACCAACTCATAATTTGTCCCTCAAAACCTTCTCTGTACCGGTGCCAAGTCCTTCCAGTCACTCTGGAACATGAGCAGATATGCTCTGAAACAGCACTGAGAAAACTCTATATTTTTTTATAAAATACTTTAAAGAACAATTCTGCTGTAGTAAAATAGTGGCATGTTTGTGTGAAGAGGTTTACAAGTTCTTTACTTTCACAAGTAGAGGAATGCAGCCAATTATGTTCTGTCAGATAGAAAACCAGGTTTGCTACCAGTTTTAACTCAGCTGCCATTCAGAGACTACCAAAAAAATCTGACAGCAGTTCTTAAGGGAGAGACTTCTAGTGGCTTAAATGCAATGAGGTTTAAGGATCAGCCCAACATACTCTTGAATGAATTCAATGAAGACCAGCTACAAAATGGCTGGAAACAAAAATTTGTGCCTCACTTGAGCACAGGAGGAAGTAAAGAGATCAAGCTGAGAAAAAAAGGCAGTTACTTTTCAAATTGCCATCTTTATCTCTGAAGAAACACAAAAACTGGAACTGATAACTGTCTTGATATGTTATCAGTTATAATAACTACATTACAGCAATGTGATATGGAGTAAGTCCTTGGAAATTCCAAACTTACAAATCAAATATAACGAGTAAGTGAGAAAGCCCCACGTTCCATTTCAATTCTGCTCTCCTTATCTGCCATGCTAATATTTAGAAAGTAATTATTGCTCTTGATGATTAAACTTTTTTTTTTCTCTTCTTGAAATAACTGATTTTTCTTTTGAAGTCTGCATTACCCTGAAGGGAAAATACACTTCTCAGCAGATTGTTTTCCTTTTTGCCTAATAAGGAAAGAGGATTAGAAAAATTAGAATAAAATGGCAATAAAAAGAAAAAAGGGGGAAGGGGAAGAATGAACAATGAAAGACAGACCTTTTTTTTCTTTTTAAATGAGGATTGTCTTTGGGAATTCATGAACGGAAAGAAGTGAAAAATTATGAGCTCATCACATAGGGTATGACGCTTCATGCTGCAATCTGGAGTTCCTATAATGAGGTGAATGGGCACTGCTGAGAGCTCATTGCTGGGGAGAAGTTAAAATGAGTTCTGCATCACGAGGCCAGGCATTTTCATCACACCACATTACACATAAATTTTTTTTCAGCATTATTGCAGCTGAGTTAGTTCTCTAAAGCAAGCACAAATGTATCTTATCCCAGAGTCTGAGCATCATGACCAAATTAATCTGGGCTGGAGGGAAAGGAATTCACACTGTAATGATGAAGTGAGGTGAGTAAACCTAGATGGTTGTGTATTTTATCAATATAAATAGATTAAACTATGGAAGTTTAACTACAGGCTCATGTATTCCCCATAATAAAAGGCAAAGTAAATAAAAATTAATATACTATAGGATATACCAAAAGCAAAATACAGACTTATGTGATTTCTCATTCTGTAAACTTCTCCCATTAAATTGATATAATGAGACACCGGGGTTTTTGGGACATATGGTATACTGAAACCATGAGTGAAAATCTCTAAGGATCAAGGCCCATACATAGGAATGCACTCACCACCACCTCACCCACTCCAAACCCCTGAAATCAGTGTATGCCATGCAAATTAACTTGGCCAACATTGTATAGAATCTTATCACATAATTTGTGAGCATGGCTCCATACTGCTGCAATGCGAACACCCTGGTGCAAAGTTAATTGTTGGACTTGATGATCTTAGAGATCTTTTCCAACCTTAACAATTCTCTGATTCTCTGATTACTGCACTCTGCTTTGCAGAATGGCAAGCATAAGATGTGCAATATTATAGATGAAAGACACTTTCCCCATAGTCCCTATATGAGGCTGAAAATGTAAACTAATATTTCAAAGCACTCTTTGCATATATGACAAAGACAAAATACCATATGACAAAGACATTTCCTTTTTTTTCTGAAAAAACTCTCAAACCCCAAACTCATATGTGGTTGTTTCCAAGGGAAAAAAAAAAAAGAAAGAAAAAAGAAAGGGCATGAGGTCTTAGAAGATGACATACTGACCAAGATTCCCAGCTAAACTCTTCTATAGCTGCTGAAGCAGCTACTCAAGCCAAACTATAATTCACAGAAACAAGCTGGAGGAGAGCCAGCTCTGGATGAAGTGATTGGCTTATTTTGGAATATGAAGTGTTTCCTCTTGACAGCAAGCCATACTGACTGTCCTTGGGGAGATACTAAGAAGAAACCTTGATCAGAGGAGAGACAAAGCATCAATATTGGGTTGTGTAATGGATGGCCATTCAACATCTTTGTATCTGCAAAACAACTAGGTAATATCTGTAACAAAATAGATGTCTTCAGTTGCTAAAGAGGCTAAACATGCATTTCTTGGCATTGTTAGTGCTTGGTAAATCATCAGCAAGTTTTGTCATTGTCATCTTCTTTATTTTAAATACACACTGCTTTTGAAGTTAATAAAATTACTTGTTTCTCCCTTGTGCTGGACCATTTGCATAATTATAAAGAGGGTTCATGAAAGAGAGTCAATGAGATAATTCCCACATGCAAATTAAAGATCTTTCAATTAACATGGCAGGATGTGTGTGAAAACCCTGCTAATGTAGCAGAAGATATCCCTAGAGGCAATTCAGTTATCTGCCTGTATGCTAAGGCATCTCTGTCTCACTTTCCTTCACCACTGGTGGCCTTTGCTTGGGCAAGAGGGTGGTGGAACAGAGCAAAAAAAGAAGGTTTATAAGAGATTTTTTCTACAATGTTACTGGTGGTGTGGGAGAGCAGTGCCTTAATCTTGTTTTAGGCAAAAGTCAAGTTAATTGATTAAATAACTGCGTCTCTTCATATCAGGGGAAAAAATTTAAGAAGAGTCTGATTTCCAGAAAGCTTTTTCATTCACAGACCAATTTCCTTACAGTTCCCCTTGTGAAAGGTGACTTTTCTCTTGTCTTCAGTAATATACACACGACTTTCATAAGGCTTTCCTTGTTTCTCTGCTTGCAAGTAATGGCCCCTCAGAAAAACTACTGAAAAGCAGATATGAATGGAAAAGGACACTGGATACTTGGTAACACCTTAGGTTATACCTGATAAAAAGCAAAGAAGTCACATCTTTAGATTTCATATATATAAGCTGGTCATCAACTTCAAAATTGGAATTTAATCTTTCCATGAGTATAAAGATGCTAGATGGTCCCTTATGGAAGTACTACATCTTTCCCTCAAAACCTTGGGAAACATTAAAGACCAGATACCAGAAGATAGATTCTCGCTTGCTACTGTGGCACCCTGCTAACTTTCTAATCGCTGAATAAATTTTCAAAAGCAGCTCTTGCCCAGGAGAAATAAGGTCTCTGTGTCTTCCAGCAAAACAAACAGAACTGTATCATTTTAGGTGCTAGCTGCTCCTTACTCTTGAATTGGGACCTGAATTAGGAGTCTGCAAGTCTGGAAATCAAGAGTCCCTTTGCGAGCATGTAAGAACTCTCCCATGAAGCTATCTGCTTTACTACCATCACTCTGATACCCTTCCTGGGAATCTGCAATAGCCCTAAAAACTGCTTCTCAGGGAAAAACTTACTGCTTGCCTTAAAAAAACCCAGTAAGCAAAACCCCAAAACCTGCAGTTTGCTCTAGGTAGGAATAATTCAGTAGAATATGCATTTATTTGGATGATGAAGGCATGTAACAGCAGTAACTCTCACAAATTCCAAACTATTTTAAAGAAATCAAGAAAGTTATCTTTGCTCAATGCACCCAAATTGTGGTTTTTTAAAACCACAGACACTCTCTAATTAAAGGAATATGACTTTCACAAACAGGAAAAATCTCTTACCACCTAGACACGAGGATGAACTGGTAGTGGCCCTGGTGTTAGTATCTCTCTCCCAGTTTTATTAATTTCATCACCGGCCCACAGGACATCCTTGTAGGTACTCTGCTTCCTGCTACTGAAGTATCATGGAGCACAACCTAATTTCATGGAATAAGTACAAAACTGGGAATCACAAACACTTATTGTAAGGCCAACTGCTTTTTCCCTGGCTTCTGCACCATTCTGGTGCAGCAGACCTAATCCCTCTCATCACCACTTTAGGGGCAAATCATTTTCCCATTCAGGTCTTAGTGTTCAAAACTGACTAGCGGAATAGTGTTGCAAATGAATCCAACTGAGACACAAGCCTTGGAGAGCTGCAAAATTTGCAAGGAAGCAACTGTAGCTCCCACATTGTGCATATAACCTCCGAGTCTTTGGAATTTTCATCCACCTACCAATACTTAAGAATAAAAAATGATAATAACAAAAGGCTGCCGTATTTGCATTCCTGTGCCTCTGGATTTAACCAGTTTATAGAGTAGTTCAAACAGATCAACAGTTTTAAATGCTATTTTTGTGGTAGCAAATAAAAATCAGGAGTTCATTCTCAGCAGGCTATTAGTTTTATAATTATTATTAATACTAGCTGTTTTATTATGTAGCACTAGCAAAGTAAACTCAAGCTTTTTCAGCACATTTCAGCTTTAACGAAGCAATTACTTGAGTCAAAATCATGTATCAAATTGAGCAACTTCTAGCAAGAATTGTATTTCTGTCTTTAAGTCTTTGTTTTTCAAATAGTAATGCATAATAACTTCTTGAAGAATTAGTAATCAATGTGTCACTCCTCTAAGTAATTATTTTACTTGAAACAAGTAATAAGCCCGTGTTCCCATTTGAGGGCACATGTAATTGCAATGTATTGTTAATTCTGCAGTCTTTTGTACAGAATGAATACTCAACTTTAATAATCATAGGAAACTATCAAACTATCTCTAGTGTATGTTCTCTAGAAAAAAAAGAATGAAAAAAGTTAGCACACTGAGTATCTTTTAAGTTTCAAACTTCAGAGAAAAACACAATTCACTGAAATGCACTCTGTGTGTGGTATTTGTTTGCATACTCAGCATGTCCTAAGGTTTTGTTTGTTCGTTTGTTTGCTTTTTTGAAAGAAAACCATAGGCCTAGTAGAGATTAGAATCAAAAGTGCTTGTTTCTTTATGCTTGTCTCTCAATTGCATTTGCTGTCATACAAGGAGCAGGGCACATGACTCTGCCTCAGCTTCACTGCCTTTAAAGTGAAGAAAACTAAAACCATTTGCAGAGAGCATTATTGTCACGAGTGATTGTTTGCTAAGCGCTTTAAGATCAGTAATACATGTTCTTAGTGAAGCGCAGAGCATTACTTGTTTCTAAAAAATAACAAATTAAAATGAAATATGATTGAAATTTTCAGCTCAATATATGTCTTAGGACACATTAGAACTTGAAGTTGCATTTTTGAAATGAATTTTCACATTAAATGAAACAGATATTTTACACTCTTACATATACACTATACTTGTGTATGAGACATGACTTCCATCCTCGGAGGTGTTCAAGAGCTGATGGATATGGCCCTAAGAAAACTGATATGACCAGATCTGCTTTGAATGTTGATGGAGCTCCTTGTTAGTAAGAGCCTTCCTGGACGGGCCTAACTATTCTGCATTTCACAAGTGTGAACCTCGTATGAGCACACAAATGGACAGGACGACAGTGAAATCTTCAGTCTAAACAGCACTTGGCAGCACACAGGATGCAGCCAAGGCTGTGCTTTGAGCCAGTTCTGGTGCCAAAGGTGATTATACACATTAGCTCATGACTGTGCCTCTGCAATGTCTTTCCTCGCAGCTGGACTTCATCTGTAGGCATTGTCCTGTGTTAAAGCAGGCAGATGGCTTTTCTACTGCTGTGGCCTCAGGGAACACGCACAACTGTCCACACCTGGCTGTGCAGTGCTGCCTGTAATGTCTCCTGCCACTACAGAAAAGCACCATTTATCTCAGACTCTAAAAGTACAGGTGTCATTGCTGTGCCTCTGTCATCGCCTCTCGCAGCCCCCTGCTTTCAGGACCGTGCTAGGGCTTGAATTAATTGCTGACAAAGGGAGAACTGCAGCTTGTCAGCCATCACTAAAGCCTGTGATCACTCATTATACACAGCTGACACAAGTCGAAGATGAAACCAGGGCTCCAAGCTGGACGTTTATGTTATTGCTCTTATTTTGTCTGTTTGTTTGTTTGTGGTTTAATGCCTATGTGGTTAATTTGAGGGCGATAAATAGCTTTTTGAGAAAACTAATTTGTACACAGCTGCAATTAATCAGAGTGCAGAGAAGAGTGCACCAGAGCTGAACGCCCTGCTGAAACAGATGGTAGTGCTGCCACCACACACTCCTGCATTCCTGCGAAGGTTAAGCCAAATTACAGAGCCCTGGGAATTTGAGCTTGCACACAGGCTGGCTCTACCCACATCGGGTCTGTTAGGGAAAAGCTCGAATGATTTTCACCTGGAAGCCTCCTGAGGCTTGCAGCCATTAGTTGAGAAGTTTAATAACTGCTGGCAGAGGAGAAAAAACTCCACCAGAAACAAGCAATTCACTGAACTTTTCCAACTGCACAGCTGAAATTTAGTATCTAGTCCTGTTCCTGACTGTTTTCCTTATATTGCCTGATCCTCAAAACTTTCATGGTGTGAGAGCAAAAAGATAGCAGCCAGATGGCAGCTGCTGTTTACAACAGAGCAACCTGATTAGGATCCATTAGTTTTAGTTGTTTCTACTGGATTCCATCTGAATGCAACAAGAAGTTAATATTCCCAAGGACAGAGAAGCTGAGGTGCATAGATGAGGGTGTAATGTTTTAAAGCTTCTGGATTGCAGAGTGGGTTCCTGCTAACCTTGGGGACCGATCTGCAGTTGTACTGAATGATGTGCTGATTCCAATGAAAGTTGTGAACGCTGGTGCCAAACAGAAGTTCTCTGAAATGAGAGAAAAATTCTTCTCGGTGGGACCCACCATGCTCAGGGCATGCAGCGGCTTGTAAGATGGTTATTAATTAGGTTATTCATCATTTGCCTGAGGTGTACCCAAAAGTTACCAGGAAGAGGTTTAGCATTCACTTTAAAAATGTTGTCATTCAAGACAAAAGAACCTAGATGAAATCCAGAAAGATTATGTTTGAAACCTGAACCTCTTTTTAATACATAGATGCTCTACATAATCACTAGAAGATGACTAATACCCTTTAAGTATTACTGCTCAATGAGTCTTAAATGCAGAAGAACAGTGATTGTGCAAATGCCACAGCTATTACAAGGGATTCTTCAAAGGTCAGAGTAAAAGGTCCTCCCACATGTGCCATTATATTACGGAAGATAGTCCCAAAAGAGACTAGTGGGAGATATACCGAAAACACAAGTCTGTGTAATCTCTGCTTTAATGTTGTTGATTTCAAAAAGGCTAGAATCAATTTTCATGACTTGATTGAGAAACAAAAGGCGACACAGAAGCCAAGTTCTGACTGTATGGGCTTGCTGCAGCTATGTGAAGAGAACTTCACTTTACTCCCCATTTTCCTTTCCTGTGCAAACACACACAGCCTAGCAGCAACACCTTGAATAAGGGAAGCACTTCAGCTAGGGATTAAAAGCAGGTGGCCAAGGAGTTGAAACCTATAAATTTCCCTCCAGTAAATTCACATCAGATAATTAGTGTCAGGTTTCTACTTCTTTCTTCCTTGCAAACTCTTCAATAGCTTCAATAATTTGCCATTATCTTGAAAAGGAGGGATGAGAAAAAGGGCACCCAAAAATGGTTGTTTAAAGACATAAGCACTGCAGCATGCACTTGGGGAATTCTAGTAGCACGGCAGAAAAATATCTGCATAGATCTTTAAGGAGACTGAACTTGTGAACCTTGGAGTTTAAAGGCTTTTTATGATTCTGCACAAGTTGTGTGTGCTTTTCCTTCTGGCCAGAACTTTGTTTTCCTAAGTAGCAAAAGTAATTACCATGTTGATTGCAATAAACTCACAGAGAGTGTCATTATTTCTCTCCTTTACACAAAGTACATGCAAACCTAGTCAACAGGCTATTGTCTTTGCTGGAGGCAAGAGAAAGGAGTCACCATGTCAAGATTAATCATAACAGTGGGGATGAAAAAAAAGCAAGGCCCAGAGTTTGATGATTGACAGTTCTGAAGGCAGTGAGATGAAGTTTTGGGCTGAGAAGCTGAGAGGATTTCTATGTGGCCAATAACAGCTGTACTTGCAACATCAGCTGAGAAACTGGAAACCCAAGCAGGGTTTCCCATGACACTTCAACAAGGATAAAAAGCTGTGTTATTGCAGATCTTACAGAACAGCAGCATAGTGTCTTCTGTTATTAAAGTCTGCAAAATACAAAGCTATAGATCAAGTAAAATTTGTTATTTCAGTCAGAGACAGAAGTCCAGACTTCTAGTTTCTGCTGCTGGTTCTCATATTGACTTTACCTTATAGGGCCACCACTATTATAGCATTTGACCAAATTTTATGTTTTATCCTCATAACTGATATAAAAACGATTAACCTTACTTTCAGAAGGCACTAAAGGCACCAAAAGGCTATCTTCTCTAAAATCATATGGGAAATTCATAAAAGGAATGAACTGACCCAATTCTCCCAAGACTCATGTTTTGAATTTTATTCTTTGCTCAAATCCACTCAAATGTCCGTAACCTCAGTTAGCTCTGGATATAATTGCATTTTCACGAAGATGTGTAAGAAGACTGAAAGCCTTCCGAGTTGCTAGGATTAAAAGCATTACAAGAAATTCAGTGTACTATAATAATGATTGGCCTCATGCCTTGCAGTAGTAAAACAAAATAACATCACAACAGCATATTATTCTTTAGATAAAATGCTCTTCTTATTCCTACTATACTTGTAGTTCTGCAGTGCTCAACTCCATAACACTCAAGCTCTTCTGTTTACTCCTCGAGCTCCAAGCCACAGTTAAGATTTGCTCTATAGTGCTTCACAGTGAAAGCTCTGGGTGTGTATCTGTGGGCAGCCAGCAAACAGTGACAATAAACCTGATCTCAAAATTTATTGCTACAATACACTGATTGTCTTCACTCCTGCTGTGCTGAATAGGCTGAGGATAAAAACTGCTGGATATCCTATTGGGAGTTATATATCAGCATTACAAAGCAACCTGATCAATCCCTACACAAGCACATCAGCCAAAACCAGCACAAAGGTGTAGCAGTAGGTAAAAACCAATACCCTAACTATGAACTCACCGTGTTCTTACTGCCTGTAACAGGACAGCTGAGGCAGAGTTCAACACTGAGCCTGCAGTACTCTGCTTTTATGTGACAGTGGTTCTCTCAAGTGAACTAGAGGAAAAAAAATCCCTCAGGCTAAGCTAGCAGGAGCAGCACTAATGCCTATTTGAGATGTACTTTTACAGTAATAGAAGAGGACTGCTGCTACCAGCTTTTGAAACAGGTATGGGGAGCTAGCATATGGCAGCTCAGCAGAACAAATAGTCTCATTAAGAGCTATTTCCATTAAAGCTATCATGACCCTCTGCCTGCAATTTACATGAGCTTTTCCTATCCACATCAGAGCTGAAAGGAAATGGTGTGAAAGGGAAATGCACTGATTCGAAATAAAAGTTGCACAAAAATTGTAAATCATATTCAAGTGCTTTCTGCTAGATCAATTAGTGAATTCCTATCGCCTCTTGTAGAAAGGCCCCTTTATAAGGTTTATAATTTCCCTGCACTCTCCTATAACAGACAAAGAGGTTGAGATTTTCTGGAGGTGATCCTTCTGCCTTCCCGTGCAGATCACAGAAAGCTTTTTAAGGGCTATGCTAATGTGACCTGACTACGCTTGTGTGAGTGCACGGGAAGCTGTACCTGCTACATATGCCAAGTGTGAGCGTGGGCTCATGCATGTGTTTCTTGGTGCCTACAGTTTGCTGAACAAGATTTCTACTTGTGGGAAGGAGTTTGCTGTACCTGAGAGCACTGACGTGTGTAGGTGAGGAACATGATGTGGGAGGGTGTAGTACACAGACACATGAGTAGGTGTGTGGGTCTGAGAAATAGTTACAGCGGACAGAATGACATGATTGGGAACTTTTCTATAACTTTTTGGAGTACAGGAGTGTATATTCTCTGGGCAAACGGTGTCTATATGGTCACTTAAGGTGTACTGTAAGGCATCATATGTAGCTATGTACACTTTGATGAATTTATTGAAGATCTCTAAGCACGATTTAAACTTTGCCCTCTCACCTTACATGTTGGCCAGTATGGGAGGGATCAACACATTCTAGGACAAGGTTTTTTTATGCAACTAAACAGAACACCCCTTCTCTTCCCTTGGTCTTGTCAATCCATCCAACAGCAGATTGTTGAATTACTACTTTTGCAATAGTCTTGTCCATGAAGCAGATGTTTTGGGTTTAATTCCCATCATGTACCTGGAACACTCATGAAGCATTCAGTTCTTTGGAATGTAAATCATGGGAAACCTTCCCAACACCAACAAAGCTGTCCTCTCTGCAAGAAGTAGGCAGAAAGCTGACAAGACAAGATGCCTCTACCTATTTCAAATCAGATCAAAATTAAAGTCTCCAAAGGCATAGGCATGAACCAATTTAAAGGGTTTTAATACTGTGTCCTTCCTGGTGTTGAAAGAAAAAAAGACTGTCACTTGTATTATGCTTTTTCTTACCTCTAGTCCAAAACTTCTGCTTGATCCTTCCAAACAGTAGCCTATGTAATCTCTTTTTTGTGACTGGCAGTCTGTGGGGCAGGAAAGTAATCCTCGCAAATGAAATTCACCCAGCATTTACAAACCAGACAAGAGAAAAGGAGGATGAAGTGAAAAGGAACCTTTTGTTTTCAGCAGGGAGCAGAGCACAACAAGGAAATAAAAAGATGAATAAACCTGTCATAGACTTTTTCTTTATGGAGCAGAGGCACAGTTATTAGGTATCCGCAAAGAAGGCATTCTGGATATATGACTCCTAATACATCGTCCATAATACAGCAGTGTGCAGAAAGCATACAACTTTTCAAACAGTTGTCAGAGACAGAAATAAATACAGTGTCTTAGTGGAAAAAAATGGCCAGAAGGATTAGAAGTGAGCATTGGGGTGGTGCAGGCAGAAGTCAGAGAGCTCTCTCTGACATCGTGTTTTCATACACGATACTTGTCAGAAAGAAAAAAGTTATTAACCTATCATTATTATTTTTATCTTACTAATCAGGGTGAGGTTTTTACTGCTCATAGAATGTGACAAATTGAAAGTGCTCTCTAGAAAGGAAAGGCCGCAAACACAGAGCTCTGCCAAGCATATCTCCATCCACAATTGTGGCACTCTTTATTAAACATAGGTAACACCACCCATTTGAAACCTGTGATCTGACTCATCTGAAGACCCAGAAAACCCACTGCTAAACGTCCTCACTGCTAATGCGTAACTTCCTACCGTTTCCTCTCTTCCTATGGTTCTGACAAAGTACAGTGATCTTTGTATCATATTTCTCTTCAGTTTTCTATGTCTGGCGTCAACTGCACGTGCCACCATGCTCTGTAGCATTCCTTCTTATCCCAGTATTGATCTCCTAAAAATGAGCAGAATGTCCTAATACTTCAGTTATGCAATTACAGTAGTATCTCCTAATGCAATAAAGCTAAATTTTTTGTCATACGCTCACTCCATTGCACAATCTCACCTGTCTGCCTTCTTCCTCAGCATCACAGATTTGGAGGGCAAAGAAGTATCAGAGTGTATAGGTCTGGAGGAAGATGGGCATATTAGGAAAGATCAGGTGAGAAATTAAAGGTGGTTTGTATGCTGTTACAAATGCTGAGTGGAGGATGTTTTGTTCTGTAAATTTGTGCATTAACAGTTTGAACTAAGTAACAGCCAATTTTTTTTACATATTTATACTGCTAAAATGCAGGTCTGTTGTTTTGGTTTTTTTTAACATTCAAATATTATCAGTAAAAGCTTTAAGTAACAGCAATAAGAAACATGTAACAATTATTGTTTAGGCCTTCATGATGACATTAGATCATGCTGTCTCCATGCTAACTAATAAGAATGGATTCTGAAATGAGAAACTTGGAAGATCTTTTCTATCCTTTGGTTCAGCAGTCTGCCATTTGATATACTACAATTCACACAGGAACCACTTCAAGACTACTGCATATCCTAGCCCAAATTTCTTTATAGACAGTCTCATTTCAGAGCTGGGCCTGAAAAAGAAAATAAAATGATTTTCAATGATGGCTGATCTCAATAGTGAAATTTTGTCTGACCTGCTGCTAGAAGCAAAGAGGACATAACTGACTTGAGATAAGTTGGTTAGGATCAAATATCATAAACCACAAAGCTTTCAAACGAAACTGAACTTACACCTGAATAGAACTTATTTCTCTGAGATTTAGATAAAGGAATTTGGTTTTCCTTTTGCATAAGAGCTCTGGCTGAAATGACAAGTGCCCTACCACCATCAAGGTAAAACAGCTGACAATCCACCAACGCTGGCAACACTTTTTCAGTTTCACTGACCTAACTATCTTTCACTCTCTCCCTACGCTATTCTCTTCCTCTGATCTTTCTCCTCCTTGCCTCCCACATAACGCTCTGTTCACAAATTAGTTCTACTGTTTCAGTGGAATGATACAGCACAAAATGAAACAGCATAGCACAAAACCCCACCCCTTTCTTATACTGTATTAAAATGTTATGAAAGATACAAGTAACTTTATTCTTTCTATCCCTAAAAGTAAGCAAGAAAATCATCTCTGCCCCAAACCTGGCAACTGGTGATCTCTAGATATATGATTTACAAAAAACAAAAACGAAGTTGCAGTAGTAACAGCTCAATTTACACCAAAATAAAATTACTTTCTGGCTGGCTTATAACCAAAACACAATTAGATGTAAAGTAAGCCCAGTTTTTATACCAGTCCTTCTCTTTGTCATGGTACTGCTACAGACATCATCAGCCTCTAGCTTTGAGCTTCTTTCTTCCGTACCCTACTGTGCACAGAAATGTATAAGCTTGCAACTTAGCTTTATGGACAAGGCCAGGGCAATGAAGCAGTGATTTGTCCTCTCAGTAAGGGTGAATGACAACTTCATATAATTAAGTTCTTCATTCACTCTGCAGTTAGGCTTTATTCACATAATTTTTTAATGTAACATAAACAAGTTTTATGAGTCATTACTCAGACAGGTGTGCTGCATACTGCATCTTTTAGATTTCAGGCCAGGAAAATGAAAACAGGAATGGCAAAATTACTTGTCTGCAAGCATTCAGGGAATGTGGTGAAATGTTTAATGACAAACATTAAGTTTCACTTTCTATCTTCCAACAACTCTTTCAAAGTTTGACATTGCATTTCTTCACTCTTCTCCTCTTTCCTACCTTTATATTTTACTGAAAATGGCAGTAAAATCTGGTATCTTTCTGATACCAAATTAATTCAAGATCAATTAATTGCTCTCCTAACTCCATAAACTAAGTGCTGCAAAAGTAAAACATTCACTTCCCAAATAATTTAAAAATCTAATCTTGTTAATTTGCACCCTTTATAATACAACACAATCTGCTGTTCGTACCTGGTGGATAGGGCTTAGGGAAGATGCTCATAGCACAGTGATGGCTAGACCACTTCCTTGCTAATGTGTAATTCTATTCGGAAATAATATTTGTTGGGCTAATTCTAACTTCTGACAGTGGAAATGAATGTGCTTCTGCAATTGCATTTAAATGGTCTATGATGTTATTTTCCTTTAGCTTCTACATGCTGCCAATAGGCTTCTCCTGATGCAGTACCCACAATTTCCAGAGAGTTTTTATTCAAAATAAAAGCAGTTTCACTTCATTACCTTCACTTATGGCTTTGATTAGTGCATTTTGTACTGATGTAATCAATTCCTGTATCTTAACCAGGGCTGCTAATTTCTTTTACCATGCAAACTAATTTGAACAATCATAATTACATCTTCAGCATCCTATATGACCTGCTTCTGCAGTCAAAGTAGACAAAGCTCTGGCAACCTACGTAGAGAGGTGCCAATTCAAAAATTTACTACATGAAGGTAAAATCAAGTAGATGCAACAATTCATCCTGTAAGGTAACTGAAGAAGTATCACACCGCAGGAGGTATTCAATGATTGCAGTAAATGTTTCACTGTCTTGGACAACAAAATCTTTTAAAATTTCAAGAGAAGGCGGCCTAACTTCTTTATTGGATCAATACCTATAGAAGTCTGAACTGGATATGCCATTGCTTCTTTTGTTGCCTTTTCCTCCCCCTCCTCCTTGGTCTTCGTGAGAATGGGGATTAAAAAATGCAACTTTAGGAATTAAGTGGATTTGCACTTAAGTCTGAATCACCAGCCTCTCTTGTTTCAAACTGTCGTATGCAGTTTCTGCACATTACTACACAGCTTTTGCACTCTGTAAAAGATGGATGCAAATGAGAAATGAGGGAAATGAAGCATGAACAGACTAGAAAGACAAATATGTAGCCTGTTAGGGATCTAAGACATTTAGTGCTCTGCTTATACTGAAGGATTGTAAAAAGTTACAAAAAAGTAACCTAGAAATGCAAAAATATTTTGGGGAACATTAGCTTCCAACTGTATCACAATGGATGGGTAGATTAACATTCATGCACCTACTTCCTTTTTGATAAATATTTCTCAATGACTTTTTTAGATTCAGAGATACAGTTACAAACACACATTATAGGGGTTTTTTCCTAGCTCACAGAATCTTGGAGCAGATGAGATGCTGTGGTTTGACTTACCTGAAGAACCCTTTAATCACAGAACTGTAAAGAACAGAGACAGCTTTGACTCAAAATTATTTCTGCAAAATCTTGTCACTGACTTAAAGCCCATGAAAGGTGAGAGGTTCTCATCCACTTCTGAAAACTCTTCCCACTCTGAAATTTGAATGTGTTACTTCCCCATCAAAAAGAAAAGCCAGACTATTCTGACAAGAAAAGTTTTCACATTGTACTTCACTACCCAGGAAGAAAGGTTCTAGTATTCCAGCCTACAATCACGCTATGCTGAGTGCAACTATTTACATATTACAGCTTGAACAGAGGGGGAAATACAAGATCATCTCACAGACACATTGGCCAATTAAGTATATGGAGTTAATCATAATTACAGTAAATTATGCCAAGCGTGACTAGATGTAAGCACAAGGCAAACACATTTTTGTTCAATTGGCAACAGAAGCAAAATTTCTTGTAAAATTCAGAGGAATTTTTATTAATGCTATCCAGTAGCAGAAAGATTCTAGATAATTTGAATGCCCATATTTTACTATTTCAAAACTAGCAAAATTCCATATCAATTTTACAAATTTATGTATATAAGGAGAATTCAATTACTGTGAAAGTTGAAATAAGTGTACATGCAAAATAAATTGTGCATTAGTGCACATTAATTAGTGCACTAATTGTGCATTAGTGCATTAGTATGTGTAGTTGAATGACAAAGGTACCTGTTCATACAGACTAACATCTTATATTTGGTAAAAGCAAATATACAGAGAAATATTTCTTTTAATAAAGCTAAACGGAAGTTTTTAAACCAGTGTGGATTTGAAAGACAAAGCTGTTTTTTCATTTCCCTCATTAATGAGAAACAGATCATTACTAGTTATTAGTAGAAACTTTTGTACCATTTGGGTGTGCAGTGCTCTATGTACAATGCGTACAGGGCTACTGTGTACTGAAATTGCACAATGCAGTCCAGTGAAAAAAATGCTTGCAATCTAAATAAATTTGGATACTAGAAGCAATAAAGCCATGTGGTACTGCATACCACACTGGCTGATTTTCCCTGTTTCTCAGCCAGGTAAAATTATCTGCAGGGAGCTCTGGGCTGCTATGGTTAAACTGCTCCCAATATCTGTGCACATTTGTTCAAAGTGGACTTGTCTATCTCTGTACAGGACTACAGCATTCTGTGCAAGTATTTAAAATGATTTTACCAAGGGAAGAAGTCAGAGCCCAAAAAGGTGGAGTTAACTGATGTACTGTTTATTAGACTTGCTTTTAATAGCAGTCAAAAACAGCTCAGAGCTAGTGTTTTGTAATGTAACAGGCTGGGTTTGGAGGAGGAGTACTCCGTACCTCGAGTACTGTGTCCAGTTCTGGGCCCCTCAGTTTAGGAGGACGTTGAGACACTTGAGAGTGTCCAGAGGAGGGCAACAAGGCTGGTGAAGAGCCTGGAACACAAGCCCTATGAGGAACAACTGAGGGAGCTGGGGTTATTTAGCCTGGAGAAAAGGAGACTCAGAGGTGACCTTATCACTCTCTACAACTGCTTGAAAGGTGGTTGTAGTCACGTGAGGTTTGGTCTCTTTCTCCAGGCAATGACTGACAGAACAAGAGGACACAGTCTTAAGCTGCACCAAGGAAAATATAGGTTGGATATCAAGGAAAAGTTTTTTGCGGAAAGAATGGTAAAGTACTGTAATGGTTTGCCTGAGGAGGTGGTGGAGTCACCATCCCTGGATGTGTTTAAAAAGAGATTGGATGTGGCACTCGGTGCCATGGTTTAGTTGAGGTGTTAGGGCAACAGCTGGACTCGATGATCCTGAAGGTCTCTTCCAACCTAGTGATTCTGTGATTCCGTGATTCTGAGGATATGAAGGAAGACTGTCTGCTTTGTGCTCTGTTGACGTGAGCACCTGGTTATGCTGCAGCTCTGAATCACATGAGCCATTAACAGAAAACAAAGTCACAGAAGCAAAAGACAGGAAAGCCACAATACACCTTGGAGTCAGTCCCAGACAGGACAGGCTCCTTGACGAAAGTGCAGGATGAAAGTGGTATAGTGCAGATACCAGCAAAAATGCCAAGAAGAAATCATTTGCAGAGCAGGAGAATGGAAGATAATCTCTGCATCACATCTGCAACACGAAGCTTTAATTAACATTTCACAAGCCCTGGCACACTTGAAATGTCTTCTGTTCGGTATGGAAAATCTTTGGGGGGTTCAGAACCACAGCTATGGATGAGACACAAAGGCGGGACTATGATTAGGACACAGCTGAAATAAAATCAAGCTGCCTTTCCTTGTGGCCACGTGAATCATGACAGAAATAGAAGCAGCTGTTACTGTTAGTTTGGTCGCACTGGGGACAGCTATTGCCACTGGCATGAGTAGCTGGCTAGCTGCTAGCACTGCTGTAGTGATTCGGCTGGCACAGATCACCACTTTTCCTGTCTGCAACAGCTTTATGAAAATATCACTGTTCAAAAATTTCCATTTGGTTCAATTTCTTTACTGTGCTTTTTTTCAGAAATAAATACCGTAAGTGTTTTTGGGACTAAGCCTCCTCAAGAAACTGTTATATACAAACTAGATCACAGGCAACAGAAGCAAAAAGTATGTATTTCAACGTATTTATACTATTACCTAACCCACTCTTGCCTTCCTCACAGCCTGTACAACTGAGTCCCACAAAATACATTCAGGTACTAGGTACAGTCGCAACCTGTACAATCCAGATTTAATTTTGCTAAGCAAGGATGTTTTCATTTCTTTCCTGGGGAGACTATTCCGCAGTTTACCAAATCTTGCTTTTATGAAATTGCTTCTGCTTTCAGTCTAAATTTATTTAATTTTAGCTTCAGCCCAATACACCTAGTTATATGCCCTCAATTCATCACTCTAAAGCATTTATACTCTTTAAATGTGTAATGCCTATCACAGTGCTCTTGTTTCTGTATCATTTAGCAAACAATGCACATTCATAATTTGTGTAATTTCTTACCAGCTCAGGTTGTGTTTTAATTTTTACCTCTTTTTTTTGCTAGTTAGGCATGTGAAGTGGCATGCAACAATATCACAGGAGAGGCAATTCTGTTTAAAGTTATTTTGAAACTCTTTCTTTGGGCTTGACAAGCTCTGCAGATACGCAACTTACAGGGTCATTTGCTATTTACATAGCAGTATGGTATCTTGGCACAAATAGGCTAAGAAGAGCCTTGTGTTCCTGTCATCATCCACAGCATCATCAGCTGACTTGATGAAGCATCTCCATTTCCTGTGTACATAGCACTAGCTAGAGGCTCTAATTTAACTATTGCTGCACTAAATTCAGAAGGAGTAGATGCAATTAGGGCTACCTGACTGTTTCATTGTTTTTGCTGATGTGACTCATATGGCTCACACTGCACCATCTCTGGAACATCCCTAGTTCCCTTTAGCTTGCGGCTTAGCGAACATACTTCATGCATCAAGATTCAAGCAGTTCTGTGTGGTCTCTCTAACAGGCACTTCAGAAAGTTAAAAGCCCCGTACCTCTGACAGTGTTATAGAGGCACTGTTTCAATTTCTTCATACAAAATTGTTTCAGAGTTTCCAATACATAAGAGGTCCCATAAGGACCTTTATCTAGTTTTCCCAGAACTGCCAAGACCATTGCCCTTAGAGGTACAGCTGAACAACACTTCATGTCAGGATACCATAACTTCTGACCTCTCAACAGTTACCGTATCCTTACCCTCTGTCCCAGGAGAAAAAAGCTTCTTGTTTCGAAAGGTGTAACAGGAAGCAACATGGATACAAATTTAATTTCATAGCATCTGAAGCAGCTGCCTCTTCGCACCAGTGTGTGTATGCACTATAAATTAAAATATAAGCCCAGGAATTTACACAGAGATTATTAGAAAGTGGAAATGGATTTTAAAGCATTTTAGGTTGTAGATGTTTGATGTGATGAAGCCCTGCAATTGTAACTGACTGCAAGTCAATGAAGAGAGGCCCTGCAGAGAAACCTTGGCAAATTAAGAGGGCTGGACAATCACCAACCGTATGCAGTTTATCAAGTGAAAATGACGGATTCTGTATTTGCCCTGGGGCAGAGCAACCCTGGGTGTACGGACAGACTGTGGCATGAGATGCTGGAGAGCAGTGCTGCTGAATGGGACCTGAGGATCCTGGTTGATGGCAAGTTGAACATGAGCCAGCCGTGCCCTGGCAGCCAGGAGGGCCAACCCTGTCCTGGGGGGCATCAGGCACAGCATCGCCAGCCAGGCAAGAGAGGGGATTGTCCTGCTCTGCTCTGCACTGGGGTGGCCTCACAAGATAAAAAAGACATCAAACTGTTACAGAACATCCAAAGAAGGGCTACAAAAGTGGTGAAGGGTCTGGAGGGCAAACCATATGAGAAGCAGCTGAGGTAATTTGGTTTGTTCAGCCTGGAGCAGACTGAGGGGAGACATCACTGCAGTCTATAACTTCCTCGTGAGGGGAAGAGGAGGGGCAGGCACTGATATCTTCTCTTTGGTGACCAGTGACAGGAACTTGAGGAAATAGCATGAAGCTGAGTCAGGGGAAGTTTAGGTTAGATACATGGAAAAGGTTTTTCACCCAGAGGGTGGTTAGACACTGGAATAGGTTTCCCAGGGAAGTGGTCACAGCACCAACCTGACAGTCTCCCCTGAGATCTCTCCTGACAGAGTTCAAGAAGCGCTTGGACAACACTCTCGGGCACATTGTGTGACTCTCGGGGCAGTTCTGTGCAGGGACAGGAGTTGGACTTTATCATCCTCACGGGACCCTTACAACTCAGGATATTCCACGATTCCATGAATGTTAAATAAATGCTTCAGAGAAGAACCTAATGAAGCTTTACTTTTGTTTATGACTTTTAAACTAATTACATTTACATTACCTTTCTCAGATGCCTATATTTATTCATTCTTTGCGTGAGGAGATTAGAATTTGTATTTATATACTACGTATCTAATATAATTTTGTATGTCTGCATGAATATATGTGAATAAAGAAGCAAGCAGGACATCGAGGTGCTGGAGTGGGTCCAGAGAAGGGCAAGAAAGCTGAAGAGTCTGAAGTACAAGTCTTATTGAGGAATGGCTGAAGGAGCTGGGGTTGTTTAGCCTGAAGTAAAGGAGGCTCAGGGGGAGACCTCAAGGGAGAGGTCAGGGGAGACCTCATCACTCCCTACAACTACCTGAAAGGAGCATGTAGCCATGTGGGAACCAGCCTCTTCTCCCAGGCTGCCAGTGACAGGACAAGAGGACATAGTCCCAAGCTATGCCAGGAGAGGTTAAGGTCGGACATGAGGAAGAAATTCTTCAAAGAAAAGGTGATTAGATATTGGAATGTGCTGCCCAGGGAGCTGCCGGAGTCACCATCCCTGGAGATGTTTAAGCAAAAACTGGACGTGGTACTTAGTGCCATGTTCTAGCTGACAAGATAGTGTTTGGTCTCAGATTGGACTTGATGATCTCAGAGGTCTTTTCCAACCTAACTGATTGTGTGATTCTGTGAAAGACTTTGTATTTTGAATGTGCGTAAGGATAAGCTCTCCTGCTGCCAGTGAATGAAGAATTTAGACATTTATGTGGGCAAGGGTAAATGTGAGCACGAATGCGCGATGTGTGCGTGTAAGGTGCAAAGTTAAATGAAAGACAGTCATGTGAATTCAAGTATAAATATAAATAGTCATCTCCCTGTTTGAATGAAAATCTTAGGTAGGCAGAAGCTTAGAAAGGCAGTGCAATTCTGTTTTCTTTTGTAGAAATTCTTTTGTAAACCCGTCTCTTAGGTTTTGAAAGTTTTTGGAGTACTTTTTATTTCTTGCTCTTCCACATGCAGCAAAATATGTTCTGAAAATGATAGTTATCTGTGAACTCAGCAACTCTGCCAACTAGAAAAACAGCTTTCAGCCCCACAAACTGTTTGGAGCGATAAAGAATTGCTGTGGTCTTGCACTGAAATGGACTGACTTCATTATCACACTCAATGATGGTTTTAACTTCATATTTCCTCAGCTCTGCCTGAAGGAAAAATGATAGCTCTGATAACCAAAGAATATTATTAAAGCTAGTTTCCCAGGGAGTTTAATGATAACTGCATTATTTCTCCTTAAGAAAACGAAATTGTGAAGCTAGTTATGTTCAGTGTGCTTAACACTGGGAGACTTTGTACTACTGGGTTTTAAAGTGCAAGCTGGCTTGCTTTTGTTATACATATGTCTGTTAGATTATTCCATGGAAGTGCTTTTGTGAAACACTTTGAAGGTAAAAATGAAGACTACCTAGTAAGTGATCTTTTAATCAGTTTGTGGTCTTTTCTTTGGTGCTTGTAAACAATGAAAATGAAGTCTGGATTTAGTTATTCATCCACTGTGTATTTCACTGTTTTATCACATAAGGGATTTCATGACAGGGAGAACTTGAATTTTACCAGCCTCTTCTTATCTTTGGCATACACTGTACACTTGATCTTGCTGCTGTGTATAAGATTAGTGGACTTTTTTGGTAAACTATATGTACATGTTGATTAGTGTTCCCAGGCTCAAAACATTCTTAAACAGGTTTCTTCAAACACAAGGTGATGAATTACACACAGGAGTTTGTTATTCTACTATACAATAAATTCTTACATTTGAAGGGATAAAGGGATGGATTCTGTTCTTGGTTACATTTCACTAAAATGGTAATTATAATCTGGTATACTACTATTACTGATATAACATGGGCTACATGAACGTCCTTCCAGTGATAAGAAATGTCCCCTGACTTGATGAGTTCACATTCTAAGCAGCAGATACTTCCATCTGAAAACAAAAGCCAAAGGGAACTCTCTGATCTGAAATTGCAATACGCTTTATAAATTTTCTTTCATCAAATTTAATGTCATTCTTAGGGAGATAGTAATTACTGAGCTGATCAGGTGAGTGATCGATCTAGACCAGTATCATGCATTCCTCAGAGCAAATGCCAGCAGCTGTCTCCAGAAGAAGACTATACCCACCATTTCATGAGGCACCATGAACCACAGCTACTGTTTCTCTACAGTTCCACAGTGTGTTTCTGTTAGTGCCTTAAAACAAGTTGAAATCTGCTTTTAGAGTCCTACAAAATATTACTGAGGACTTTCTCATTAGTATACATTTGTTTAATCCTCTTTTGAGCACTGATAAATTCTTTGGTTTAGGCTTTTTTTGTAATTAGTTTTATAGGTTAATTATCTCTTGAATAAAGCACATTTTCTTCTATCATCTTCAAAAACATCACCTTTCAAATCCTCTGAAATCTTCCTGTTCTTGCCATTTTGGAAAGGACAAATAAGAACATTCAGTATTTCCTCCCCAAATCATTCAGGAATTTTCCCTGTGCCTGCCTGCCTGCCTTTTTTTGTGACAGCCACAGCCTCCTAAGTACTTCCTGCTGTAATTTACTCTTGTGTCTCTTGTCAACATTAGCAGCTGTTTTTTGAACTTCCTTTAGTTATACTATTTCATGATTCCATGAGAAGAAATAAATGCTACATCCTTGGTAAGGATGTACCACTGTTTTATATAATGCTATGATCAGTGGAATTTTCTACCCCATTATTCTTGTATCACAGTGTAATACTTGCTTTTTGACTTCTGCTGTGCAATGAGCAGATGTTTTTACTGAGCTTCTGGCAATGTCCCCCAGGTTTTCGTTTTTTCTCCCTAAATGGTTACAGTTAATTTAGAACCTAGTAATGTGTATGAACAATTCAAATTATTCCTTGCAATGAGCATTACTTTGTAGTTGTCAACGAAGGGTTGCGTATGATGTTCTGCTGCCAATACAACCTTCCATATTAGGTGACTCTGAATTTCCTCACTGTGGTCTTAAACACAGACTTCCATAAATAATTTCTTATCTGCAGATTTTGCAACTTCACTGCCAATTCCCTTTTCCACATCACTGATTAAATACAGTGGTCCTCAAACAGAAGTTTGAGGCACTCTTCCATTAACCTTTTGCCATTTTTCTATTAACCTGAAAATCAAGCATCTATTTCTCTTTTTGGTCTCCTGTCATTTGCCAGTCCATTTCAAATCAATGACAGACATTTACTGTTTCCTATCTGACAGCATTGCTTCCTTATCATCTCTTACAAGGAATTTCTGAAAGACTAAATAAATCCCATTTACTTGTTTCACTACACCCACTGTATGGATGGCACAGAATTAATACTGGAAGATTGCAGAGGCACAGTCAATCTCACATTCTCACTTTCATATTATATTAACTTAGGTGCTGCTTCATACAGTAAATTCATTTAATTACCAATCCAACCAACTTTCCTAAAGTCACAGTCACTGAGCTATACAAATATGCATTGAAATAATGTGTATTCTGCTTCTGTTCTACAGCAGTCATTTTCATGAATCTTTTTCATTTCGAGTTGTTAAAGATTTGCTCCTCCATTCTATCTGAACCCCCTTGTTTTTCATCTGATGACCCATCCCTTTATAATATTCTGATCTGTCTTCCTCAAAATTTGAACAGGTTTGAGGCATGTTCTCTCCACCATAGAACAGCTTCCAAGAAATTATTCAGCAACTCTGTAATGCTTTCTAGGAAGTGTAATTTCTCCCTTTACTCCTTCACTGTCAAACCAACAGAGGGATACTTAATTGAACATTCTGATATTCCACCTGTAAAATCATTAGCCTGTTACTGCAGACAGTTAACTAAGGACTTCCAAAACAATTTATGTGTTAAAGTCAGTGACTTGACAGGTACTAGAGAGAGAAATCCAGGATCATGAACCTTCCTGTAACTTTTCTGTGACATTATCAGCTTCAGCATTCAAGTGGTGGAAAAGAGAGGAAGAATATTCAAACTGAAAGTGCCTGGAAAACAACAGGGAGGTGAATAACAGAAGAACTGGATTTTTCAAAACCAAACTCTGTCAAAGCAGACAATTTTCTCCATGGATTGTTGATAAGGGTAGAACCAGAATGTTATACCTTGAAAACCCTTCAACAGAGTCTCACGTGCCACAGGGAAACATACTGGTACATGGTGGCACAAAACCAACCGAAAAAACACATTCTGAGAATAATTAGCAGTAGTTCTGAATGAAAATGGGAGGTTTTATTAAGTTTGTTTGTCCTGCTTTTGGTATTAATATTTAATTTATCTAGGACCTGGAGGATAGAATAAAAAATGCTCTGATAAAATCTTCATCTTAAACAAATTGGGAATTTGCAACAAAACTGAAAACCAGAATTTACTTTAAATTGATTTTGAAATTTAAAATACAGGAGGTGCAATCCAATAACGATAAACACAATTTCTACAGTAGTTTAGAATAAACCTGCCTGACTGCAGAATGGGGAGTGATCAGCCTGGCAACAGTTGTGAAGAGGAGGACCTAGCAGGATAGACAGCAGTAAAAAATCCCATGCTGATATTAAAATAGGGAACAATAAACCAAGGTGTATAAATACAGCTATAGTTTATTGCACAAATACAAACCAGTGCCTCCTGTACAATGTATTCAGTGGTGTTAAATCTTTCCCTTAAACACTATGTTTGGGTGCTACAAAGCCTGTGAAGCTACAGGGCAAACAGCTGGAGACTATCAAGGACACAGCAACAAGAACAATCAGAGCTCTAGGAAACAGAGACCAGAAGAAAGGTGAAATAACCTGTTCTTTAGCCTAGAAGCTTGGGCCTGAACATGGCAGCAGTACTAAAATATGTAAAGGTGTGCCGCAAAGAAGGTGACTTGAAAGATGAACACGACAAGAGTCATAAGCTTAATTTGAAGAAATGGAGGTTTCAGATAAGATAAAATTTCTAAAGATAAAGATGAATAAACATAAGAAAGCTGCAGAATCCTTATTTTTAAAAGCATTTTTTTTAAAGATCTCATCAGACAAACATCTGTCTAGACTGAGCAGGTGGGTTTGAGAGCTTCTTCTTGCCCTCATTATCTAATATATCTGCTTAAAAGAAAAAAAAGAGAAAAAAAACAGCTGCAAGAAAAATGCTGAAGGTATCAGAAATGGCCTTGGGCAACTGGGAATAGGCCATGACACTGAGGAATCAAGGTAGTACTATGCTAGTTAAAACACCCCTTGGCTCCCTATTTTAAGCCATGAGCACCAACTGAAATGACTGTATCCATCAGAGAGAGCACCATCTAGTCACAGTAAGTGAATTGAGTCATATACTCTGGATTCATCCTCTGGCATGGCACTGATTCACTGTGCAGCCTTAGGCAAAACACTTGAGCTTTCTGCACTTGCTTTCCTTCTCTGAGGGAAGAGTACATTACCTAACTCAGAAGCACATCACAAGTGAATCATAGTAGAAGCCCTGGTTAAAATGGTTCGTTATCAAGGAAACTGAGAAAAAGCTTGCCAGAACACAGCTTCAGCTAACTTAAGGGCCCAGGATCATTGTTCTCTGCTACTGTTGCTGATGCCTGTGTAACACAGGTTGTTTTGATCCTTTCAGGCAGGCTGTCAGAACAGCTGAAATAGTTCCCAACAAATACACAGAAAGATCTCAGCAGATGGTCACCAGGTATTCTTTTAGCCTATTTCCCTGCTTTTTGCCTGCCTTCTTGAGCAGAACAATCACTGCTCCTAGTGCACTCTTACTGAAGGCATTTTACACTGTACCACAGTGAAACAAACCGTTTCAGTCTAAGGTTATTCTACAAGACATTCCCCTCTGAAGTTCCTGGGCAGTTCCAGGTTCTATGTCTCCTACTTGACATCACACTATCCTGCAGTCCTCTGGGCACTTAATTTTCATTCAATCTCTAGGTATTTTACGACCATTAACTTAATGGACCATTATTCTAGGAGAGATACATCTTCACACTTTACAACCAGAAAGTTAGAGTTCAAGTGTTGAATTCAACATCACAAAGCAGGGCAACAGCTGATCTGAAAACAGGTTCAGGTTGATCTGATTTCCAGTTCTGGGCAATGATAACCTACATATATGTATATATGAATACACATGGATATATCTGGATCCATATTGTATATATTTTATATTTCCATATGTGCATGTGTAAAACAGTTTGCTTAGCTATGAAGACAAGTAGAATCATATGATTCCAGTTTCCCTTTACTCTGTAAAAGTATATTCCAAACAGGTTCAATTTCAAAATATGCATGAGACAACTAAGTGTTTTAAACTATATCTTTCAAGGAATAATGAACACTTCTTAAGGAGTCTTTAGGGTAAAAAGAATAGAAATTGTACATGTTGGCTAAAAATCATTTGATTACTCTGTGCCTTATTTAGAAAGTCAAGTCTGACCCTCTGTTTTCTGGAGAGCTCACATTCCTAATTTTGGTTGCTTCTTTCTTTGTTGACTACAGAACAGATACACTCTGATTTTCATACATGACTTATCTAGTTTCCATGTGCTTCAAAGCTGTCCAGCCTGAAGGCATCTATTCTGGCCTCAGTCCAAGGCAGACTTCAATACTTAGTGGCAACTGGGGACATGCACGATAGGGGAACACTAGTCCTTTGCTCTCGGATTTCTGTATTTAAAGGAAAAGGCTAAGCTGTCAAATACAAAAAATGGAAGCTGTGACAGGGCACAATATAGAAGTCACTATATAGAAAAGAACAAGAAAATTGTTTGCCTTTTTGAAAGACTCCAATTGATAACTGACATTCCTGTCACCTTCTTAAGTCATCTGCTCCAATTTTCTACTAAGCAGTTCAGAAAAATGTATAGGTAGCACAGCCTTTGCCAAAGCAGATTAGAGCATCAGTCAGTCCTCCTAGTTACAACAGCCTGCCCCTTCACGTGCCTGGAGAGAACAGTAGTTTCTCTCATCTCCTATTCAGTCCTGCACTGTAGCAGATCAGATAACCCCATTCAGAATGAGCACCCTGTATTCATATCTAGCAGCAGACACAGGAACCTACATTATCACTCTGTTGATAGTCACTGTCTTATACACAGGAAGAGGGCAATGAATTTGTTCTATGTGAGAGAACTCTTGTACCACACTATTGCAATATCCAAGCACCTTACAGCAGTATTTTAAAGGCAGTGACTGTATAGCTGGAATGATGGCTTTCTCTCACTTCATCAGCCTAACCTATTCATCTGGAAAACATACTTTCCTTTGGCAGAGAGGAAGATCATAAGCTTTTTCCTGGGTTCTTCTCCCATAGAAACAGTGATCCTGGGTAAGAGGTATGCTAGAGAGAAGCAGGAAGGGAAGAGAAATTTCAAGGAGACAAAGGGACCACTAGCTATTAGAAGAGGGGAGAGACAGGAAGTACTTCTTCCTCTTGCAGTTCTGCATCATTCACAAGAATCAGACAGCAAAGAGGTCAGGAAGCTGGGATGAGCAGAGGCCCTATGTAGAGTCACAATTCACTGCAGATACAGAAGTACACTGCAACTTGTCTTTACAGCAGTCTGGTATAAATGTTGTTGATTTCATAGCTGGTTGTTTCTTATAGAAGAGCAGAGCACAAAACCGCAATGCTTCAGGAATACATTATGGCTAAAATATGTGAATGCATATGCAAATTAAGCACAGTTTTCCACTCCTGCAACATTAGTGAGTATCCCCCAGTGTCAGAGAGTTTGGGAGTGCCTGTTGTACAGCTACACGTCAAAGCTCTGCTATTTCTACAAGGAGTAGGGGGGTAAGCAGCTCTTCCTTCCTAGCCAGTGATTAATCATTCTGCAATGCAGCAGAGGCCATGCTCTATAGGCTGCTGACTGGCAATGTTACAAAAAACAGTAGGATGGCCATTTGATGGAAAATTGTTATCTTCCCTCTCCTGTGTATGGCCACACAGATAGCTGCACAGGAGAAGTACATGAACAACCTGTATAAGTTGCAGAGTTGACAGCACACTTTCTTCAACTCAGCTTTCAAAAGCATCACTCCGGAACTGCAAATATTCTTTAAAAAAAACCCAACCCTTTTGAGACTTTAGAGAATCTTTATTTAAAAAAACCCTAGCAACAGTGAATTTCAACAGTGCCGCAGGCCAAAGATTTCCCATTGCGAGTATCTTTCTATCCGTAGGTAATAATCCCATTCTGTAGGAATAATATCCTTCATTAAGAGTACTTGTTTCCCCTAAAGTCATACATCTCTGGCCTCAGCATAAAGGTGCCATTTAAGGGGAACAGTCCGATGCCCACTCTGGTCACATTCTCAATGTGTACACATACAAGAAAGAGCAGTGAGGGTGTTTCAGTGATCAAGCTCTTTATTTTATCCCTGAGCACAAGATTTCAGCCAGTGATTTCAGATTTAAAGCGTTTAAATTTTCTTCTCATGTTAGAAAGCTTCTCAGGTTACAGCTCTATCCCTTAGATATTGGCATCTTTCAGAAAACGGCAGAAATTATGCCCTCAATAATAGAATACATTAATGTACAGAAGTGGGATTGCTAGTGGAATATACTTGGAAGCTACAGAAAGCATTTTTATCACAATCTCAGTGTATTACAAACAATACATTAATAGATCTGTGCCCTTTTGACAGAGGTTTTAAGGACTGGATCAGTCTGATACTCTTCAATAAACTAAAACAAATAAACTTGATCACCCTACTCCTGTCTATGATGTTCATATTATTTGTCTAAAAATACAAGATCAGTATCCAAAGTGTAGTGCATTTAGTAATATTCAATTAATTAGCCATTAAATTGAAGACCATATAAAAATCTCTCTTTAATAATATATCCATCTGTTTAGAAAAGAAAATTAATATATCTATGGAAAACTTTTTTATCCTCAGTTATAAATGAAGAGAATTTGCATTACCATTGAAGTGCATAAACTGTAGGGAGAGAGAAAGAGGAAGATGAAAGAAAGCGTGAAAAAGAGTGTAACTGATTGCAGCACAATTTATTAGCTTCAAAGGTCAAGGCAGCCAGTGTTTTTATTGGCTCTGTTTACCTAGGGGCATTTGCAGTGCCTTGACCTGAAACAAACAAGTTGCTGTGGCAGTGCTTCCGCATATTATGTCATTCCTAGGTTAATGCAAGTGTTTCTTGAAGTCCTAGTGCAGCACAGCTAGCTCTGTGCAGTCATTATCCATTGGCTGAAAATGCCAGGCAACAAGCAGTGGCACAGCACCATCAAATAAGTTTTTTCAACCTTCACTTCATTGCTACTGGATCATCTTCGCCCTTGGGTTGGTCTGGTGGCAAACATCCTTCAAAAGCAGGAGATGGCAGCAAGGGGTTATGCAGAGCCACTTCACTGAGGAACATGCCTATCCATGAAGGAGTGTTCTTTGGAGAGTTACTCCTTTGCCAGATTATTTCAGATGTGCTCTGGGATATTCATAGCAGCAACAGTATAAAAAAAGCCCAATAACTAGGTAACCAGCAGCTTCCCAGATAATCTACTTTCAGCTGCATTTTCCCTTGAATTTCCAGGCTTGTAACTTCTCTTGAAAAGAATGGCTCATCTAGTTAATAAGGAAAGTTCAGGATAATGGAGTTTTCCAATTCACTCCAGTTAAGACTATTAAATCTTCTGTAGCAGTGTCTCAGATGTCAAGTCTAGTGGAAAATGGCATCCTGGCTGACATAGCAGCTGTTATGAAAGACCAGCTTTTATGTTCAACCCATCTTTTATTAGCTGCATTGGCATGTGGGCTGAATTTTCTGTCTTGAGAATATAACCCTGAAATTCCTAGTAACACACTTGTGCCAGCCAGCCTCCAGCCTCTGCAGCTGGGTTGCTGAGTCTCTTCCTGAGGGAAGCACCTAATGAAGAGGAGATGGTACCCGAAGAAACTACAAGTATCCTGACTTCAGAAATGCTTCCTGCAGAAAGGGTTACAAGTTCAGCCTACAAAAAAGTGAGTCTAAAACAGAGATGTGAACTGAAGCCCCCTACACGAACTGAAGAAGGAAATGGCAGATACCAATCTTCTCTTCAGCTAGGGGTTCCACACTGGACAAATGAGAGATCAATTCTACCAAACTATAGGTCAGTACTGCTACTCATTCCTGCAAATGTGCTCCACCATTGCTAAAATCTGAACTAGGGGTAGGTTTCCCAAAGGCTTCAGCAGCTGAAGTGCAAAGCCAAGTGCACTAAATCAGCTATATAAAATATGGCATAATATAATACCTTCCTGCTTATTTCACAAAAGCCACAGAAATCTAACAAATTATATTGACTCTGAGCCACTAGTGATTTACATTGGATGTGTTCTGGAAATCTAGAGGCAGTAAACATGGTCTCTTTCTTATTCACGTGACTTATTCACAGATGTTTTACAAAAACAGTTGAAGCCTTCAAAAGGTTAAATTGAAAAACCTATAAACTAGCAAAATTAAATATCTTTTCATTTAAAATATTCCTTCCACCTCAGTGAACACAATATCACTGGTGCTTACACATGCCAGCAATGCAGAAATTTGTTCTCTAATAATAGCCAAGGAAGTATCAGAAGTTTCTGTGATGATCAAAGTCTGAATCACCTTTAAGGTCCTTCCAGCTGGGTATAGTCTGTTTCTGAGACACATATTTCAATAAAGAGGTGAAAGACAACACTCCAGCCTCAGGGTTTCTTATTTATACAGTAAAATCAGAAAACCAAGAAGTAAAACTGTCTTGAGTGCAGTGTTTTCAGGGGATGACAAAACAAATTGGAAGTTTTAGGTCTGCAGTGTTAAAGGAGAATTTTATTTCAGCCTCTAACTAAAATGAAGGCCCCATAGAGCAAAATTTTTAGAGAAGCTAAGATACAAACAATTATCCATGCATTAAAAAGTACTGCAAGAATTAATTTAAGAAGAGCAATAATCCTTTTCCTGTATGCTGCAGATACCAGACATAAGAGCAGGCAAAGGCTGATAAGAGGTAAATAGAACTCACTATAAAGTGTCAGAAAGTCATTGTCATACAAGAACGAAATGCTGAAGAAATGACATTAACTGAAAATTCTCCCCATTCCCATTAAAAGTTCAAATGAGACATTTTAATTCAAGCTGATATTATTTAGTTATACACCTCACATCATTTTTCAACACCCACTCAAATACCAGTCCAACATTTATATTCAGTTTTGACAGTTCAAAGAGTTACTAACAGCATTTGGGAGCTGTTGGGAACCATCAGATACCACAGGATGTCATGCTGGCACAGTACTGGTATCTGCAATTATAGTTTTACACAGCTCAAAGAAAAATTGTACAAGTGTGTACTAGGAACAAAAAGACAAAGGATCAGCTGGACACGGGCTTACTGTAGTACCACTGTTATAATTACGTGATATATTTGTTTGCAATACAGCTCTAATAATGTATTAGAAAGAATAAGTTTAAGGTCTGCAGCGTAGCCTGCCTGTGTATAAAAATGGGCCTAAGGAGACTGATGTCACATTTTGTTTGACAGGGTTAAGAGCTCAGAATCCTGACCTATTATTCTTATCTCTGACCTAAAGCTTACGCCACCCTTTCTTCTTTTTAAAACACTCATTTTAATTAAAGGTACACAAATGCGATGATCCAAAGGAGTGACTGTGACACTGCAGGATGGAGAAACACAAATGGTTTTCCAATGAGAACAAAAAATCTCAAGTCTGAGAGTGGTCACTGAAATTTCTGATCAATGCTCTTTAGGCATCTCCAGCCACGTGGAGAGAAGAGCCATATGAGTCCCCTGCACCAGAATAATTGTGCCAGGCGATATCCATTTGTTGGAGATGCATCCAGTTGCTCTCAAAGACCTATGGTGTCCCCTGCTTCTCTGTAGTCAGAAGTGGAGGCTTGTCCCAGAAATGCTAACAAGTTTGTGCAGGCTTGTGTAAGGCTCTGGAAAAACAGTGCTGGTCAGGACAAGAAGACAGCACTCAGAAAATGGAAGTTATTTTTGCACAGCTCAGAATAGGAACACAGTGCGTACAGCTCATCGTCTGCTGTGGTTACCTTCAATCCCAGCAGTGACAAGTGCTGGGCTCTATGTGCATTTTCATTTATCTCTGCAGCTCCAGGCTGTGGGCAGACAGCACCCATTTTACCACAAGACCATGCTTGTGAGACAGGACAAGTGTATTTTCAATTTTCAAGTACGCAGAGTCCTGTCAAGGGCAATATTAATTTCTACAGGGTCTGAAAAGCAGCTCATTATTCCTGACTCTGCCTGTGGGTTATTGGTGCATTAAA
>VZTD01004028.1:643789-915807 GCA_013397725.1 Rhagologus leucostigma
AAAAAAAAAAAAAAATCATCCCAAATAAAGGAATGTGTTGTTATTGCCAGCATTCTGCATTGTTCTCCAGGAAGATGTGTCAGCTGACTGCAGGTTCCTTTAGATATAATATGACAGTACTGATACAAGCAATTAATTAGTATTTTTTCATCTATACATCTGAAGAAAAAGAAAGAAAAAAAAGAAGAAAAAGAAAAAGGAAATACTAATGCCACATCACATAAAGAAGGAACCTGGGTACACATGGGTTTAAGTGCCTGGGGCAATATTATGCTGAAATGTCAGGCAAAGTCTGGAAACAAAATGTTATGGAAGAGAACAGAGAAAATGGTGTCTGTAATAGCTGGGGGACTTGACCCAGGGACTCACGTAAGGTTTTCCTACAATTCAATCCTGTAACTATATAGTTCAAGCCTAAACATTTGATTATGGTGTCCTATCTACCAGACTGTGCTAGAGAAGGAGACTGCACAAGTTATTTATTTACTGGTAAGAATTAAATCAGCCCAATATCAAACAAAAATTTCTCCACTGAAAAAATTGCTCAGTGAACTACAGAAAATACCATGTGGTTCAGGACCAGTGAGAAGACTGGTGATAACAAAAGCAGTTTTGAGAGTTCAAGGCAATTTCTGCATCTCTTTGTGTCAGTTCAAATACAACTATCCTCCAGAAGACTCTCTGTCCTCTTGAAAAGAAAAAACAAACCAAACAAAAAGTTAATCTCAAAAAACCCAAACACACCGAGTATCATCAATCCAGAACAAATTTTGGGCTTCCTGCCCACAGCCTGCCCGCATAAAGAGCCATTCCCCTCAACAGAAAGGAAGTCCTCACTAGCAAGTGTCAGGTAGTGAAGGGAATAACAATTCTCATGATCCCAGATTATCATAGTTAAACATTTCTGCAGTAATCAAAGAAATTAAGGTCTGACTTGATTTCAAAAGTGAAATGAAGTCCTGCTTTACCAACAGAAAAGGAACTGCTTTGTGCTGCACAGAGTAACCCATACTGTATAATTCTTAGATCATCGTGAGGTGCCAGAGGACATTTACAAGCTGGATCTTGAGTTTGTCATTGCTCCTCAAAGGAGAAAGCATAAAAAGAAAAAGTAGCAGGCTAGTATAAAGTAACAACTAGTTTAGAAGCTTCCTTCATCATTCATTCTCAGTATTTCTCTTGTGTAGTTATTGGACAATTTATGTTTTGTTTAATTCTGATTTGAAATAAGAAAGTCAGGTTATTTCAATTTATAGCTAGCTATACCTAGCTAGAGGTTTTCACCACTCTATAGTCGCGGCTGTGACTACACTGATATGAAGCTATATGCAATTCAGCTTTGAAGCTATCTGTTACCAGGTGAGTGACAGCATTCTAGACAGAAGCACAGAGATTAATGAAGGCTGTCTTAACCTGCTTCTCCTAGATACACTGAATTTTAGGCTGCCAGTTCTCATGGACTGGATTACAGAAAACAGTAAACAACAGGTATGATTGACCAGAGGGTTCCATTTGTGTAGTTTTATAACACAAACCAAGGCTAGGCAAATAAAAAAGCAGCTGAATCTAAACAAATAAATGCCAGTATTTTATATTTTGTGAAATGTACTGCTGTATTACCATGGCTAATTGAGTAATAAACATCATGGAAGGATTAAGTATTTTCATAAACAGTGCTTGCAGGAGTCTTAGCCGTGATAGTAGTTTAAGGCAGTTACTCCTCATGCTCCGGGAATCAACATCTAGGGACAGAATCTAAAAGAAATAGAGCACATACATACAAAATCCATGAGCAGGTGCACTGGGAAGGTAACAATGTCCTCAGAAACCTCCTGGCAGTTTCATGGGCTCAGCTACTGTCTGTTAAGCCCATTGATCAAATTAAGACTAAGCCCTGCAAGGCAGGTGCCTCCCACTGTCCCAGGAAAGAGCTTCATCCTCTTTGCACTTTGCAAATTTGCTGGAAATGGAAGGGTGCACCCTGTTCAAAGGGGGCAGAGATGTTACAGAGCCCCTAGAATTTGTGAGACTCATAAAAGCAATTCCATCTGAGGGAGTTTATATCAGTGTATTAGGTTTGTATTCAGCTGGCATTAAAATAAACAAAAAAATGGAAGCACTGAAGAAGCAGCAAGGTATTATGGAAAGTTAACTGCATGAGGAAGGAGAAAGACAGTGTGGTGTGATGTAATGGTAAGACAGTGGAGAGAAAAAACAAATACCAAAACCGGAACATGCAAACTGAGACAGAAAAGTTTAAGTCTGAGCCCTGGCAGTCTAACAAATTTACTGTGAATTCTTTGTGGGGGAGACAGCTGCCACTGAGTGTATATAAACACGCCACAGCAGAGCAGCTTCAGAAAGCACAGCAGAGGTCATTCAGAAACACTCCACATCTCAGAAAGCATTTTTTAATTTAGAAGAAAAAAATCCAGAATTTGACATGAATGGTTTGATTTGTTTTCCAGGTCTGCAGAAACGGATGACACAGTAAAGCCTGGAATGTACATGTGAACTCATCATTTTTACAGAAGCCTTGAACAATACAGCAAGCATCTCGGCCTTAAGGAGAGGACCATGCAGGTATGCCACTCAAGGTGTATTTTAATAAAAAATATTGCATTCCTGGACAAATAACTAGTTTCACTTGGCTCTTCTATTTCAAAGAGAAAGAAATTCCTCAGAAACCATAAGATGTTAGTTTGGTACAGAAGGAGTAATGAATAAACCATTCTCATGGGATGCCAACATAGTGTGTGAGATAAGAGGTCAAAGCCAAAGATAAGTTTAATGAAAACCCTTGACAGCTAATGAAAATCTTTCACTGGTTCAAGAAGGACTTCAAAGTGGCAGAACTGTCACAAAAGGAAGAGCAGTCCAAGAAATAAGTTATTAGGTGAATACACCTAGGGGAAAAAGGGTATTTGCTTAAAGCAAGTATTGTATTCCTTTAAAGGGTTTGGATCTGTGTCTCCATTTGGCACTACAGAATGTAACACAATGCAGAGAAACTTCAATAACACTTTGTAAGGGCATTGAAAAGCTTTGCCATATTAAGAAATAGCCTTGTTTAGAACAAAAGCTTCTGACTGACATCGTGTTTTACTGTTGCGGCAGTGGTTGAAGACATTAAAGTCCCCACCAGAGGTTACTGTCCCTGCAGCAAGGGCAGTGAAGAAGACCCGTGTGTCCATTCCTCCCCAGCTCCATTTCAGGAGCCAGCATGCAGTCTAACCTGCTCATTCAAAGGGACTGGCACTGCAGCACAGGCTGTGACCTGCAGCAGCTCAAGCACAAGCGTGTGTCCTGATCTGCCAGCTCTGCCAGGAGGCAGCTTAAAGAAATGATCAGAGACATGTGAATGGTGACCTACTAAAAGGGAAAATTCAGTAAGGAAAGTCTTTAAGTCTAAAACACTGCATCTTTTCCGTCTCTCTTTGATTCTGCCACTGAAGTTGGCCACTTGCATTGTCTGTTCATTTGTGCCTATTTAAACCCCAGCTACCTATGAAGACAGTTGCAGTATAACATCCTATCAATCATGTTAAAGTCAGGTCATTTGTGAACCAATTAATCTGAGATAATAGATAATATTCCCTGCTTTTCAATAAGCAATGTGACAAGTTAATATGGTGAACATTAACCACAGCCTAAAATGAGTTAATTTAGACTTAATTTGGACAGTGCTTCTCCATTGTCCAGACATACCTGTTGTTCCTTGACAGAAAAATAATAAGAAAAAAAATCAAAACCACCTACTGTCTCTGTGGATGAGAAGAACTTGCACATGTTAACATGATATACAAAGTACAGTCACAAAATGCAGATGGGGAGGATTCTCATTAATCAGTGCATGTAATTTTACATGTCAGAAGGGGCCATTGTTGAGGTAATGGTCACAGAGAGATCATTTGACTATTCAAAAACTGTTTCTTAAGTATCAGTTTTGGGGTGCCCTGATGCAATGACAGCTTGGTTAATTATATCCTATTATATGGTTTGTTTTTGCTTCTTGTTTCATGGCCATGTTGGAAGCATCCTTCATTGCCATTCCAGACTACTGCTGGCTTAGCTATGCATTATTAAACAATAATTAGCTGCTGACCTACAATTAACTGCGTATCTGTGATGAAAACAAATAATCCTTAGATACAATTTGTAAGGTGCTTCATAGAGAAATTTTGTTAACAGCTGTTTTCATTACTGTTAGCATGCACACACAGTGCTCCAGCAGGTGCCACAAGGTCTATCCCAGAGATTGAAGCCTTTGGGCAAGCAGGTTTGGAATCCACCCGTTTCCCTTGGTGCAGAAAAAACAATCACAGCCCTACCCAGTAAGATTTGGCTGAAGGGATTACTTAAGACAGCTCCCTCTACCTGGCACTATGTCAAAGGCATCAACTGAATTATGAGTTTTCCCAAATTACACACAAGTAGGAAGGCAAATTCTGGGTCTAGAACCAGGAATGGCTGAACTTCTGCACACGGTCTGATGCCAAACAAGGTCAATCAAGTTAAAATTGGCTTCCTGATGCTGCCATGTGGGCTACAGCAAAAATTTCACTGCTCTGTGCAAAGGAAAATCATGCCAGATACATAAAAATAGAGCAGAAATGGCACCTGGAACAATGTGATCTGGTTAAATGAACAATGACTGCAAGCAGTGATCAGAAAAAATGCACTCCCACTACAGATACCATACCAGACTTATAGGACAGTCCACACTTCTCCATATCTCCTTTAGGACATACGTACAATTTCCAGTAACAAATGCTCATGATCACACTCTTCCGTGATGTGAATTTTCTCTTAAAATATTGCTTTGCATTTTCAGAAGCCAAGTCAGTGTTCAAAAACACGTCCTCCCTTCTGTTATTCTATAGGTTTTAGAACTGGCCACCAGATTTTCTCACATGAAGATTTCCAATAAAGAAAATTTGTTTCTAGTAACAGAGAGTATGGCCACTCCTGTTCATTGACATCTTTGACAATTTTGAGCCCATAATTCATATTATGGTTTTTATCATAATTTTTACCTGCACAACTCAAACAAGTCAGAAAATGTTATTTTCCAGACCCAATACTTTCACGCAAGCAAAAGGGAAAAATTAATCCATGAATGATAAGAAAAAAAAAAACCCCAACAAGTTATTAATTCATTTTTACTTCTTCAAAATAAAAACCAGACTTCCTCTTTCAGAAAGTACTTTTTTTTCTTCTTTTAAAGGGTCTTCCTGGACATCAAAAGGGAAGAGAAATGGCAGGGGTCTGGAGTGATTTTTTTCTAAAGTCCTTGCCTTCTGTGAATGAATTTGTATAAGACTGCTGAATAATGCCCAGGCTTGAAACATGATGAAGTTATAATTTAGTCCTAGTCTAAACTCCATATGGTTCTACAGTAAAACATATCAGTCACATAAATAAAATACACTAATAAAAAATTAGAATTTCTGTCTCAAAGGGATGGAATTAACAAGTGGATTTCTGAATTCTAGGTAAAGTGCATAGGTGTTTTGAATTAACAGTCATTATTTCTCCCCACATTCTTAGTCTGAATTTATGGGCCATTGCAGATGGACAGGTCTAGAGCTGCAAAGCTCTCAGATGCCAAGGCAGTATACATGACAGGTACTGCAAACGTAACTTGCCAGATGGAGCTTAGCTCTACTCATGGATAATAGTAATCACTCTTCTTGTTGTGTCTGTAATGTCCTATTGGGATAAATGGGGTACAACACTGCCTAGCCACTGTCACCTTTCATTGCCACCACAGAAGTTGCCTCTCAGCTTTAGAAGGACAAAAAAGCAAGGGAAGAACAGCTAACAACAGGAAAAAAGTTTCAAAAAATAAAATCCCCAAATCCTCCTGACCTTCAGCTACAGCTGCCATTAAATCAGGTTTGAATAGAAGAGAAATAGCCAGTAACTTCCAAGTGACCAAACCTGACAGAAGCAGACGGACGGCCAGCCTGTGCCATTCCCTCTCTCTGCTTCTAGAATGATCCTTGGTGTTCTAAACTGTTATTTACACCCTCTGTCTTGCTCAATCTGCAGCTCTCTTGGGGAAAGGTGATGACATTGCCATCTTTTCACCCTATTTCTCCCCTCACAGCAGAAGCCTTGGTGCCATTTAACTGTCTGTTTCTGGGGCTGCCTTTGATGCATCATGTCCACCACTACAATAGTAAGCAGGAGAGCACAAGAGCCTGCCAGGAGTTCCAGCAGCAGATCTTCCCAAGCCACACCAAAGGAAACCTGCCCTGTGGAGAGGGCAATTGAGACTCAGAATCTGCACCAGGGACCTATCTCGAACTGGGTAGCAAACCATCATAAAAGACCAAGTCACAGACTGCAGGGCTAACAACTCACTCCTGTTGATACAGCATTTCCTAAGGCCAAAATGAACATTGCAGATCCTGGTCCAACTTTCTTCCTTCTTTCCCTCCAGGAATCAGATAGAGCAGATGTGAACACTATTCCCAAGGCTTCAGTTAAGAAAGGACAAAATAAATAACTTGCAAGCATTGGACTTTAGCGGAGAGGCATCCAGAGAGACACTAAGCCTTTTCACAGCAGATTGTAAGTGGTTCTTCTTGCCAGGGCAACAAATGTTACAGCCAAGCAAGCAGAAATTTCTCTGCTGTGCTTGAGTCCATAAACAGGACAACGTGTAATCAGCCATCTGAGCACCAAAGAATTATTCATCTTCAGGCAAGCAACAATACCTCAGAATGAGTCAGATGTGGGGGTGTAAGAAGTCCTCTACGTGAGCGGGTCCCACTGCAGTGGTTCTTTCCGAGGCATACACAAAACATACAACCCTCCTTCTTCCTCCCATCCATCTTTCCTTTCCACTTTGGCATTCTTATTTATTTCTAGCAGCTGGAAATCCTGCTGATTCCCAGCACCCACACACAGCTCTGTTACAGAGCGGGACCAGCTGCCCTCCTGGCTCTGGAGGAAGCCCGTAAGTTCTGCTGCACAGATCCTCCCCTAGTGCTGTTAAAGCTGGATGCCTCCAGGGACTTCAGAGAAACAGGCTGTATATTCTGACCTGCCTACCATATCTACATTTCTAAATTTCATTCTCACTAGTTGCTAAATCTCAAGACAAGACAAGCAGCTCACAGCAGTAGTCACCTGAACAGCCATTTCTCACAAGCTTAAGAAGAACAATTAATTATGCAAGTCTGAAGAATGACAGAGCAAATGGCAATGCATTAGGCAGTTGAGACAACTATATACAACTTAAGTAGTATATGTAAACATATACAGGACAAACGTGAGTGGATGAGTGGCATGTATGAGGAGTGCAGAATCAGTTTTAGCTTGCTTTTCTACTGATATCTCTAATGAGGCTATGTTTATAACAATGAAAAAAAATCTACAAATCTGGGCACTAGAGACCCAAATGCTCATAGAAGTTTTAATACAAACAGCATCGCTCTAGCAGAGAGCAAGAGGATTACCTGCTGCCTAAATGTAATCAATTGGAAGCTAAGACAATGATGCATAAGATTTGGGCCCTAAACATATTTGCAAGTCTTGAGCCTATTCTGAGGGCATTATGCTAACATATTCACAGCAAAAAAGTAATAAAATAGAGTCTCCAGGAATACTGACCCTACCAAAAAATGCTTCTAAAGCATAGGCATCACAGATCACAGAATGACTGGGGTTGGAAGGGACCTCTGGAGGTCATCTCATCCAACACCCCATCTAAAGCAGGTTTACCTAGAGGAGGTGCACAGGATCACATTCAGGCTTTTTTTGAGCATCTCTAGAAAAAGAGACCTCACAACCTCTCTGGGAAGCCTGTTCCAGCCTCTGCCACCTGCACAGTAAAGAAGTTCTTCCTATTCAGATAGAACTTCCTGTGTTTCGGTTTGTGCCTATTGCCTCTTCTCCTGTCACTGGCACCACAGAAAGGAGTCTGGCCCCATCCTCTTGACAGCCATCCTTAAGATATTTTATATGCATTGATAAATCCCAAACATGTCTAGTCCTTTATTACAGGTATTCCTTTCTATACTCTTCTGCTCAAAGAGAAAACAAAATAAGGTCTGACCTCTTAATTACCACATCTATAAGTCTTTTTTCTTAAGATGTTGAGGAAACAAGACAATTGGAATCCAATCCTACTCACTCATAAGACAGGCCGCCTACTTAAATCTAAGTCATATTAATTCAAAGCATCTATTCCTGTTTTTACCACGGCACAGAGTAAATTTTCTGCTCTCTGCTGTACACATATTTAGAATCGAACTGGAACTTCAGGGTCTTAATACCACTATGAAAGGCCTAGGCCAAGAACCAGGGAGGAGGGAAAGGGCATGCACCATCTGATGGAATTTACAAGGTATTACCCATACTATCAGAACAGTGCCTGTGAACTTGGATGTGAGACGGACCAAGGACCCTTATTTTACTACATGGGAAAGAAAAGAACCATTTAGGGAGTAAGTTTCTTCACAGACATTGAATGAATAGAGTAAGGACTAGAAAACAGTAGCTCCTGGCTCAGGACCTGTATCCAGCCTGCCTTTTAGCCTTTTAGCTTTCTAGCTAAAGTACTGCAACCCCAAAGCAGCTTGGCAGCTCACCTCCCTCTCGAAGATGCCTGTGTTCCACTTGCTGTGGCCTGCCCCATTAATCTTCTCACCATCAAATCTGCTCTTACCTCTCACTTCCTGCATTAAGTTCTTCTAACAGAAGGCTAATATATTAAAGGAATAATAATAACACTGATAACAATAGTCTAAGAAATACAAATTTCTTTCTCCATATTTCCCTTCATTTGATTAGTCTCCTAGCAAGAGCAGCATTAATCACTGGGACAACAGATAAAAGATAAAGCCTAATTTGAATTTTGCTGTGTGCTACTGAGTATGTATGTGTGTGTTCAGGCAGGAGGGAGGGAGGCTGCAGGATAATCTGTCATTTTATATATTTATGCTGATGGAGTCAGTCAGGACTGGTTCTCCATTGTTACCACAGATTAAAATCATTCATGTCCTTATACTTTCATTGGAGGTCATCTTTCAGGAAAAAAGAGATATTATGACCAAGTTAAATTCAAGCTATTTCTGCAAATCTGTGTATGGCTTGGACACCGAGGCTATTTCTTGGATGTTAGAAGAACACAACATATAGTATTTTTTTGTCCTTACCTGACCTGACTCTTTTTACACTGAGTTTTCTTGCTTTGAAACAGTTACGGGAAAAGAACTGTTGCAATTGAGAGGAAGAGGTGCCTTTTAAATGATCTTAGTACAAGTAAGTGATCCCAGATCTGCCTGACTTTGAACAGCCATGGAAGAATCCATGGGTTCTCAGATCTCACTGCCAGCATTTCTACTGAACTGAGTCCCAGCCAGCTTGGCAAAAATAAAACACTTTAACCTTAGGGAACATGGAGTGTGGAACCAAGCAAAGATGAAAAGTACAAGAGTGGTTACTAAGCCGTATGGTATGAGTTCGTCTTTTCCTAAAACCTTTGCCTCTCCAAAGTAGAGTTCCTAGAACCACCAGCCCACTAGCTCTGACCAGGTCACTCTCCATCTCTAAATCATGCTGGTTCTTTCCCACATCTCAGTGAGAGAGATGTATCTAATGCTTTGGATCTTAGTTGCCATCTGCTCCTCAGCATTCATCCTTTCTCTACCCACTTTGATACACTTAGCCATTAGAGCATTTTCAACATTTCCTACTCTCGTTCATGCCCCCTAAAAAACTACTGGTATTCCCTGGAATTGTCCTTACTCACAAATCAATTTCCTTAGTACACCTAATCTGAGACACAAGAAAATGGGCACCACAGCACCAGTCGAAAACTCTAAAAGTGACTATTAGGGAAGAGGATCCCTTTATTAGTCATTTTAAGGGTGAAAAGCCAATATACTTTGTATGCAAATAAAAATACCAAATAAAAATACCAAACACCACTAACAACCTTTCCTCCAAAAATACACAGTAAGAAAAAAAGGAAGCATTTATACACTGTGCAATACCAGGAGAACTCAAATTCAGTTTCTCACCCCTTTGGCTTTATTTTTCCTTAGAAATTTTGAGGAAACAAAGTCTTATCTTTCAGAATATAATAGAAGTAATTTTGCAATCAAAATGAACAACATCCCACCTACTCATATGCCATCGAAGGGAGGAGATAAAGAATTGGTGGTTGTATAGTGTGTCTTGCTAATCACTACTTTTACGAGCTGTACTATGACAGACATATCTTGCAAATCAGTGACAACTCATCCAACAGATGAAAAAGAAACTAGCAGAAATCCTTCTGTTTCTGTTAGCTAACAACACCATCATTCTGCAGAAAATCCAAGGCATTAATTAGATGGTTTCAGAAAGCAGGTCTGTCACAACAGCATGGATGTGTTTCCAATTTCTCTGCATTCACTGAAATGAATGATCTAGGAAAGGTAAGAGGTACATTCCCACCTCTCAGCCAGTCCTGTAAACAAAAAACCCAAAACTAAACAAATTAAATGGAACTATATGCTCGGGAAGCATTCTGGCAATGTCTGCAGCTTCTAGGCATTTCCTTGAAGTATATAAATAGCAAGAGGAACAGATATGCTATAACAAAACATGAGCCAATCCTCCAACTATATTTGAGCCATAACCATTGATTCTACTCCATTTATTTCTAAGTAGTTACTTTTGCAGTATTGGATCTCTTCATCATATCTTGTCACTGCATAACCATTCTAGAACAACACACTTGTCCTATTCTTTCATTTGGCTTGGGATCAAATGTATGGTCAACTAGAATAGCTTTAGTTCCTGAGTACTGTATTAATCAGATTTTGAAAATAATCTTTCACGTGACTTTCAAGAATCCTTTTTGGCAGAGCAAATGACATGTCTAAATGCACAAAGGGATACTGTGCTCTGAAAAAAAACTGCATACTGATGTCATTAATGTTACTTTCTGAGAAATATATGCCTGCCTGAAGAAGGCAGGTAGCAGCTTACTACAGCTGTTATTATGGCTTCCTATTCTTTTATTCAAGAAAAGGGTGTTCTGCTCGTTCACCTCAAAGCAAGTAAAAATTTCAATAGTTCTTGATCAAGACAAAACATCAGAGAAAAATCTAAAAAAATTTCTGAAATTCTAGAAAAGTGCTAGACCAGCCCCTTCTTTCCCATCCCCTTGCTCTTTTTATGCTGGGCCAAATCCTCATTTCCAAAACTGACAGGAGAACAGATCCAGGTACATGTGTCAAAAACACCAGTTGAGATTTTGCTGCAAGACCCAAATGATTGCTCAGATCTGTAAGTTAAAGACAATGTAATCTCAACCCTTGTAGAAATGAATCAGCCAACTTGGACCTTCTGTAAACTAGGAGACTGAAGAAATAAAAAGGCAGTGTGGATTCTAACAGAACACACAGAGGAGTGGCTGAAATGACTACTTGCTAATGCTACTATATAAAAACAGGTTATCCAAAGAATGAGTGTAAGCTATATTTTGAGAAATCATGCTATGTGCCAACTTGTGGCTCTCAAGTTTGCCACACACATTCAATCAAATCTCTCCCCTGGAGTCATGAGACAGACATCTCCATTTGGAGCCAACAATGGCTACTAAGTTAAATGTTCCAATATCACTGCTGGTAATGTCAACAAATGACAGCACACACCCAGCAAACACCAGCATATGCATGAACTGTTTTACAAGCACAATGTTCTTTATTACTGTAATTGTGCTTAGCAGAAATACAAGGCTGAGTTTATTTTCATCATCAGTACTTGTCAGCACTAGGGAGCAGAGGCTGGAAACATAATATTACAGCAAAGTCACGTTCCTCTTTCGAATGGGTCTTGTACTTGTGGCTCACCTATGGCACTTCTAGAAAACTGGTTCCCTATGGCACTTTGAGAAGTGCAGCACAACTGCACTTTCTGTCTTCTGCATGGATGAAACCATGAAAATATAAGATTCTATTTTAGATTACATGAAGGTTACAGGTAATCTAAGTATCTTGAACAATACATCAATAAATATAATTTAAACACAACACACCACTTGCACATGTAATACTCACTTGGATAATATTTTTGTGCCTTTCCCATACGGAACATTACCATATAATATACATGTTTCTGGTTAGGTAGCTACTACATTACACACCAAAGATTCTGTATTTCAGTGTGCAATAAATCTATCTCTATACTACATATTCGTAAAGTATTTAGAGGTCATTTGGTGTTGTTGAATTAGTAACTGTAAACTACATAAACAATAATCTGCATGAAAATTTTCAACATTTGGATTCTTGCTTCCAAACTCTGCTGTCTTTCTCTGCTCAAAGCACGTTACCATTTAATCATCACAGAAGAGATGTGACTGTGAATAAGTAAATGCCATTTTGTGAATGTCACTGCAGCAATGCAGGAGTGTAGTATAGGAGAAAGGATTCCACTCTGAAGCATGGTAAAGTTTGGAGCTGTGGTGTCTTTAAGAAAAAATAATGGAGGAAGAAGCAGATAAAAAGGGATAAGAGCCAGACTCTGTAATTCTCAGCTGTGCCAATGAGCCAATGAAGTCAGTCTTTAAAGCACACACTCATCAAAATCTCTTTTTTCATTAGAGCTTTGCAGTCTTGGGATGAAAATGTCACCAGTGACTTACAAGAAGCAAAAACCAAATTAAAGGCCAATTTCTTTCCCTACCAAATTATTATCTATGAGTGTAAAAGAAAGTACCTAGGCAAGACCGAGGGTGAAACAATTTTATTTGTCTTACTGACAGTGAAAGTCTAATTAGACTGACAAATCTTCTATGCTATTTTCCTTTGTGATACACACTGTAAGGAAGGATTTAGCCTGGAGCTGCACGTTATGGGAAGACATTAATCAAGATTATTGGACCCTCAACAGAACACACAGTTAGAAGGCTGAAAAGCCTAATGGTTAAAATAAAGGTTGAGAATCTTATTCTAAGCCATGCCAATGGACTGGACTCTCCATATAGATAATGGGCAGATCCCCTCTTCTAGTCTCTAGAGAGAACAGTCTGCATATAATAAATCATGAACGGTCATACTATGACTCTAAGATCATAGCTGAAAACATCCACAAGTAATTTATTCTTGTCACCTACAAGCTATAGTTTGAACACTTTGGCAAGTGTCACTTTCCCCATCTCAAGAAGTTGAGGCATGTCCTGAATATGTAACAGAGCACAGAGCCTCTGGTTCTTCATGGAGAGCATACCCAGAAGTCCATCTGTCATCCCAGAAGGGTTCTGATCTCTTTTTCACACAAAACTGTTTTGATCTTGGGTCCTCAGCCATCCATGCCATAGGCCAGACATATTAGGGACCTGCCCTGAGGACTCCAGAAGATTGCCTGGAGTGGTTCTCCTCTTGGATTTGCTGAACCGAGTGTGTTTTGAATGGAAGACATGTATCACGATGAATGGTTTATAGAATAGCTTTACTTAGTAATTAACTTTGCACAAATTGTTTGAAAACTGAGTGACCCAGCTGTGAAGAAGACAGAATGTGCCACATAAAAGCATATGAAGAGTCTCCTAAAAAAGCTTTGAGCAGAGACTCATAAAAGAGAATTCTGACCACACAAGTAGCTGACATAGAAGCAGAAGACAAGAGAATGAGTGTCACTTTAACCTGCTTTCACACAGGTCTCCCAAACCAAAAAATCACTGAAGTACTTCACTAATATCTGAAGCTGTGCTTTAAATCGGGAAATAGGGACATGTGGGATTCCACGACCTCTAACTAATGAGCTAACCCTGTGAGAAGCATGACAGCCTTGCAAGAATGCAGTGTGGCTCAGCACAGTGACTCTTATCCAGAAGAAGTTTGGATGGCATCCTCCTGTACCACACACAAAAGCTAGCGGCTTCTCTTTAAGGCCTTTGTGGGTAACGTGGCAAAGCAGAAGTCTCAGAGAGAATATTATTATCACAAGAGAGTCTGATGTGTCAGGACCCTGACAGGCAGCAAGAAATTAGTACAGCACATGTCACTTCTGAACAGACTGTACTTAAATCCAGGACAAAACCATGTGTGAGAAAGTCAAATCACTGCTTCTACTCAGGGCAGTGGAGCACAAGCACCATTTGCAACTCACTGAAACAAACACAAATTGAAATTCCTTTTTCTCCCTTATTTTCGGTTAGCAATAAAAGGTCAGCTCTCGTTACTTCCTTCTCTGAATCACAGGAACATTCCCAGCAGTATAGCATACAGCCATATATCTCCACTGTTTCTCACTCAAATCCTAGCTGTCCACCACTGATTTGAGTTTCACTGCCTCACAGAAATTTAGTGTAAATGTATAGACATTTTAAATGCTAATTTCAATACCACCGGGTATTTCCAGCAATATTTTTCTCTCAATTCCCTTTATCTTGCTTGTTTATCCAAAACTATATACCATGTCTGGGATCTTCACAAACTGAAGCATGTTATTGGTCTGAACATGTACTGTGTATTTTTAAAGTACTTCGTTTTCCCAGCTGTTTTAGTCTAACTGTGCTCTAAAATACTTCTGTCAGTACTCAGACTACCTACCTGCAGAAGGTGTCTTGGTGTGTGTTACAAACAGAAGATACCTTTGCACTTATCACACTCTTCTGTAGTTCCTTAACAAGTGATGTGTAAATCTAAATCCTTCTGAAATTCCCCTGGATTTTGTAACACTTTGTGATTACAGACTTGATATTCTGCAGAAGATTTACATGCATTTTAAAAAGGAGTAGTTTTAGTTACTTACATACAAAAATGAGCAATACAAGTAGCACAGGTACCCCTAAGAGAGTAAGAACAGTAATTCTTTATCATGATTCTTGCTATTTTGCATTAGATGCTTTACTTTTACTTGTATCATGCTTCCTAGTCCTACAATTGGCCAGAACAGTTCTGTGCCAAGTAATGTGCATGTGCAGAATAAAAAGTACATTTTGAACCCAAGGAGTCTGCAATCTTAGCATAAATCAAGATATGACACATGGATACAGAAACATGGATAATAAAATGAAAAAAAGTGACAATATTAATTGACTTGATAAACACTTGCCTTAGACTATCATCAGCCTAACCTCTGACAACTTTTTGGCATGCATCATGATGACAAAAGAGTTTCAATGGGACTGGAAAAATAACCTGTTGTTGCCTTTTGTATGGTACCTAAAAATCTAAGCAGTAGCAAAAATGCTTGAATCATGCTGATCGGAATCAGCAGAGAAGAGGCTAAACTTTAAACAGCCTTGAAAGTGAAGAAAAATTGTTTATTTCTGAGCAGAAAAGAGAAGAGGAAGCTGGAACAAGGTAATAACTAACTGTATTTGTACCGCTCATAGCCTTAGGTATCTATATTTTACGTTTCCCAAAGAGTAAACTTGTTCTATTAGATTTTTCCACCACTTAGATCTAAAATTGTAAGCAGGCTTGGTGATGGTGATGTCGAACACAAGCAAGATAAAATAACCATTAGGCACCTGAAAAACAGTGGCTGGAGATACTGCCCAAACAGAAAAAGATAATTTCTTCTCACTTTCACCACACAGGTACTGCAACTTAAGCAGACAGAATCAAATTCCACAAAAAATAAGGAAGAAAGGCAAGCCATCTGTGCTGCGACAGCAATAAAATGGCCCAATATTGAAATGCAGAAAGTTGTAATGGAGGTACATATTGACCTTTATTTTTCTTTCAGCGGGTAGCATGAAGTGTCAAAGAGTTATTGCTTTAATATCAGCTGAGATGAGGCCATTTGTTGTGGTGCATGTGTATCCAGGAAATCGCTGCTCTAACCATGTTTTTAGAAGCACTTTGACACTTTATTAAATCTTCTTGATGCTCTTTCAGCACACAGTTGGTCTCTGTAGGCTGAGTGAACTGCAACGTAGGCTAGGCAGGAAGCTTTCAGAAAGAGTTCCTCTTCAGGCAAGCCAGCATCATTTCCAGCTTGACCCAGCCCATAAAGGTCCAGTGCTATTCTCTGTTCCACTGGTATAGCTAAAACACAGTTCTGCTGCCTTTAAAAATTATTGAGGGCAGGATAAGAACCACAGACTTTATAGTTCTGGAGATGTAACTGTACAAATATTTTCTCTAAAATTAGAACTAGTCACTGAGGAGAAGGAACTGTAATTCCTGCAAAATTTATGACCAACTGTGACCCAACCTGGGGTAATTTCCCCTCATTTGGCTGAGACTTTATAAATCACCTACTGGGTGTTTGAGGCTAATAACTCAATCCCAGTCCTGTTGCCATCTGGATTTACAGAGTACCAAAGGGGGCACTGTTAAACCTCAGCTTGGAATTAATTACTCTAATAGTTGTAAATTCCACTGCAGCCAGAGGCACGTCACAGAATCACAGAATAGCTGTAGCTGGAAGGGACCTCTGGAGGTCATCTAGTCCAAACCTCTGCTCAAGTAGGATCACGCAGATTCAGCTGTCCAGGACTATGTGCAGATGGCTTTTGAATATTTAATAGCATGAACACTCCCCAACCTTTTGGGACAACCTGTGCCCATGCTCAGTCACCCTCATGTTTCCCGATGTTTAGAGGGAAAGTCCTATGTTTCAGTTTGTGCCCATCATCTTTGGTCCTGTCACTGGGCACCACTGCCATCTTTACATTCTTCCTTCAGGTATTTGTACACACAGTTAAGATCCCCCTGAGCCTTCTCTTTTCCAGGATGAATAGTCCCAGCTCTCCCAGCCTTTTCTCATACAAGAAACGCTCCAGTCCCCTACTCCTTTTCAGAGGCTCTTTGCTAGTGTCTCTCCAGTAGCTCCATCTCGCTAATGATTTCAAAACAAATGTTTCATTCTAGCTGATAACACAGTAACATGATAGCATACTGCTGAAATAAATAGAGCATACTGCTGAAATAAATAATCCACAGCTCAGACTGGTTATTCACATGATTCTTGTCTTTGCACAGACAAGGAGAGCCAATTGAAGGTGTTTATTTCTGTTCTGGCTTTCAAAACCACTGCATTTTAAGGGTTGAAACAACTACATAAGCACAATTAAGTCAGAACATCTAAATTAATTTTTTTTTAGGAATGATTTTTACCAAATAGATTGGAACTACTCTATGTTAGAACATCTACATTTTGCAAGAAACTGATCTTGATAGCATTCCTTCAAACTTCTCTACAGGAAGGCTATAAAAGGGAAATGAAAAATGACTCCAACTGGAAGTAATGCTCCATTGCTTTTCTCCTCATTATGAACTTCACCATTGCAGCAGTTCATACTGTCATAATAATAAATAACCATACACCCACCCCCCATTAAGCCTTGTAACTCTCTTTGGAATACATTTCCTCACATATGGAACTTTTGAAACATAGTTAAAACCTTGTTCTTGTTCACATCGTGACAATCTCACACAAATGGGGTTGCACTAGATCAGAAGCAAAATCTGTTCCTATTCTCACATGCATGTGCCACAACAATTCAGCCAGCTGTTTGTCCTGTGTCCAACATAAGAAGACAACATTTTTAAAATAAAGAGTTACATGGAACATGATTCAGAGAACATGGCTCCAATGAACTTACAAATGAGCAGCAAGAGTAATTAAGAATGGAAGGAAATGGAGAAGACTAATTGACTCACCTGGATGCTGGGCGGTGAACGATTTTTTCGGGTGGTAGTGGTCGCCATTGTGGTTGTGGTTTCCATGACTGTAGTCGACATTTCTGGTGGCACAGATGTTGTGGGTGTTGTTCCCAAGATGGAAGGGACTTCCCCAACGAGTCGGACACTTCCATTGATTTTAATGTTGGGGTTGTTCTCCGCTGCCATGTTCAGCACTTTCAGGCCATTGTAATAGAGACCGGAGAGCTGGCCTTGGAAGAGACGCCCTCTGTCCTTCCCTCCTATGGCTATTTGCGCCTGGGTGTTGAAGATCGTTAACTGTCGTCCTAGTGAAGGGGGGTGAATAACATTATTGACAGACATTTCCTTCAATTTGCATTCTACACTGAGCCCTGGCCCAAAGTGATGGACAAAGGAGAAGTAGATTCATTCTTGGTAGTGTTTATGATGACTGTAGATAAACAGTATGGAAATGTAGTGCCTAAAAGTCATTAATAAGGAAGATTACTCTGAAAGTATGAATACCTAAAACTGAACCTTATACTTCAGCATCCACTTACACATCAAAACTCTGGAGGAACTTCAGAAATTTGAACCCATTCTTTTAGGATTGGATGAATTTTTAACTACAAATAGGACTTCAATATGTGGCCATTTCTCTACTATCAATTCAGATTGCAGTACCTGTCAAGCTCTAGCCCATAAATAAACCTTCTTTTGGACCGCTTAAAGGACTGGATTAACTCATAAAGCCACTTTTAATGATGCAAAGGTTTCAAGGGCTGGCTCAGAAACAGTAAAACACCAGAAAAAAATGAAGTGCTATAAGAATTGAGTAGGAGTGTTATGACAGGATCAGTCATGATCTTTCACCAGTAAACTTTGTGTTGTTTAGGCTTGCAAATCTAAACCCAAGAAACAACAAATGCAAACATTTCTGATGTCTCTGAAAGAGCAAAGCTTTTGAAATAGTGAGGATAACAGTGCTTCAGATGGTTAAGCCCCAGAATGCCTTACTCCCTCCCCTCTTACAGACAGTGGAATTCAAATGTAGGCAGGTTATGTGGTTTAGTCAAGGTCACATCTTGAGTGTTAGAAGTGGTCCAATATCATATGTAATAAAAAATATAATTATTAAAAATAAATCTAGTAACAATTGCCAATTCACCTAGTTTTTCAGGACACTTATATAACATTCAGCCTGGACAGCTCTATAAATACTGTTTATGTCCCAGGCTGCACTAGGTTGACCATATCAAGAAATAAATTGCTTCATGAAGTGCAAAGGCAGTGCCTATAATTTCATTGTTCCGCAAAAGATTAGGGGCATGCCATCTGAAATCTGCTGAATTAGCAGAAAACCAGACTGGACGTTGCTCAGAAGGGTTATCAATGCAGCTTCAAGTCAATCATCATTTAAATGTCTTTTGTTTTCCCATTTTTATGAAGTTTGAAATATGTGTTCCCATCCCATTCCCACTCCCCAGTTCTCACTTGCCACTTTCTATCTAGTCCAGCCTGATGAGAGGTGCAGAATGCCATGTAGGAAAGCACAGCTTATGATCCACTGCTCATTCCTTCACAGCCAGTGGTTAGAGTAGATCAAAATACACGGGGGAGCTCACCAATTTTGGTGGTCGTCGTGGCAGGTCTCGAAGTGAAGTGGTGATGCGGTGTAGCATCATCTTATGGTGACAGGATGGACCACGGGGAAGAGAACGGGGACAAGAGAAGAAATGTTTCTGAAAGTAGTTCCTGTCCCCAAAGAGGACCCTAGCTAACTAAGCAACAGTGTATGGAGAGGTGTAACACACAGACATGTGGAGGGGGGCTGCACATCCCTTGTGCTCCTCACCCTCAGATTTGTAAATGGAAAATTAGGACTTGATTGGGGTGGAGTAACTGCATTGATGAAGAAATGAGAAATAAAAATGAGGGGGTGGTATCCTTCCCCTGGAAAGTGTTGAAACACCTGATGCGATATTCTGCATCTTAGGAGGTTTTAAACTTGCCAGAGGCAACATATGTCTACTAAAACATCAATAAACATGCACTGAAGCCACACATCCTCAGAATGTAAACAGAGCCTTTACTCTTGTCTTATGACAAAAATAGGGTCCAGTAACAATATGTGTTAAGATATTCATCCCTTTCAGCCCAGCTCCTGTCTGAGTTAGAGGAAATAGCACTGTACACTGCAGAAGGTCAAAACTCCATACCCTGTCCTCAGAGCCTGCTTTTTTTTTTCTGTCATGTTGTGCTTTGGATTTTTTAATGGTATGCTGTAAGAGTTTTACTACACTATTTTCCCTTCTCTGAATATGTTCCCTCCCTCTAGCAATATAGTTCTGTCCGTATTGTCCCTGCCCCTACAAACTCAGACATGTCACTTGCTACTGTTCCCTCCTTCCCACCCCACTCACGATAAGAGTGCCAAAGAGTAGAGGTAAGATGAGTAAAGAAGGGACTTATGAGTAAAGGGATTTATTTCACTAATCTTGAGATGTTATCCCTGAAAACAGATGGAAGATAGCGTCAGTTCAGTTTTCCACTTGCATTTCCATTCCTTTCTTCCCTTGAATTAATTTAGCATCTTTTTTCATCTTTTGCCAAACAACGAAAAAGGTGGAAGGTGATGAAAAGGAACATTTTTTGCTGCTCCAGGTAGGAGAGCTCCCCAAACAAGGATAGAATAGAGGTTCTCTCACTTTTACTGGAGGATTATGACTCTCCTCAGGATGTCAACTATTCTAACCCAAGATCGTAGCATAGCTTTACACATCTGTCATATCTCTTGCTTTATTTGCAAGAATGAAGAGTTAGTCTATTAAGCCTGAAAAAAAAGAGACCATGTCTCCAATTCTGGGCCTTCATTTGTATCTTCTAATGTTGAAAGAAAGTGTACACCAAGGAAGTGACCCTATTCCAGCAAAAAAAGGAACTCTGGTTGTGTGTTTTGGGGCATTCATTGTTAAGTGGTTTTCCAGATCAGGATTCATGCACTGCACCATATGGTTAATGCTGAAAACCACACTAAAACCATGTTTGCTAAAAGAACAATCACTTGTTGCAGTCACCTACTACGTGCAATTCCTCATTCTTCACTCTAAGGTGGTGTACACACACGATAAAGACACCGGGGAAATGAATACGGAATGAAAAACAACTTCGGAGAGAATATACGCTTAAATCGGCCACCAAATGTCTCTTCTGATCATGCTTTCAATGAAATTTAGCTGAAGCCTTTACCATCCCTACATAAAATTTATTTGGCCACTGAATTTTATTGAGGAACTATTTACATTAGTAAATTCTACTAGGTGTGTAAGGACTGCAGAATTACAGTCCTTTTTTCCACAGAGAACTCTTCCTACTGCTATTTTAATGTCATACTGAAGAAAAATTATGAGGTGTTTTGTAAATATTCTGAATAGTTCAGGCTCTTGTTTGTTTGTTTGCTCTCTCATTGACTTCTTCATTTGGAAAACTGAATTCTAATTAAAAATACCACAGAGAAATCTGAAGTGTAACTTTTCTGTAGCACTAGGAGAGAATTTGGGCCTGACTTTGCAAATCCTAATTCATACTAATAGTTCTTGCTTCAAAAGTACAGTCACTTACATCAAGGAGACTTTACAGGTAAGAGAGATTTGAATAATTAAGGACTTCTGGGATCAATCCTTTTGATGAGATGCTTCTGGGTCCTTATTAGCTCATCCAATTGCAGAACAAGTAACATCTGTGCCTTAGCAGACACCAAGTATTCTGCTAAGGAAATCTGCTGGATTTATGACTACTGAATTTGGACAATTTAAGATTAATACTTTTTATATTCACATACATAATCTCAGTGAAGTTAATAGCATTTAATATTTTGCTTATTACTCATACAATTCAAGACTGTAAACCTGGGCTCTTAAAATTATTTTAAACTAATTTATAAAATTTAAAGCCCTTCAAAGCCAATAGTGATGCCACTTCAGAAAGATGTGTCATATTTGTTTTCCAAGAATGAACTATTTCATTATTATAAATAACATAGCAGTAACAAAGGAAGACCAAATCTATAGCAGTCAAAAATGTCAATCAAAAAGTGTTTCATCTTACCTCACCCAAGCCAAGAACTCATATGGGCAAGACAGCTATTCTATATGCTGTCTCTGATGAATCTATTCCCCCATCCATCAGTTAGTCTTTTTCCATTTTGATAGGAAGCTACCTTTTCTCTCATCATCTTTATAAAGTCTTCTGACAGAAGGTTTCCATGTTACATTAATTGTTAGATGGATGACCAGACAGCTGAGCAGGCTGGTGAACAGCTACATAAATTACTCATTCTTATATCTGTTTAATTTGAGTGACACCTAAGTTGCTGAAAATGTCTGTCTACTTTGGAATGAAGTAACCAAGTTATATTGTCTCAGGTGTTACACTGCACAGTGTCATTCCCTGACACATAGTGGAAAGGCTGAATTTCCTTTCACTTCAGTGAAAACACAGCTCTACCCTTCTAGCCTAACAGCATCCAGTACTTTGAGAATGCCTGAAGACTCATACATAGTCTCTTTTAGACTCTAGTGCATGTGTGATTGTCTTTTAACAAAGCATCAATATCCACAAAAGGTAGACTTCAGTTCAAAACTTCAGGACAGATTACAAATGAAAATGTCTTGGCATGCTTTTAAGCTCAAACTCGTAGAAGCTGTGACATAAAGTAAAAGATTTTGTGGAAAACCAAAAAGGTAAAAAAAAACAAACCAAAAAACAACAAACCCACAACCAAACCAAAAGTAAACAAAGATGGGTTTCTCAAGCACATGAATTGCATCAAGAAATTAGACATGCATCTGTTTTAACAAAATTGAGGCAATCATTGTCTTTAGTGTTAAAGGGACTTTAGCAATTCAGACTTACCAAAATTATTCTCTTTTTAGTGTTAAACTTTATTTATCTATTTTAGTTTGATCTTGTAAATTAATAGGGCAACCCACTGAGACTCAATAAGCATTTTCTGTTTATTGTTATCTTAAAATTTAGTTACAATTTAGCTGAATTAACTGTTTATGGCATACTGGTGGTAAGAAAAAACATCTGTTTTGATTACACAAATATTTTTGCCTTACTTTCACTAATACTTTAGCTTTAGTTTTAAACACTACAGACCAAAGCTTTGTAGACCAAACCCGAAAAGTGAGCAACACTGTCAGCTCTTGTTGAAGTCAACAGGAACTGAGTGTGCACAACACTTTGCAGGATCAGGCCCTTCACATAAAAGTATTTTGACTAGATTTAGCCACATCCTTCCTGACCTTAACTTAATTCATACTGGATAAATCAATTTGTTAATTCAGCTGAGGTTAGAAATTTGAAACAGAACATAAATTATATTTTTCCAGTCCTACAAAAGATTGGTTTTCCTTCTTGGAAAGTGCGTTTACAACCATAGTCTAAATCAGCACAGAAAATGCAAGATCTGAGTTCAAAGGTACTGCCCTTTTATTAGCAGTACTTTCATAAATGGAAACAAGAGAAGATTGTGTTCTGCTTTGTCTAGACTCCAAGGCAAGGAGTTAGTTACAGTGCTTTTTTTTTTTAATACCATATTTAGTAATAGAGGGAGAAGATCTTCCTGACTTAAACTCTGCTGTATTACCAAGAGCCTAGTTCAAGCCCTACTGAAATCAGCAAGTTATTCTGTTACCCTCACCAGGCTTTAAAATGAGTTCTTATATTCAAGATTTTTTTTCTCCCTAAAGATTCCTTAAAAAACAAATTACTGTTCTGACACAAGTCCCATTTCAACAGGTCGTGGACTGTATGCAGAACTTTCACCCAAGCCATCTGGACTTATTCATGTTAACAAGTCTTTTTGTTGAACTGAGGCAAATTACTCCAGGCAAACCCACAAAATTAAATAGCACTGCCTGAGATTAAGAATTTGATCTGTATCTTAGACAAATATCATTTGAGTGTTCAAACTGTATTCCAGACATAGCATAAAAGCAACAGAACAATCATCTTTCTCTGTCTCCCTCACTGTAATTTAAATGAAAATGTTAAAAAATGTTTTCTTTACAACATTTTTTAAAATCATTTAATTATCTTAATACAATTAGGAAATACCATAGTGGCTAATCAGACTCATGAGAAAAAAAAACAACTTAAAGGAAGTGGTTTAACAAGTAGATTTGAAAATCTTTTAAGAAAACTTCAAATAAAGATATAAACGTAGCTTAAGCCCAAATTAAAATAGGAAAATCATGCAGTGGTTAAATTGCCATAATACATGTTGTTGCTCTTCACTCTTCTTCATTTGGTTTTTTTTTTAGAAATCATCTCCTGAACTTTTGCTTGTTTTTTTGTCATTACCATTATAGCAAGCTTAGAATTTCGTCCCTTTAACTGCATTTTAATAGCAATGTATTATAGCATGATTTATCAACATATGGCAGGTGGAAGCTGACACAAATTATAATGAAAATTAAAACAGTCATTTATGCAGCAGGCGATTATCATTTAAGAAACATTTATTTGCAGGCTTTAAAAATGAGAGTTTAGAATCAAATGGGTTTAAAATGAAAGTTTTAATGACTGTTACCTTTTTCCTGCAGCCACTCCTCTACAGGCCGGTTATATTTGAAGGGGATTTTCTGTTTTACCATTTGGAACCGTTCACTATCAGTGTTGCCTTTAAAGTTTAAAAAACAGCTTAAAAACAATCTGAAAAGTCAATGAAATAGTTAAAACATCCTAGATTTTTTGGTTTTTTTATGACCTTATTTAGCTATAGATAAATAAGTGCGTATGTGTGTACATATATATATATTTGAAAAGAGAGAGATTTATCTTTATTAAAGTGGAGAATAGTTATTCATCCAATTGCCTGAGGTTCTGGAAGGTCAAAGAAATTAAATCCTACAAAAAAGATATTTTAGATTCTCCTCAGAGTGTTTGTTTATCCAAATCGGTTAGAAGGCACGTGCAATTTGTCTGCAACGTGAGACCTTGTGTGAACTCAGTGCCATGAGTTAAAACATTTTGATCAGACTCTAGATCTGATTGCATAAGGACATGGCACAATATGTCAGTCACGTAAACACACAGTTAGTAATTTGATAAACCTTCTTGCACTGGTAAAAGACACGTGTAAGGACTAGAAACCCAGTAAACAGAAAAAAAAGGAAAGGAAGATAATATAAGAAATCGATGCTGAAAGGATGTAATAGAATTAGTTTTAAAAAAACCAAAACAGCTAGGAATGGAAAGATAAATAGGAAAAAAGGGAAGTAAAATTTGAAAAGAGGAAGAACTGTTACATAAGGATACATGAAGACTTGTGTTCAGTTACCAAAGACTTGGGCCTGTTGCCAGAATAAAACAAAAGCTTAGAAACTAATTCAAATAAAAGCAGAAATAATTAGCCAAAATAAAATTCTGGCAATTGCAGATCCATTGTTCCATGTTGATGGATAATAGAATAATCCATAAAAGTGTGCTTTGGTGGAAAGCTCTTATTACTTGCACAGCACAGAGAGGAACAGGATTCACACAAAGCCTCTGACCAAATTCCCTAGCTACTGGAAAAGTGTACAGCTCAGATGGAACCTCTAGTAGAAAGAAGCAGCTCAGTCTGACAGTGTTAGGAATGACAGCGAGCAAGTGCCATCATTCTGCTTTTTCATTTTCTCCAGCTACAGTCACTTTCTGATCAATTCTAATTTTTGCTCCAAGCATTATTTTTACAAAAAATCTTCAGTCAGACAATCATAAAAGGAGTGCATTTTTACACGTAACATTATAATGTAGAAAAAGGAGTAAGCCCGCAACTTACTGAAGTAATACTACCATAAGCAGAAGTTCAGCAGATCTGTTGTGCTCCCATACGTGTTTTGAATAAATGGTGGTCCAAGTCAGCAACTGCTCTGCACCATTTGCAGTACTACCTTTAAAGTCCCACATATAAATAACCTAATGGGGCTTCATATTTATTTGACTTTCTGAAACAGATGCTGTAATCTTTTTTCAATGTAAAGAGACACCAATGAAAAACAGAATAATTAAAAACTAAGTCATATAAATCCAGCCAGTCAAGAGCAGACACTCTCATAGTGCAGGGAATCTGACTGGTGAATCTCACGCGTTTGATCATCCTTACTGCATAGCTGTTGCTCAGAAATGCTGACCACAGCCAGTCTCTGTGAGGTACCTGCTGACCACAGCTGTGCTCTCCAGCAGCATCTTGGTACTGCTGACTTTCTGCACCAGGTGAGAGGCACTATAGCAACACACCAGCTATAGTCCCACAAGGATTCACATGACCTAATCTTAGAGAGTATTTGTAAAAATCGTCATCTATATCGCTGCAAGCTCAGCTGTAAGGAAAGCAGCAATTTGCATCTGGGTTAGTATCCCCAACTATAACAATGAACATTTAGGAGCCTTGCTGCTTATTTGGGGCAACAGGTAAAAAAGAAGCAAAAGCATTTAAGAACAACTTTACTGGCCCAACCTTCCCGAAAAGTCATCTACTTTATATATATATATATATAACATATTAATTGTGGGAAACTGCTCTTCCCCATAGTGGGAATATATAATTAAGCACGAGCTGACACACATCATTGCTCCAGTTTCTCTGTTGTACCTCAGATGCCTGCCATATACAATTGGTTACTCAGACAAACTAGAAGGAAAAGATAAAATTGAAAACACTCTCTCTCAGTCATTTGTCAAGTCATATTTAACAATGTACTGTGGTGATTTGGAGTCACTCACAAACATTAAGTTACCTTTAAGTACATTCTGAGCTCTCATAATTCATATCAGCACCACCAAAAAGTCAGATCTGTACTTCTATGAATACATATTCCTAAACAGAAAATTTGAACCATGTTCAATGCAGGATCCAAGAAAAAATTGATAAAGAAGAGCTGAGTTAATACAAACAACAAAACAAAGAAAAAAACCTACCTAAAGCTAAAGAGACAGTAATATTAACAAAATAATTATATTTGATCTGTTTATTAATAATAAGCTGAAGACTAATGTAAGCTGAGATCATGCAGAGCAGCTGTTTTTCTAATTTCTTAACCTAAACGATAGCTTCCTTTCCTGCAAGTTCTGGCAATTATTTAAGCCTAGGGCAAGCCTACACTCACGGGACAGGGAAGAAGACCCACTGGTTTGGGGAGAACAGAAAAAAAATTAAGTCAAGCTCACTACAAAAACAATTTCTTTTCTAAGATCAGTTAGCAAGACGTTCATCTTAGACCTCTTCTCAACACACAATCCATGCCCACCAAAATAGCTAAATCTCATAAATGCAATCAGAAAAATTCTGCATTTCCTTTAGAATTTTTTTGTTATGTGCAGTGTGCCTAATTTTTTCTGTGTAAGAAAGGAGTACTAGGTCCTGAAAAATACTCGGGAGGCATTTCAATGGCACTTAAAGACCTAAATTCCTCTGTCAACCCAGACTTGAACACTTACAGAGAGGCTGCTACTACATTTATATTGCATATGATAGAGATAGACACAGTTTTGGCAGAAATGGGGGTTATTTCCCACTTTATAGAGTGCATTCTGAGCTAGGACTACTGGTTAGATGAGTGCATTGATATTATAGTGTTGATGGGCAGGCACATTTTCTATAGCCCCAAAGAAATTCTGTAACACTATTTACAAGCAACAAGAAACTCCACTGGCTTCATCCAGTACCAGCATGCACATAAGCAACCTTTTACTGGTGGCAATGAGATCTTTTTCAGAATGAAGAAAATTCAGAGGAACACTAGAGTCAGCCAGGTGCTAGCACGGAGTGCTTCTTCCTGTGTGTGAAAGGCTGACCGTAGAAAGGAAAAAATGTGGTAAATTGAAATTCCTCAGAAATAGGGCATCTGACAAGAACAGGCCAACAAGACTAGGGTAAAAAAGGAAGTGGGACAATCAAAAAAAAGATATGACAATGAAAAATGGGTTTCTTATAGTTTTAGACCTTCAAGAAAGCCAGAAATGACAACTATTCCCCACCACATCTTTAAAAATGGAGGTTTTTTTTAATCAGGTTTAATTTTATTTTATTATTTTATTATTATGCAGATATATCAGAAGGATTAAAATACATATAAAAATCATACCTTTAAAAGTGATGAAAAATTGAAGGGCATTAGAATATTCAAATAGGTTTATATTGCAACATTAGTATGTGATCTATTCTTTTTTGGTTTGTTTTTAGATTTTATTTCAGACATAACTAAGAATGATTTTTAAAAACATGTGCATGAGAATGTGTTCACTCGTATACCCAACTACAACAGTGAGCTAAAGAACAACTTTTTCATTGTTAAGTGCTTAGAATAGATACTAAATATAACCAGTAGAACCATACAATTCCTAAATTATTACTGACTTGGAGTTGTGCTTTAAAAAATAAACACAACATTTCATATGAGAGCTCAAAAAGGAAATATCATGGTTTGCAACACGAAGTAACATAAGCTCGGCATGAAGAAAGCTTATTGAACCTCTGACATCTGAGCCATGATGTGATTAAGGGTGTTTCTTGTCCATCTTCATACACAGAAATTTTCAGTAACAATCCTTTTGTGACCTCAATGCAATTTCTTTGTATAGTTGAATGATACACATATTCAAACAACCCTTTCACATAACTAATGTAGATCCTCTCTTTTTTCTTTTTGAGTCCAGATTTGATTCAAGGCTGTTTTTCAGAATAGAATACACAGGATAGAGTAATTTAAATTTATTTCAAAAAATAGTCCTAATCCCATCATTCTTCTTCATCCAGAATCCATGTGGGTCTCAGGGGTTGCAGGATATAATTTTTATAGTAAAATAGTGTTGTTAGTTTTGCTACTTGTGATTTACTAAATATTTTTTCTCCCATAGTTTCTAGCTGCTTAAGTGCTTCAAGTACCAATAGGAACAGCTCATTTTGAATACGTTTCCTCTTTCTTCCTTCATGTGCATAATAAATTCCTGTACATCAATATGACTTAGATTTGCTCAATAATTTAGCTTCTTCTAAAGAACCATGCCTCATAAACACATTGTTTCACCTATTTTTATTCCTTTTTCACGTAAAAATTCTAAAGCCAACTGTGAAGACTAGGATTAAGAGAAGTCTTCTGTCCCACTTAGGACTTACGTGCACAATTAACAGAAATTCCATTGCATGTGTAAGTTTGTCAACAAACTGATAAGCAATCAGACTTTTATGACCTCAAGGATTTTAACGGTAACATTTTGAAGTCTTCTAGATTCTTGAATCTTGGTTAAGCTGAATATTCAAAATATTTCAAATACCACACACATTCCCAAGGACTAAATGCTTTGGAGAGGAATGTGGCAGAAGTGCTCTATGATTTCGGAATTTTTTGGATTGTCCTTCTTTTTCCAAAGGAAATGTGGAATCTGGTCATAAAAATAAGAGCCTACTGGTTAAATATGCTTGGTTGCCAGTATTCTGTCTTCTTTCTGAAACCCTCAGTATCCCTGCTCCACAGACTATACAGATAAATAGATTAGATTCACTTTGAACTTTAGCTTTTGATAATCTTCAATTTAGACCAAACTAAAATGGGAAAAAAAAATCATGAGAATTTGCTTGTGCTAATCACTAATGGCAACTCCCACAGAAAATACTTTTTATACAGTTCAACTGTCCAGGGCACATGGTTTAAATTCGCTCACGGGCAAAGCAGAATTTTCTTCCAAAACCCTTCAGTGCTGGAAGATGTTTTTCTTTTCTGCTGATGGTTCCTTTAAGAAAACAAACAACCTTTATTGCATTATGCTTATTTCTAAACCGAAATGTAATCTTAAGCCAAACAAAGTACAAGAACAATTGAAGCTCTGAAAAATTTTGCTTCTTGGCCTAGATACCAATCATAATGATTTACTGCATCTTAGGTTTGAAAGAGAAAGACTGAAAGGTTCCAGCAAATTGCACTGGGCAGAAAGAAAGTACTTGCTTTCAGGTGGAATATTAATCTAATCTGATGTGTTGTCAAGTCTGTGAAGATGCTAAAAAGAATACCATAAGAAAACACTCATCTGTCCTAAATTACTGTCAAAGGCTGTCATATGAAGAAACACTACAGAAACAACATTTTCTTCATTCCTTCTAAGTCTCTAAAAAGAATGAGATATTTTATCTAATGAGCAGTTATTAAATGAAAGATGCTACAGCGATACTAACGATTTAAAGAAACATCTTGAGATCAGTGTTCAAGCTTTAAAATGTTTCCACCATTTTTATCTCATTGTAGATGGAATTTCAGTAAGAAAAGGGCTTGTAAACAGCTAGTGCTTGATAGCTCAGTTCACCCCGCATCCCTTAATGCCAGCTCCCTTTGACTTTTTATGGATGCCAATAATCTCACTAAGATTTACACACACTTAATTGACATCATCATGGGAGAGAAGTAGCCTGCTACAGCATGAAAAGTGTATCTTTGATGGCTAAATCCTCTACTAACATAAACTGATTCAGTTAAATTCAACCCCAAAACTCTCCTAGAGCTGATGCTGTGTGCCCTGGAAAAGGAGACTTGCATGCATCACGAAGAAGCAACCATTTTGCCCTGATATTTGATAAAGGGAACAAAATTTTCCAAAACGTGCTTGTGATTGGCACACACTGAGCCTCTTTAACCACTTCTGTTTTCAGGCAGCCACACTTAAAAACTTACAGTATACTGAATTGCCTCATTTTCACATTTTCTTAAGTACATGTTTTGTTTTAAATACTACAAAGTACAACCACCATTTGTTCATATTTTGTATTAAATTAGAAAATTGAGACAAGCCTATTAGTAAAGGATTAGAATCTATCGGTAAGACTAGACCTTCCCCCACACATAAGAAAGGAATAATAACCCATACAATCAAGTTTTAGCATCAGATCTGTTTATGTATAGCTGTTTATTTTATTGTGTTACCGTAAGACCATATTGTGGTTTATGCTATATAACATAGGGAATGATTGCATTAAAATCCAAAAAATGTAAAAAAAATCTCTACTTAAAGTGGCATTAGAAAACAACTCAAAAAATTCCAAAACCGAAACCACAGATGTGGCTTATACAAAAATGAAACAGGACGTCCACGCTAAAAAAAATAATTATAAGGCAGATGATCTGTAATCTAACTACCACAAGCTGTCCCTCTAAAAATTCTTGTAAAGCTTCAGTTTTGCCTTGTATAACAGGAGTGCTATAGAAAATTAATTCAAATTTGGGATTTTATTTCATTTAAGTGGATTGAAAAATAGACAAGTCTTAACATTGTTCAGCTTTGCTTCAGTTCTTGGATATCATATTTTCTCCTCTGCCTTCACTATAAAGTTGCATCTTTTGCTAATGAATTTTCATTTTATTTCTTGCCTTCACTCTCCCTGTAGTCCTGGATGCCCTTGACTTTATCTTCAATTCCCTCTGATCACATTGTTTGCTGGGAGCAACAACTTTTATTCTGTTCATCTCACTATGGACTGGAGTTAAAAGCTGACCTTCACACTGCAACTCTCCTCAGCTCACTGCCCTCATGACAAGAGACAACAAGGTCTTGGTAATATAAATACTAAAAATAAGAGAGAGAATTAGCAAGCAAGACTCCAACAGTAAAAGTTACTCAGGCAACTGGAGCTGTTCCTACGTCTCTAGTGCCTCAACCCAAAGCTTTACAATGCCACCACTCCCTATTTTATCTGATCTTTTTCAGCCTAAAAAACTTGGGGTTCTAATTCAAAGCAAAGCACCATTAAGGCCAAAATCATTGAGAAATTCAGAAGCAAACTAGGAGATAGGAGTTTGAATGTCTGTGCAGGAGGTACAGCTAACATGGACCACAGTGACACTAATAAGACTAAGGAAGACTTGAAGATGTCATCTAATTCAATGCTCTGCCCCAGGACATGATCAGTAACATTTCAACCTCCCTTAAATTAGTCTTTCAATCCTGTTTTGGATGACTGAGAAAATAAGTGTCTTACCCTCGATAATCTAACACAGAAGCACGATAGGAGCAAAACAAAGAAAACTCAGACTAGTAAAGGTGGGAAAACATTAATCAAACCTTTCCAAGCATGCAGAAGAAAAAAAATATTGTGAAAAATGTGACTCAAGTCGTATTTTACATGGGCACATTATGCTGAATCACTTCAGCCCTATAGAAGCTGAGGCCATGGGGATTAAATAAAAGCAGTCTGCTTTAGTTCTGATTTGAGCTATGTTGGAAAATTGAACTAGTGTACAGCACAGAGAAAGCAGCTACCAGTTCAAACTCTGCAAAAATATGAAACTACTTGGGTGTCTACATTACTACGTGTTTGAAATGTTTTGTAAAGAATGTGTAAATTACTGTCTTTTTTCACTGACCCGATCCAAATTGAGCCCCATGTCAGGCAGCCAAGGCTGAAGTGTCTATTAAAGAAAAACTGAAACTACATATTGATCTTTTCATTTTAAACAAGAAAAAAAAATTCATTTTGGAGGAAGAAATCATAGATTGGAATAAAATCCACTGCTATTGTCCCAACATCCCACTTCTTCGATTCCCTTGTGAAAGGTCAGGATGTGATTTATAGTGCCCAGTGCGAACAAGCAGCAATAATCAAATACCAAAACCACTTTATTTGTATTGACACTTTAAATTCTAATAACTCTCATTTATCTAGAGGTTGTTTATCTGTTTTGTGCATTAGGCAAAGTCAGGACAGAGAAACACTGAATCTAATTTACATATTTTGAGTTAGGCATTGGAGCTACATGAGTATAGCTATTTTGCTTCCAGGAGCAATGTGAGACTGAAAACAGCGCAGTTGCCTTTGTAGGGTGCATGATCTAAGGTAAGAAAACTTGTGGCTTTATACCTGCTTCTTGAAGGGTCAGTGGCTCACTACCACAACCCTGCAAACAAGAACAGCTCAGTTCCAGCAGACTTGCAGTCTCTGCTTTGGTGCTGGCAGCTGTGGCGCTGGATTGGCTCCACTAGAAACCTTCAGATGTTTCTGAATCCAATTTCCTTGTGCACATATTATTAGGGAGATAATATGGGGAGTTAAAGATACAAATAGAGATAATATGTGCTGTCCTTTCCCATTAATACAGTGCTGACTGTAGGGAAGCTGCTCAGTCAGTAACATTAATGAGAATAACACCTATAAGGCCCTTAGTCAAATGTCACTGATGAGGACTGGAAAGCTAACCAGTTACAAATAACAGAACGGCAAAAAAACTATGGAAGGGGCAAGTTCCCTAGGGTGAGTGCTAGGAAATAATTAAGAGCAAGTAAGGAACTGATGAAAGAAGAAATTTATTAAGAAGCACTTCCTATCAAGATTGCATATTAGACAGTGCTACAGTATCCTCAGGGAAATTCCTGAATTATTTAAAATTTTACTTGAAAAAGTGGTGAGGGATATCAGTTTATTACAGAATGGAATAAATGAGAGCAAACAGGCCTTTCCCCTTTCTAATTGCTACAAATCATGAAATCAATTCTTCTGTTTGCATCAGTTTAGAAAAAGGAAAAGAGAATTCTAGGATTCTGTAGTAACCCAGTAAGTCTTCTCAAAGACAGATGCTATTCACAAACTTGTGCCGTGACCAAGGGCACCAGGTACTCAATAAGTAGCAAATATGCAATTTAATTGACCCAGAAAGACTTTCACGTTCAGTGAATTGCAGAATACTTTCTATTTAAGTTACCAAAGATAAGGTAAATTGGAGCTTTATCCTCAGTTTACTGATTGGAAAACTGAGCTGCAGAGTGGTAAAAGCATTACCCAAGATCACAAAGAAAGGCATCTCTAAACACAAGGCTGAGATTCATGAACTTCTTACTCCCAGTTCCATGACTGGCTCCTTTCATTTCTGACAATCCTTTCACACAGTTGCTCTACTTCGGTCTGTAGCATTGGATTTTAATGACTTTGTGCTTTCCAGTGCCTTTAGCGAGCAGGGAGAAGGCTGATGCGGATGCATAAACCCCTTCTGTCACTGCATGTCAGCATGTCAACCTGGGATTACAGCTGGCATTGTTCTTTCTGCAGGCAATGTGATCAGAAAAGCACAAAGTTGTTGTTCAAGCCTGTGATCCCTCAGGACAGATGTTTGTTTGCTCATTCTTACTGTGCACACATGTGTGTTTATGAGAGAGAGACAGGGACAGAAGGAGAATCAGAGAGAGAGAGAGAAGAAATGAAACGTAACAACTCTGTTTGACCAGAAGAACTGAAATAGAACTAACCCAGGAGAGAAATGTACCTGGACTCTCATACAGTCATGGAGCAGTGGACATAAACAGATGAGAACAGCTCAAGATATCTGAGCATTCAGGCAGGAAACACATGCTTGTGTGAACAGCTGTATACTTTGGCATGGAATCGTTAAGAAGACCAAGCTATCAGGGTATACCTATATCTCTTAGTATGCAATTACTATTCATGGAAAATGGCTGGATGTCAAAGAAATACAGGGAAAACCACCTGGAATATATTTGTTTTGCACCATAGTATCTCAGGGACTGGGACTCAAAGGCCTATGGTAAGTATATGAATGCAATGCCGATACTTAGGAATATTCCTCAGCCCAGGGTTCTTAAATCAGGTACCAGGTGAGAACAACTAGGCAGAAAGATGCATCAGTGCCCTATGGATACTATATCTTGACATATTTTAAGTGATCATTCTGACACAGAGCAAACCTAGGACTGGGGAATCATAAAGCTCATCTCTTTGTGAGTTTCAGTATATGCTGTACTACCATTGTCAAAGGTTAATACAACCCTTCCTAGGCATTCACTCTGTGTTGCAAGAATTTATCTTACAAAGAACTCTGGTCAACAGAACTAAGCTAAGAGGAAAGAACTGAGATCTGAGAATCAATATCATCAATGTAAAAAGAATCAGAAATAGAGAAAAATTACAGATGCCACTAAACTACCTAGGTTTTGGTTTGTTATGGTTTAAACTTGGCTGAGCAATGGGGTCACAATGCAGCAGAATAATTTCTCCAGCTTCAGGAGTGGGAGTATTTCCACACAATCATATCTTCCTGAATAAATTAATGAGGGGAAAAAAAGGAACCATTTGCTTTCCACCTGAGAAATACAAATGTAATTACTGTAATAATACAAACACATACAGCTTACTTGACTTCATATTTCAGATCAGAAACTAAATGGAATAGTAGAGCAATTTTTTTAGAAGAACATCTTTTGGGGCATATTTCTGTTGTTACCATGGTGGGTTACTGTAATTCTCTGGAGCATCAGACACTTGACAGACACTTGACAAAAAGCTTGATTAGATGAACAATCAGGCTTTGGGAGGACAGAAGAGAAACCCAAAACCAGGGCCATTGGAAAGAAGTGTCATTTTGACCATTAAAGTGAATTTTCTTCTGATGTATTTGGTATTCATATGTAGATTTGACATATTGGACATCTAGTCTGATTCAGGAAGATGTAAGAGCATTGCTACACTAATTCAGCTAATAGCAATATAATACATATCTCTGTTCTTTTGGACATCACTGACAAAAACTTCCTCAAACTGTCAGTACCTTCTGGTAGTATTTTCTTTATCTAGGCTATAAACAAGATAAAGTATTTTGGTTAAATTAAAACTAGGATTGCCTCTGTAGCATGTATTTGCATGTTAGAGCAACCTTTTATGTGATTGTTACGTGGCAGTAATAAAGACTGCTACAGAAGAATGCTTCTTATTCCTCTCCCTTTTCACACATCTCAAGGACTATCTGCTGGATCTTGGGTGGGAATTAGATGGTCGCAGCTACTTGCATGAAGATACTTTTCTGTGTCTACTTCCTTTCTTAGGTAAACTCCTTCTTTCAACTCTATTGCTGTTAAATCATATTATCCTGTTTTGCTTTGTTACCCTACATGTCTTCATACAGATCCATGCATTTCCCTCTTTCTTAATGCCAGGATGACAAAAATTCCAGTGCTTGATAGACTGCTACTCACGTGGGCTTGAGTTACTTGGTGAAGTTAAAACTACAGCTCAGTCAGAGTGCAGTGTGTCACAAGAGCCCAGATCAGTTTTAAGAAACGAAACAGGAGCAATGGATAGTGGAAGCTGCAATATAACCACTTTTTTCTGTTTGTTTGTTTTGTGGGTTTTTTGTTGTTGGTGGTGGTGTTTTTGGTTTTTTGGTTTTCTATCTTTTCTCTCTTCTGTCCTCAAAAACAGAATCTGGAAGATAGAAAACCCCTACAGCACTTCCATGAAACTCTTGGAGGATAGGGCAAATCGGAAATGAACCGTAGCTTCATTTTTTCTGTGGGAAAGCAAAATAGAAAGTACACGGAAGTTGAACTCTTAAGTGTAGTGGCAACATTTATGTAACTTTTATATCATGTCAGAACCTATCCCATCATCCAGTATGGAAACACATGCATTAACATGAGTGTTATTGCACAAATTCCAAAGTATGTTTGTTTGTTGATGACTTCATGTGTGGAGGTTTATATGTCAGCAGATAGAGGGGACCAAAACATGAGTGCTCATATCAGGTAGCCATATTTATCAGTTTTCCAAACCTATAAATGTATTATAGATGCTATGGCCCTGCAGTGACAAGCTACAATGAACTCTTGATTTCATCAACTTGTCATGCTTTAATCATCCCTCTTGGCAGATCTTTCAACATATGTCACAGTGCTGCCTTCAAAATGTGCTTCTCCAATTCTGTTTTATTAACCCTGTCTTTTTATATGTTTTAGGCTCATTACGAAATGCAGTAAATCTGTCAAAGGCACTTTATATGCTGTCTCAAATTCATGTTGATAGGAAGCATCTGAGAGCTCATTTAAGTTCCATAAAATGAGTACAATATGAAAAGTCAAAATCCACAAAAAATTATATGACAAGAACCCTGGTGATCACATTCAACCTACAAGGCTAATCAAAAATCAGTTCTCTTGTTCCTTACTCATTGCCCACTCACAAGGGCATTTGGATAGGAAAATATTAAGACCACAGTGGGACCTGGTAGCACCAAGAAAAAATCCCTTCAGCTTGCAGATCAAGCAACACATCTTATTAATTATTCCACGTGGTACAGCACAAGATTCATCTGCCTCTTCATGAAGACAACTGGATTCGGCCAAACTTCTTACTATTACCTTGGTTTCAGAAGCAAAGTTTCAGAAGTGAGAAGGAAATCACAACAGCCTCAAGTCTGAGGGAAGGAAGAGATTGTTACAGGGGCACAAGGAGGCATAAACCAAAGTTTTTATGGGCAGATGAAGGGTGGAAAAAAGGGGAAATGACATGTCAAAATCATTCTGCAAGAAACAGTGAGAATTTGGGGGAGCAGGACCCAGGCTCTGCAAAGCACAGAGAACTAGTGATTTTCTCTAATAAGGCTCCATTAGTGAACATTTGTAAATCACTGAAGCAGTACAAGATGAGCCATGTAGAGGTACTGTGTAGGGATAAGTACAAACTTAGAAAGAAACAACTTGTTTCAATGACTCAGACATCTCAGTTAGTTCTGCTTTTGAGTTTTCCTTGTTGACTTCCTGATCAGTGTTAGACTTTGCATCACTGAGCTCACAAGAACTAATAATTACAATGTGGCATATTATTTACAATATCAGTGCACAGGTCAGCTGAGGAAAGGTTACGTAGTCTTCTCCTAATTTCCCCAGTGACGCTACTCTTAGACCATCTAAACTTACCTTCTTTTTCTTGTCTAATGCATTATAAATTAAATAAAGCAAAGCTGGGAGAGGTAACAGCTCATTGGTAACAGTTAAAAAAAGACAAGCTTTCAGAAACGCAAGACCCAAAAAAATTACAGAAGGAGAAAACTACAATGTCACTGATTAAACAAAAAAGCTGTCAAAAAGAACTTATATGCAGAAATGAGACTGCTTTTTTTCAGCTGTATTGGGCTGACTCATAAAAACTATTAACCTGCAGTAATTCTGCCTTGTTTATAACTGAAGACTAATACAGATATCACACACTATTTCTCCACAATTAAGGCACTCTTATTTCCTAGGTTGGTCAGCAGGTAGCAAAACAGAGCACAGAGAAGTCAGCTCAATTCCCTGCTTCAGTCTTGGGAAATCTACTGTCTTCCCACGTTCAGCATAAAGCCAGTGACATGAACCCTAACAGGCTGTGGCAGGATGTCCCCCCTCTCTCATGGCTGGGGCATTGGAAGAGATAACTCAGGCCAGACTAATAGCCCAGTGAGGAGCCAGAGAGCTCAGCAGGAGGTCAGAGAGCTCAGCAGGAGATCACCTCCAGGCTCCTGAGGGTCTGAGACCAAGCCCTGAATCAACATCTTAGTCTGGAAAGCAAATGTGGGAAGAGATGAAAGAAATATTCTTGACCGAAAGACACGGTTCTTATGTCTATAAAAGCCCAACCAATTATCACGGAAGTCTCTTACACACTCCTCTGGAACGTGTGAGAAGATTTCTCCTCAAAACTGGATACAGTTCTTGAGGTTACTTTTCTGGAAATTGAGGAAAAGGACTTCAGTGTGTACTCCATCAAGAACTGGAGGGTAAGAAACATTGAATCCTAAGTTATACTATTTCTCAGCTAGCTGTAACTTTAATGGTACCTTTAACTCCTCATGTAATACTAGTATATCTTTTGTTTTTTATCTTTTCTTGTGTAGTAGTAGTCTGTCTTAAGTCTTATGTCTGTTAGTTTTGTGTCTATAAATAAATAATCCATTTTATAATAGACCAAATCAACCATTATTCAAGAACTTGCAAATAAGAGTGGATCTTTGGGGTGCTGGCCACCTCAATACAGCTACTGCCTGCTGCCAGAGGCCTGGGCAAAGGCAAAAGCTGATTTAAACCTACATCATCCATTCATAACACAAGCACAAAGAATCTGGATACAATAATGTGAGACCTTCTGTTTCAAGGACAAGATGAGGATCATATATAAAAATCACCAGCCACAGGTGGGAGCTCCCCTGTATGCTTTACATCAAACAAATCCTTGCTAAATTTCGTCTTTAACAACTACAACAACCACTGCATTATCTGAGGAAATTCCTCATCATAACAAGCTCTTGTGTGTTTTGTGTAATTCCTTTACAAATAACCTTGAGCCTTCTGTATGTCCTCTTAATATCTCAGGAGAGGATCTCACCTTCTCCTCCTCTCTTCCTCTCCTGCCTGCGTCCCCCAACCCCCCCATCCTCAATTATCTCTTGCTGTCTTCTGGGTGGTTATGTTTAATCTCAGGATTAGGCAGAAGCCTGCAGTTTGCTTTGAACAGCTTATCAGCTTCCAAGAGACATTTACAGGGAGAGAAAGACTCCAGTTTTGATAGCAGTAATTGTATTTAGCTTGTAAGATACAAGGATATTTATCTCATGGCTGGGAAATCACAGAGGGAGAGAAAGAAAACGTCAATAAAAACGAAATAAAACCAAAAAGAATGGAGAGAAGAGGAGAAGGAGAAGGAGAAGGAGAAGGAGAAGGAGAAGGAGAAGGAGAAGGAGAAGGAGAAGGAGAAGGAGAAGGAGAAGGAGAAGGAGAAGGAGAAGAGAAGAGAGAAGACACTCCTCAGAGTCCCTTCAGTAGAGGGATGAGGTAGGAAATGGACTTCACTGAAAAAAAAGATAATGCCAGTTGTGGAAGGAGACTGAAAATAATAAGGGAGAGGTAATAAATGGCTTGAGTAGGACAAGAAATGACCTGTTTCAAAGCAGACTATGATCTCTTGTTCAGTAGTCACAGTTGTGTAAAACTCCTGGAATTTTATTTGTAGAGATGGGTAGAACTATTTTTAGAGATACTGAGAACGAACACTGCATTTAAAGACAGCTAGATCTGTGGACACCCACATAACTGGAAATGAAATCTGTTGTTTAGTTTTTCACAGAAACTTCCAATAGTACCCATCACGGATTGTGGTGTGCCATACAGCACTTATTACTTCAACCAACTTCCAGTTCCTTGCTTATAAAATGCCCTTTCCATTTCACATTTGCAGCACTCAGTCTGCTCTCCCCAAAACAGCTTCATGCTTCATTTTTCACACCTCAGCCCAGCGCTGGCCAAAAGTCAAAGCATATTCTTAAAGGCATTGTCCAAATGCCTCTTATGCACACTCTTATGCACACTCTTATACACACTCTTATGTGCATAAGTCCTGTTGACCATCTCTCTAGAAAAATGGTTCTGTTTGACCAGTCTATCAGCAAAGTCATGCTTCCTAAGTTCTATTGTGAACCTCCTCTAGCACAGCTTTGAAATATTCCTACACGTCCCATCACTAAGTACTGGGGAAAAATAGCTCAGCACCTGTCTCTGCTTCCACTCCTCAGAAAGCTGTAAAGAGCAATGTCACCCTTAGCCTGCTTTTCTCTGAACTGAATGACCCCAAAGTCCTCAGCCCCTCTCCATAGGACATGCCTTCCAGCCCTGTCACCAGCTTTGTTGCTGTCCTCTGGACATTTTCATGGATGTTCATATCCTTCTCAAATTGTGGGGCACTCCCATGAGGTCTCACTGAGGTGAGACCACACCAATGCTGAATAGAGCAGGACAACCACTTCTTTTGACTGACTGTGCTGGTTTTTATGCTCCCCAGGACATGGTTTGCTGTCTTGATTGTCAGGGCACACAGCTGACTCACACTGAGCTGCTGCCCACCAGCATTCCCAGATCCCTTTCTGCAGGGCTGATCTGCAGCCACTCCTCTCCTAATTCATAATAATGCCTGGTGTTACTATGCCCCAGCTGCAGAATCCATAATTTGTTCTTGCTAAATTTTATCCCATTAATCATAGTCCAATGCTCCTATCTAGCTAGAATCCCATGCAAGGCTTCTTGTCCCTTGAGGGGGTCAACATCACCTCCATCAAGTTTAGTCTCATTAGCAAACTTCCTACATCCACTACCTTCCCTTCATCCATGAGGTAGGTGACCTTACCACAGAAGAAGAAACATATTGAACAGAACTGTCCCTCGAACTGAACTCTGAGGAACAGCTCTGGTCACCAATCACCAGGCAGATGTAGCCCCATTCACCACAACCCTTTGAGCTCTGCCATTCAGACAGTTCCTAACCCAGGGCACTGTGTACGGCTCATCCCACAGCTGGGCAACTTGTCTGGAATGGTGCTGTGAGGGATGGTATCAAAAGCATTACTAAAATCCAGGAAAAACTACATCCACCGCCTTTCCCTTCATCCATGAGGCAGGTGACCTTATCATAGAAAGATATCAAATTAGTTAAATGGAACATTCCCCTTATGAACCCATGTTGAGTGCACCTTATGACTGCATTATTATTTGAATGCCTTTCAACAGCATACAGTATAATCTTCATAATTTTTCCAGGATCTGAGTTTAGACTAACAGGTCTGTAGCCCCCTGTATCTTTTATCACACCCTTCTTATAGACTGGAATAGCAATGGCTATGTTCCAGTCAGCAGGGACCTCCCCAGACACCAAGACTCTTATTAGATAATTGAGAGGGGTCCTGCCGCTAACATCCTTCAGTATTCCTTCAGTTAGCTAGAAAACTTACTGAAAGAAGCAAGAAAGAACTCAGCCAGTTTTCTTCCCTGCCTTACATAAAGTGCGTGGCACAAATCAAGCTATTTCAGATCTTTCCACCAAGCAAATGAAGAAATACATTTTAGCAAGGCAAGGTTGATGCCTTTCACATTTTAGATAGGTAGGAGAATCTAAACCACTATCACTTTGACCCGTTTCTAGAAAGCTTATTATTATAGACAAAGATTTGTCTCACATAGACCAACAAAGATGCAGTTCAAATTGGATTGCTTTCAAATGAAATTGAAAAAAGAAGATATGCCCAACAGTTCAGGGGCATTCAATCCTTGGAACTGGAGCTACTCTGAAAGAAAATCCCAGCACAGATATCAGGGTCTCAGAATCAACTTTTTGTTTTATAAGTATGCACTTATAAAAGACTAGGGCAAAGACTACTACAAGAAGACTGAGAGATCACTCAAGAATGATAAAGGGGAAAAATATAAAATATGTACTGTACGGATGAAATAATGATAAGAATCCAGTTGTTTAATGCTGCCTTATTTCTTATTTCTAAAATGCATCAAAAAATCCAGGCTACAGGATAAAGGAAGCATGCATTTCTTTAAATGACAGCTCCTTCCTATCGGTTGCCTTCCTTCCTTTAATTTTCTCCCTTAAAACATTACTTCAATTAGACTTTATTTTTGTGTCCTGGATACTCTTACTTTACAGCTTCTCTTCACCTAGTTTTGTTTTTTTTTCTACTACAGAAAATGTAGTTGGTCCCTGGATGAATGAACAGGATAATCAGGCTTGTTTTGACGTACACTACAAATCTGGCAACACACAAAGTATTTCTTTGCAAGGAAAGACAGTGAACAGAGTAAAAAAAAAACATCCTACCTAAGAACTAATGAAAACTTAGGGACAGGTATCCCAGATCTGTGTAAAGACAGAAGATTTATTTTTAACTATTCTAAAAATTTCTGTAAACTGTCTCAAATTTGATGGGTTTCATTTTAATTGAAACAAAAACATGTCAGATACTTCCTCTTCCTGAAGTCTCGGTCCAAAATTACTCCACTTTTATCATTAAAATGTTTATTTAGATATAGAGAAGGGTCTCACCAAGAACATAAAAGCAGGAAAATAACAATGACCAAGCACAACCTGTTTTCTGGGATGTACACAAAAGGATGAAAGCATGCGAGACAACAGAAGGAAGGCAGCTATAGAAAACTGTACTTTATGGCAAAAGGTTTATACCCTGAATGCAAAACATTCACATTGTGATAACCAGCTTAATGAATCAAGCATGAAGAAATTGGCTATCAGTACAGCCTATGGAAAAAGCCCATCTCCTTACTGTGTTCTTGAGAGAGAGGAGAAAGGGCAAAACTAATGCAAATAAATCACAAGCAGCTCAATGGTTTTGGCTGAACCACAACAGCTGAACTGCAGACAGCAGCCTCTGTACTAATGCTACTATTTGACATCTCCCAGTTCTCAGGATCTTTATCTCAGATACCTATACTGGGCCACTGTTCAGTGTTTCTGCCCAGGAAGAGAAACTCTGGCACTTTGGAATGGTACTAAAGATGAGAGATCATCCCTAGTGATTTGGATTATTTCAGTCACAAAGCCAACCTTAGCTCCAAATTACTGCCCTCCTTTACCATTTTTCTCTAACCCTTTTCCTTACAAGAAAGTGTAAAGCTCGTGTTGCAGGTGACTAAAATGCAATTGGATGCTATAAAACTCAAAACGTCAGCCCCTGAATCGTAAGTTTGTTGCCATTCTATTTTCCTTGTCTTTTATTTGAAGATGTAAAAACACAGCTTTGGAACCTTCTGGTCCCACTGGGCTAGTTTCAGTTAATTTCAATTTAACTAAAGACTGTATTTTAAGGAAAGCCAATATTCTCTCACTTTGCTCATTTAATGAATATCCAACTTTTATTTGTACGTTTCATTGAGCAAGTAATTATGAGTCTAATGTATAATCCTTCCACAAGTAATAAAACTCATAGAGGAGCATGGAAATGCCATTCAGAATGCAGCCCTGACTGAAGATTCTACCATGTGTGATGACAAAGAAGATACATTAGACAGTTTATAAAATTTGTAAACATTAGGCTGTAGCACTGTGTGGAAAACCAAGTACACACGAAATTGTTCATTTTACAGACAGTGCAGTGTGCCCAAGTATGCATGGGCTACAAATAGAATGTTTTTTAAACACTACAAATAACTGTGTTTCCAGAATTGACATGATCCTATGCGAAACATAGGGCATTACTTAGCTAGTCTCACACAAGTTTGATATGAATTTAAATTTTCAGCAGGTTCCAGTTGAAACACACTGGATTAGCCCGGGTCCATCCAAACACAAAGCCTTTACAGAGCTGAATCTCTGCTGAACACAGGTTTGGTCTTGCAGTCAGTTCAAAAAACAATAGTGCAAATTCGGTTTGTGAAAGACAATAAATAATTAATTTCAAAAGCTCCTGTTTAGTCTTTTTTTTTAAACCATTGACTGCCTAGAAGATGGGACTAATAAGTATTGGTTTCCTGTAATTATTGGTTCATTGAATCTTTTCTGAATCCTAGGCATTCATAATGCCACTCTATTATATGGATATTCTGGTATTTAACATGAATTGAGATCAAGCCACAGTCCTTTCCTCTGGGAAGGCTGGAACATTGCCCTCCTCCCGTGGGTTTTTCTTGTTTGTTTGTTGGTTTGTTTGGGGTTTTTTCCCCTAGCAATGTAATATCTTTAGGTTTTTTGATTTTTGCCCTATTTTTTTTTTAAATTTAGCTAAAATACTGGTTTGAAAGAAGTGGGAAACAAATAAGAGAAAAACCTGCACACACAAAGTATGGTCCCATAAGCCTTATTTTCACAGGGACAGGCTGAAAAATTCATCATCTACAAACAGACAGAAATTGAAATACATGCATGGAAAGGAAAAGGTGTCTGGAAGATAAAGGTGTCCTTTTTTCTTAGGGTACTACTGCATACACTCAGTACTAGCCCAGAACATGAGATTAATGCTGATTCCATAAAACCATATCTCTTCTAATGAAAACACAGACATATCTTTAGCCAAGGCAGAAGCCCAGGGTACTGAGGTAGTCTCTGAGTGTGATTTATTTTCCCTTTAAAAAAAAAAATCTCTAAAGCATTGAGCTGAATATTTTGTTTCTTTACACCAGAGACTTCCTACAGCAAGCAATAGAAGAAGAAAATTTATTCATAGGGTTTGTAGTGACTGTAATTGGCTGCCAACTGGCTTGGAGGTATTTTACAAAATAATTGATGAAAGGAGCAGAAGAAAGATCCTCAGTTGGACCTTTCCTAGCCCACTTTCCTCTCAAACCAATGGATAGCAGAGATAGAATCTAACTCAGCATATCTGTCATGGCATTCTTCAAAAAGAATTTTTTCACAGAAATAAGGTTAATAATTGAAATCTACCCTTTTGCATATACCTCACCAAAAAACTGACAAAGGGACATATGTGGTAAAGAGCAACACAGCATCGATGACTCACATTTAACAACTTTCCTGTGCACTAGAAGAGTTGAAGTCATCCTCTTGGAGTAATTTATTAGTATAACGTCACATAAACTAGTATATAACCTCAAGTTAGGATATTTCCTATAATTTAAGTTTTTTTTGAACAATTCCTACACAACTAGCAAGAATTCTTCCTTCTGTCCTGAGTTACTATCGTACAACCTAGAAATAAAGAACTGAATGTTGCTTAGACTTAATATTGAAAACCAAGAAGATCATGGCTTGATCTTAGGCAACATATGAATAAGAGGAATGTGGTTAACACTGGAGTTCTTTCCTTGTGCTCATTCTTCCTTTTGTAACCATACACATCATCATACCTCAGCTATCTAATGCACTGTCAGCATCACATACAACAATCTGTTTTTCACTTGGAGTAAGTTTGATGTCTTAGCATGGTGACATAAAGTATCACAAGGTTGTGATTTGGCAGTGGTGGGATAAAATGTGTCAGTGTATCAAGAGCCAGTTGTTCACTATTTCTGGTGGATTTAGGGTGATAATTTCCAAAGATACTGAATTGTTCCACTGCATTTTGACATAAAGTCAAGGAGTTGCCAGTTTTGGTTAGATGGTGTGTTAACCTTTGTATCTGCAAACCTAAGAGAGAAAGTGAAATTCATATGATAAAAAATTATGAGGCAAGCATAAGGTCCACTCAACTACTTGCTTAATCTTCCACATTCCTTACATTTCTACTCTATATTTATATAGACAGTATCTGGGGTGTAGCTAGAGTCACTGCTCCTTTTCATAAAGTTTGTTCAAAACTTTTCTACCTTAAATATTTAGAAAATATCACAAGTAGCAAAACCAAGTTTGTCATTGAATGACTTTGTAACTCTGTGTAGAACCAGGATTCACTTAGAGACCTCTGAAATAGCATGATCTATGTACATCACACCACACAGTTGGCATGCTTATTATCACAGTGTAAAGGACCATTAGTTTGTTTTCCAAGAGACAGAATATGCATCACCAGGCTGGTGAATTTTTTATCGAGATGAAGCAATAAAGATTCATATAGCAACCAGTTGTTATTAAACATTAGTTTATAGGTACAGATATACTGAAAGAGAAAAACAAAACAAAAAATATCTGTACCTGTGGGGTAGTGTTCATTCACTGGCCAGCTGTCAACCTGAAGTGTTGCATTGCCACCATTCCTGGTAAAGCGTACTACATGGTATTTGCCATCGTTTACAGGTGTGCTTTCCTCTTTAATAGAGATGTCCACTGTGCCAATATTGAAGACTACACCAATCTTGCCTTGCTCCTAGAAGAAGAAAGGAAACAAATGTTTTTAAATTGCTGTCACTTAGGAGAATGTTCTTGGCCTATAAATCTCTAGTGGGTAACTTTGCCGGTAGATGGCACTGAAGAATACACAGAAGCATCATTTTGAGCTTTCTCAGGACACATTTCATTGGTTCTGCTTCAATGCAAGCACTGTCTTTCACACTGTTCTTTATAGCATTCACCTGAGGACAGTGACTCATTTGTTCCCGTAAAACATCACAGAAGACAGGTGAGAAACCAGCAACAAAAATCAGGAGATGTGGATAAAGAGTTATTTGAGCAACATCTCTACTGATTATTACTAGTCACTTGTTATATAAAATGCAGCCACAGACAGGCTGTATCTCAACACCTGTTTTGTTCTGTTATTCTTCTTGGGAAACAAACAGTCCTCACCTCAAAACAAGTAACTGTGGGATCCAGCAGGAAGAATGCAGATATAAGATGAATGGAACTCAAAGGGAGCAGAAATGTAATTAGCTGACTTTGACAACCTGAGGGAAGCTAATTGCTAAAATACCTAAAAGACAGGAACAGCCCATCTTATTTTTCTGCATCACACACCAAGCAGTGCCTTACCAATAAAGCAGTCCTCCATAGTGTTTCCCCAAAACTTTCCACCAGTCACTGACTGAAAGGGAAGAGCAGGCAAAGCCTGTTGTAGTAGCCACAACACTTCCCTCTGCAGCTCCTCTTTTAGTTCCAAGTAATGACCATATTCAATGACCTTAGGTTGCAAAATACACACCTAGAGTATATTCAGATTAGATAAATGCATTTAATACTACTAATTTAACCAGTGACAAAAATTCTCATCACTGTACAATTAACAGGAATGCATCTTCAAACACTCAGTAAGGAGAGGCACAGTATGCTGGTGTCAACAATTACAAAGGCATATTATGGGTACTGCACAGATCCAAAACTGGTACAGACACGCAGAACCAAAATGTATCATATTGGAAGTTAATACATTTGTCAGCCATCCATACTATAAAATTGGCAAAGCTTTGCTGACAGTCTTAATAGAAAAATCAAGGAAGAAACAACAACAGAGAGTAGATGGCCATCTTCTATGCAAATATACCTTCTCAGAAAAAAACCTGAGGTATACTAAAGGGTCATGGGACAATTCTGTTCCATTTACTACTTTACATATCTCCTAGTGGGCAGAGGACTCCATCCTTCAGGGCTGTTACTTTACCCTAACTTTACTACATTCACATTACCAAATCTCAGCAACAAGAAAGAAACCTCTCCTCTTGCACTTGATGGCCACCTTGGATTCCTCTCCTGGATTTAATCCTGTCTCCTGGTATCAAAAGACCTTTTTCTTAAGATTCTGCTATGTTTCAATTTCTCAGGGAGGCCTTTCTGATTCTTGCTTTACCTTACATTTCAAAGCTTACTCATACCAAAATACTCATCACAAGTTCCTCGTATATGCAATACCTTTCTTTTCTTTGACATTTTCTTCCTAAGACCAAGTCTCCTGGTATCAGACTACAACATTGTTTTAGGAAAGGAAAGCAAACAATCTTGTAGCTGAAGTGGTCATGAACAGTGGTTCAACTACTTGAAGTTTAGCACTGAAACAGTAAGCATCTTGGTTTTTCTCTCATTATAACGCTAAATTTTAGCCTGTGCTAAATGTATGCTGGATAGCAAGGTTCATGTACATTTATATTGTTATTCTTTGGAGAGACTTTTCTTCAAGATATCAATATCATCTTTCTCTTTTCACTATAACATGAGGTAAGTGGATTGCTTCTCCCAGCGGATGCATGAACTCAGATGCCATTTGAAAACAACCAATGTTTCTTATCTTATGCTAGCCCAAAAATAAGTTAAGTTTCCGTTAACAAAGATTTATTTCAGGTAAAAGCATTGCTGGCACAGCTTTACCACTTCTTTGGCATATGAAGTAAGTGATCTCCCAACACTGTTTTAGTGACTCTTTTGCTGGCAACCATATAATTATCTTTACCTGTAGAGCAATTAGCAAAGAACACGTGATTAATTTTTCCTCAAAGACTCAAATAATATATAGTGAGCAGGCAACCTGACTACTGATATTGTGGTTTTGCAGGGTGTGGCCTTATAATCAACCTCCTGGACAACCTCTCATATTACTTTTTAATTGCCATCAATACATCAAGCTTCTTTGGCAAACTGTGGCTGCTCTAAGAGTCCACCTTGGTGAAGGCATATCATGAGCAGGTAAGATGAAGAGCTGCACCTTTTCTAATGGAACAGATCACCACCACCACCACAGAAGAGGAAGGGATTAAGAGGTATTCAGCAGAGTGAGAGCTGCATACCTTCAAGCCTACAGGCTTTACGAGGCAAAAGCAAAAACTTGCAAGTGGGGAAAAGGATGGTAGGAAATTTGATTAATCTCTGCAGAACGAGAAAATATTTCTGATTTCTCCTTGGAGGAAAAGGAGATAGCACCTTTCACCATTTCCTTTCCCAGGGCTTGAAGGAAAAGACCTATTTGAAGTGCTAATGATAAGAGAGCAAACTGGGAAAGAGATAAGATTCTGGAAGAAGAGGACTGCAAAATGCCAGTGGCCTTCACTCTAATGGAGAGAAAAGGGAAATGTGCAAACTGGTGCCTTCTCCATCCCAAGAGCCAGCCCCTCCCAGAGCCAGAGAAGACAGCCCTTCTAAAAGCAGTGTAACACATTGTTGTAATCAAGAAATGCAAAAATTTGTCTAAAAAAAAATAATGGGCCTGATGGATGGCCTATTCCAGCTCTCTTCAGGCAACTCTTGGGCAGAGCTCCCTGTGACTCTTTAACCTAAGTTTTGCAGAAGCACAACTTCTGAGACTCTTATTTGGACTGAGTAGGAACTTGTCATGAAAATGGTTTTGTTCCAATTACCAAGATAAAACACCATACAACACATGTCAAAGGTAGGGCTACTGAAGCCAAACTGCACACACAGACCCCAAGATACAGTTTATTCATGATATTTTATATCTCCAGGGCACCAAACACTAGGCAAAAATTAACAATTAGTTTACTGGCAGAAGTTTACTTAATTCTTCCTGGCAGAAGAAAAAAAATAAAGTAAAGCAAATAACAGAGAAAATCCTACAGCAAAGAACAGTGACCATGGACACAAGGGACAGATCCACAATTTATTTTCAACATCTCTTCAATTCCAGTTTCTTGCACTACAGCACTTCATTAAAAACAACTTTTACCAAGACCTACCTTCCTTCTAAATCTGAAAGACAAGCTTTACCATTAAGGTTGAACACTTCATGATGGACATGACCTTTCATTCCTTTCCCCATACATTCAGCTGGTGGATTTTCTTTCCACATAACCAAGCAAAGGTACTAACTAGACCAGTAAATATGTGACAAAGAAAGATTTACCTTTGAGCCACTACCTATAAAGTTTTATTTTGCAGCTAAAGAAAAAAAAATCCTAACTATACAGCAAGGAAAAAGGTGACTATAGAGCCACACAGAGCAAACAAGTTACATGGTCCAGAAGGGCTCGAAAGAATTTTAACAGACAGTGCAATTTTTTTCCTCTCTATATTGGTATTCACTGGCTGCCCCAAAAACTTTCCATGAAAAGGCAACCATTAATTAATGTTTTTGAAACCTCCAAGTGACATCAAGTGCTGGCACTGTGTCTTGGAAAACTGAGAACTATTTTATTTATAAATAATGAAGTGAACTCAGCATTTAGTCTATTTTACTTTTCCTCTTCTTTCTTCAAGGCTACTGTGCCAAAAAGGATTTTTAAAGTTTTTCAAGAATTTGCCTTGTACTGATTTGTCCCATAAAATTGCTGCCCTCAAAAGCCACATTACCATTTCATTGCTTATAGTCCTTCTGGAGAGAAACTTCTGCCATTATATCTCTAAGACTTTAGAAATATAATTATGATCACATAATGGAATGGTTGTAGACAAATTATAAGAACAAAAAACGTGCAAAGTACCGGAAAAAAAATAAATTGTACAAGGCTTCTCCTTGACCTGTCTACTCTACACAGACTCCTGTCAACAGTTTGTTATATGCACAATTACCAAACATTTTGAACATTATTAAATGACACAAGAGCTAATCTACAGCCTAGATCAGGAGATCAGCAACTTACTGCTTGCCCTGAAGCACTGGTTCACTTGGACAACTTTTTCTTCTACCTTTTTGTAAGCCAGATTCTTCATCTGTGACAGAGGAGTTATAGGTATCTATCTTTCCAAGCTCTACAAGCCCTGAGAATCCAGATATATTTTACTGAAACATTGGTTATATACTGCCAATCCCAACCTTTCAGCCCTGAGAGCAACTACAATCTGAGAGGAGCAGGTCCTAAGCTTTTCTCAGCTTCTGCCTTCAACTCTTTCAAAACCCGTTCCTTTCTTCTGAAGGGACCTCAGGAACAGGTCTAAGGTCTGACATTTATAGCAGGTATGTTTTACCTTTTATTTGCCTCCATTCAAAGAGAAGTAGAGCCTGTCCTCTGTGCAAATTGTCAGGTCTTTCCTTTCTCCATGCCATGCCTTTATATTTTGAAGATATCTGTCTTTTTGTACTAGATCAGGTAGAAAGAAAGTAAAATGGGGTTGGCAGTGATTTTGTAAGATGAGCAGTTGGAGAGTGTTAGAGGGTACACATACATGAACATACATGCACTCTGTGCTCTTAAAAGGGCTTTACCCTTAGGTTTTCTTTTTCTTAATCTAAAATTCAAATAGTCCACACTAAAAGTATATAGTTCCCTGTCTGCAGAAAGCATTTAATTTCAAAAACCATGAGAGAGAACTCCATGCATTAGGACAGATCCTACTCTCAGCTGCAACAATGTGAATCAATAGCAATTCTGTTGAAGAAACTCGATTCCTACTGATGCAAGTGGAAGCACAGTTTATCCCAGTATCTTTATGTTGTTTTGCTTATTTTTCTGAAGCAAAATGTAAAATTAAAGGAAGCATTTATAAAACATACCTGAAATCTGACTACAATCCCAGGCTGTGTTTTCTCACACTCATTTTATTTAATAATTTTTTAAATAGCGACTACTGCACAGACTGGCTCCTCCTCCCCCCCCGGTTGGTTCCAACATGGCTAGACATCGGTCCAAACCTGGCAGACAATACTCTTAGTTACTCCATCCTGCAGATCACTGCTGATTTTGCCGCTCTCGTTTGAAAGTGATACAAGCTCTTTTAGTAATACAACAAGCCATTTCACACTGTAGGAAGGTTTAGTAAACTTTCCCTCCCCCCCAAAAAATGCCACACACACACACTTCAACTGCACTACCCTCTAAATTCAGGAAAATTGCTTTGTTTTTTTATAACCCTGAGAACTGCTCTTCCTGGAATGGCTTGCTTCTGCTTAGACTCCTCACACTTGCAGTCTATGTTTTTAAAAAGAGATTGAACTTTTATTCCTCCCTCTTTGGACTTGTTTTCACTTTATTCTTTAAGACTTTCTTTGCTTGATTTCCTTCGGGGTTTTGTTTGCCTGGTTGTTTTTTATTTTTGCTTTGCCTCAGACTTGATTCTGGATGTTAGTCCTGCTGAAGGATCGCTCACTTTCTGTGGTTTAGGTGGCTTTGCACAACAGTGCTAAATGTAGCGAGTTATCCAGGAGAACCCAAGGCACAGATGCATATTCCACAGAGGACACTCATTTATTACTACAACTAAAAATCATTTTATGTGAACTTTCACTGTAAACAGTGTCATGGGTTGGCACAGCTTGGAGTTTTAGTTAAGAAAAAAAATTCCACCAGCCACGGAAGTGATGTTTTTTTGCAAGGGGCTGTTGTAACTTCCTCCAGACCTGATAGAACTAATCAATTGGCTAATTTGAATATTGACAACTCTGTTAAGCCACTTAAGAAGCTGGACACGCCTCTGTAAAAAACACATTTAAAGACGAACAAGCCTGGGAATCACTCTCTTGCTTCCGGCCCTTGGACAGGTAAGTGGGCTGCCCGCTCGGCCCGGTGGGCTGGGCTGGGTCTGGCCGCTGGGCCTGGCAGGGGCCGGGCCACGGCCTGCGGCTCCGTGTGGGGCGGGATGGCCTCCCCAGCGCGGCTTGGCAAGATTGTGGCTGTGCTTTGTGCAAACTGGTCCTGCTCCGTTAGAGCAGCCCCATGGCTCCGTGCGGGCTGGGATGGCCCCCCCTCTCCGGTGCGGCTGCTCATGTGACCAACAGAGACAGATAAGTTCCAGCTGCAAAGCCCAGGCCCGGATAAGATTAACCCCTTCAGTGCTGTAAGTTCCCCAGAAGAAATGAAACCTGCAGACACCAATCCTCTCCCAGGTCAGAGGAAAGGGAAAGGCAAAAGCACGTAAATAGACACCATGATAGTGACACCAAAGTCAGTGAAAAATAAAGAGCTGAAGCCCAGAGGGAGGAGATAGAGGAGATGCTTCAAACCTAGAAGCTGAAATTCTTTTGTAAAGCTGTGGTGATGGACTATGATACATCAGAGAACCCCTTTTAATTTCGTGATAAGCATGGAGGGGTAGAGCATTCAAACTGCCACGAGCAAAGGTGCCTGTGCTGAAATAAGTAAATGTTGAAGTAGCTGTGATCCAGTGAGAAGCCTGAACAGAGAGAGATAGTGATGAAGTGAAGACCCTTGCTCCCAGGGAAGAAGAAGACCTCTGTTCCTAGAGATGAAGATGATCCCAGAGGTAGATGAAGAGAACCTTTGCTCCTGAACGGCTCATCCTTAAAATAGTACCCCATTAGCTAAGATTCAACCCTCGAAAACAGCTGTGGGGAAAGCTGTAAGTCGAGGGAAGGGACTCACACATGCCAGCAGAAAACCACCCCGGGTGACTGTTGTGCTGTGACATTGAAGCCACGAGAAGACTGTTTCTTGTGGAGAAGCCCCATAGCGTGGGCAAAAGAGACTCCTCTCCCTAAGTGAACTGATGAAAGACTATTATAGAGGTGGTAAACTGACTGAAATAATCCCAAGTTTGTGTCTTTATGTTGTAAGTGGGAGCAGGGAGGAGGATGGGGGAGGAGAAGTGTTCTGAAGATTTATTCTGACCCTTATTATTCCTTTTTCTTTTAGTTCTGTTAATAAACTTCTTTATATTCTTTAAAGTTTAGAGCCTGCTTTGCATTCCTCCTAATACTATCTCACAGAAAGTAAAAATGTGAACAAAACCACTACAAACAGAAACTCAGAAAGTTCTTTTCTGATTAGAAAGGTAGTAAAAACCAGCATTGTCCTTAGAGGACCCCTCTGGGCTGCAACTAGAACTGAATGCATGGTTGGACAGATCTTTCTGGTATACGTGTATCAATGGATTTAAGAAGGGGAAGTCTTAGAACCTGTATTCAGCACAGAGTATAAGGGAGTTAGTTCTACTCTGACTAGCCATATTTAGTACTATTTTTAATATCATTGAGAGGTAAGTCTGAAATCAGGATTCAATATGTAAAAAACTCTAGAGCTGGGTAATGGGAGAGTCTACTGAATGAAGTCTGCCTTTATCCAAACAGTGATGGCAGGAGAAGCATGCTCAAGAATGCCACCCTGGCAAATATGATAATCAACAGAATGCTCTTAGAGAAATGACAGGCACTGAAGCTCACCTGACTTGGAAGTTTTTAATCGGGGTGCCAACATTTTACAGTTACCTTGAAACAACAAAAAATGTTGTTAAGGGGAAAGGAAGTACACAGGTTAGCTAATTTTGTTTGATTTCGAAGGGCTGTTGTAAGAAGCAGTAGGTCATTTTTTGTTACATGCTGTTTGTTACTGCTTCTTTAAGGTGCTCAACCATCTACTTAATGGCAGTTACAAACCTATCTATCAGAAAGAATCACACACACACACAGAGGATAAAATAAATAGAAATTATTACCCTTTGGGGTCATGGTTTTTAAAAGAAGCAATTCTCAGAGATACATAATTTATAAGGCTAAAAAGGACAATTGTTATAATATACTCTCCTCTGAAATTTTATAGGACGTCATATATCTTGTCTGAATTGATTCTTTTTTAAACTACAGGATATATTTTAGAGCAGCACTTATTTGTGATTTGCAGCTGAGGAAAGAAGCCTTGGATTCATTGCAGTTGCTTCTTTGATGAGATTGGCCTAGAGTTGATCATGGTCAAAAAGGCAAGTGGAATTCAAGTATTATAATGAAAAGGAACAGTGTAGAGAAGGAAAACCACTATTATAAGTTAATGGTGGACCTTTGACCTAAATTCTTGAACACAGTACACAGATCTTTACAGGGCATCTCAGAAAGAGAAGGAGGAGATATAAGAGGTTCAAAGAAGTAGTACACTTGAAACTGCGTGTATAGTCATAAAGCAATGATTCAGCACTATTTCTTTACAACTCAAAGAACTACAAATATATAAGAAAAGCATTTGACAATTATGTTTAAGCAAAAAAAAGTACCAAATTCCTAGGAAGAATCAAGAGCCATTGAATACAACAATACGAATATAACCTTGTGCTCAACTCTTCCTGAAAAGCAGATCATTACTGTTTCTTTTAACTGTTACTTTCTATATTGAAACACCATCTAGCATCATACTGCCATAAATGACTTGTAAGTCTGTGATCAAGCCAAAATTTTCTGGAGGGTTTCTCCCAATTTTTGTTCATTTTAAGAAGCGGTGAAACAATGAAATTGGGAAAGATTAATGAGAATCTAATCTTTTCTGTTGAAAGTTTAGGAAAGGTAGTTTAGATAAACATCTGCCATGGCCAGGCTGCTGCCTTTAGCCCATCCTCAGAGCAAAAAAAAAAGCTAAAGCAGATGACTTAAGGTTCCAGCTTCATCTTTCCATGACTGCAAACTCTCTCCTCAGTTTTACAGAGTGTAAGAGAAAATCACTCAGCTCTCTGAGTTTCTTGCTTGAAAGCAGGATTTGCAATCCTTCATTTAAACTTCCCTGTGGCCCTGAAACTACTTCACTTTACTTATACTTTTTTTCAAGTGGAGACACCAGAAATTTTTAATTTTAGTTTACAGAAATTACACAATCTTACCGTGGAGGCTCACATTTCAGGCTTATTCACCATGATCAACAGTCTAATTCAGAAGTGCTCTCTGAAAGTGTTCCTTGTATTGAAAGATGATCTCTACTCATTGGTTGGAGACATATTACATTATTTGGCTAAAGTAAAATTCATACCAGTTTCCCTGTTAAGAGTTTAACAAATTTTTCAAATTGCCCTTCATTTTTTGCCCATTGAATGTTTATGTGGGACACAGACAGTAATATAATACTTCTTTAATGGTCCATACTACAAGAAATTGCAGCACAGCAATATACTGCTACTAAAGTCCGCCTTACTCCTTGTGCTGGTTTGGCCAAAATCTAGTAATATAGCCCCTGAGAGAAAGCCAGGTTACAACCACCCTTCCCCCCACAGGGTTCGGGAAAAAAAAGAAATTTTTCCTCGAAGGAAAGAGAAAGAGATAAAAACTATTTATTTTAACAAACACACAGGAAAAGGATAATGATGCTAAATAATGAATTAAAACCCCCGCTATAGAGAGAAACCTGGGAAGATTTCAGAGTCCTTCTGTAGGTGTGGTCTCTCTCCTCCTCGGAGCTGGTCGGTGAGGGCGTGGGCCCACCCCCGGGCCTCGGGGAGAAAATTCTCCTGATGTGTTCTGATGTTGTTGAAACAGTTCAGAAGAGGAGTAAAAAACCAAAGTCCCAGGAAACAAAATTCAGCTCTCCGTCTCATGCCAAGAGGGAAAAAAAAACCCAGCTGGCTGAAGAAAAAGCAAGCAGGGTGCTCCCTTCGTGCCTTTCCGCAGTCAGAAATAACACTGAGGAGTGTAATCTCCGTGTCCTTGAGAAGCTGCTTTGGAAAGCTCATCTGGTTTTTTTTTTTTTCAAGCTCAGTTTAAAGGCACAGAAAAGGCACAATATTACTTTTTGGGCATAGAGCATGATAGGGGATACACATGATAGAGTCACCCCAAGACACTCCTTTTCTTGAATTTTTTTTGACCAAACACCTTTGCAATATTACAGCAATAGAGTTACCAGTGGGATGTGAAATTGCCACTCTCTTGCTTTAATTTTGCCTAATTGCCTTCTCTCCCTGTGTCATTCCCTCTTTCAAACTTTGCCTCTTGTCTAATAGAAGTTTCTTTTATAAACAAAACTACCCTGAAGACAAGCCAAAAAAATGGACAAGAAGCTCAATTCTGTGAAAATTCTACCAGGGTCAGGAGTGACTCATTATGTACAACACACACAAGATATTTTCACCAAGAAAAGATATGAAATATAGAAGCTGCTTGTTTATTTCAGCCCAGATACCCAGCACCAGATAGGAGCTTTACATATCATTGAAGCAGTTTAGGTAACATTAATACATAATATCAGCAGACTTACACTTAGGAATTAATTTTGCACCAGAAGTTTACATATTTTGTGTACAGTTTGAGACCTTTAAATTTTAACTCACAAAGGTAATCAAGACTAGTTAGATAGAGTATGTGGCTGAATGAAAAGATTTTTGCTTTTACTGCTGCTCTGCTGCACCTTGAAAAAGCCACTTTTATTTCTCTCTCTCCAGTTAGTCTTTTTATAATGTGAAGTTACATTATCTAAAGGCTTATCAAACTGTATATTTGTATGTTATCTGCCCCAGTGGAGCCCTGGTATCCAGTGGGGCCTCCAGATGTTGTTGCAGTGCAGTTAATTAAAATCAAGCAGAGTATCCTGATTAACAGCATCATCATTACCATGACGAGGCTTATACTAAGCTCACCCTAAACCCATTTCCTCAAAATCTGGGGAATGCTGTGGCAACATCTAGTTGCTTTTATATCTGACACCTGCCAAGCCTAGTAATCAGTGATACTCAGCAGTCTTAAAAGCGAGTCTTCCTTTGTGCCATTCAGTGCCTAGGACGGTGTGCCCAGTTAAATCTCTTTTTCCTAGGATAGCACCAGTACACTGCCAGTCAATTAACAGGCAGTAAAATGCTTCAAGAAACACATGCAGGTGTGTTTAGGCCACGCAATTTGCAAAAAACAATTGTTAGTACACAGCTGATGAAACTCCAGCCATGAGGCTGCTAATCCCCACTCATTTAGGGGTATCATACCACAAGTAGAGAAACAGAAATTAGCAGCATGCTGAAAAGGGGCATTTTCTAAGGAAACAGAATGAGAAACAAATTAAAAAGGTAGTATCTGTCTATTGGTTCACTAGCAAATACATTATTCAGATTGCTAATTTGTTCCCACAGATTAAAATATACATCATACAAATCTGCCCTATCTGATGGTGTGAATTCCAATTATAATTAGGATTAAATATTCTGACAGTGCTTTCTGAAAATATAAACAGTATCCTCGAAAGTTTTGTGAAATTTTACCTTGTAGATATGATTCTGGACTAGGGCAGAAACAGGAACCATTCTGAATGTTGACATCAGCTTCAGTTTTTCTAGAGAACTGAGCCAATGCATATTGTGTGCTGCATTTTAAACTCAAAGTGTGCTCAAGCTGCTGCACTCCTCTGGCATTACGAAGTTGGCTGGTTAAAGCAGGCCTTTACCTTTCTGCTTGTAAGTGCTGCTCTGCAACTCACTCTTCAGACAAAAACATGACCAGCTGCTAAAATATCACATCCACTCAATAAAGAAATGACTGCAGCAGCGAGTCAGATTTTAGTAGGGCACAAGAACAAGGAACATCCTCCAAAGCAGAGATCTTCCAGGAGAAAATATGCTCATCCATCTCACAATACCTCCCCTGGGGTTTCAAGCTACTGGGTAACATTGCCAACAATTTGTCCTGGCAGAAGTTGAAGTAGCAGTCACACTCTGGTGGTTTGAACCTTGCTGGACATCAGATACTCACCAAAGCCTCTCTATCACTCCTCCAATTCAGCTGGACAAGGAGAAGAAATAAAATCAAAGGCTCATGCGTTGAGATAAGGGCAGGGAGAGATCACTCATGAGTTGCTGTCACCGGCAACACAGTCTCAACTTAAGGAAATTAATTTATTACCAATCAAATCAGAATAGGGTAATGAGAAATAAATCTTAAAACACCTTCTCCTTGACTCTCCCTTCTTCCAGGACTTTACTCTCAAACTCTCTACCCACTCCCCACTGCCTGCTTCACCATGGGCTCTCTCCCATTGCCATTGCTCCTGCTTAGCAACTTTTTGCCTCTTTTTCACTATGTTATCACAGAGGTTATACCACTGTCATGGATGGCCTTGGCCAGTAGCAGGTCCTAGTCTTGGAGTTGGCTGGCACTGGCTCTGTCAGACATGGGGGAAGCTTCTGATAGCCTCTCAGAGAAGAACCTATGTAGTCCCCCCATAGCAAAACCCTGCCACACAAACCCAATACATACACAAAATATGGAATTAAAGATCTGATACTTACAGGCTATGTGGAATAAACCATGTACCTTAACTACTAGGCTTGCTTATCAAAAGCATTGGTACAATTGTGAGATATCAGTAAGCTGAAGGCACAGCATATATTACTCAGTAAGAGCAATGAGAGCTGTCTGTCTCGACCCATAACCCACAGAAAAGGGAGTGCTTGTCAAGAAGATGGCATTAAAAAAGGACACTGCTGTCTGACAGGAAAGGTGATCACAAATACCAACTTGCCACCATCCAATTAACCCAAGTGCAATAGATATAGAAGTGCAAGGGCTGAAGAGGCTTTGGACAAAATTAATCTATTTAAACTTGGTTTTGCCTAGAGTCTATTTTTTTACAAACTCTCTTCTCTTAATCATAAAGAATATTCTAGGGTTTCAGAGTGGTCCAAAAATATGTGTTCAAAGGTATTAATATGACTAAGCACTATATACTACCGTATTTTCCTTTCTTAGTGTTTTCTTTATAGAATTGTAATAGAAGAGAATTCTAATAGAATTTAATGCATCCAGGGCCTATGTTCTATGTTCCTTTTAAAATCTATGAAACAGATTCCATGAACTGTATAATATCAACAGCCTATTGTAACCAAAATAGTCTTCTTTACCAGACAATCAAGAGGTTTGAGCCAAGGTTTAACAGGTCTCTCCGATTCAAAAAGAAAAAGAGGGAAATATGAGGATTTGTGAACATAAACAGTACCTGGATTCAATAACAGCTCATTTCTAGCTTTTCAAAGCTCACTTTTTTAAATGGCAGATTTTTTTTAAAGTTAGTTTAATGTGGCTTTTGCGATGTGGCTGGACTCCAGCTGAAGGCTTTTCTAATCCTGAATCAAAGAGGTTTCCTAAGAATTTTAATGGAAGCAGAACACTAAAAATACATGAACATTGCTGTATAGGAAACTTACATTTCTAATGAAAATAGTCAAATTACTCAAAATAATTTAATACTCTACAGATTGTATGACAGAGCACTGATAGGTAAGAAATAGTGGAATATTAGAAAGAGATGAGAAAAGAGGAGAACATAGTGGTTTGAAGAAACAGCTCAGAAAGCAGGCCCCAGTACCATTTGCATGTTGGAAAGCAGAGACAGAGATAAATGACTTGACAAAATTTTGCAGGAACTAGAAGTTACAGAAACAGAGAAAATAATTGAAATGTCCTTTCATTCTTAAGCCACTGCCTAGCAATTTACATTACCTTAACTTTGCTACCAAGGAACATTTCAAACACTTATGTTTTACATATGCGTAGGATGCACTAACTACTAAATAGGTCAAAAGGCTACATCTGAATCCTGTTGGAAATAGCACCTCACATCAAGACTGACTTTTCCTGCAAAAATGAGAATTTTATTGAATCAAGATAGGCTGCTGGGAAAAAATTACAATTTGGCTATTTGCATATTTATTTTGTGTTGCAGAATTTGCTTACTGTAAAGCTGTTTGGCAAAGTCGTATCAGCTGAGCCCCTTGCCAAGTTTGTATTATGTTAGTTAAAACAGAACTCCTGATGTCAAATGGAAACTTGATTATTGGGAATGGATGTCACAAAGAAAGCTGAAGTACTTCCAGTACTGATTTTTTTGCATAGTAGGTGCAGGAAGGAGTAGTGAGTAAGGAGAAGGTTAATGTCACAATTTCAGCTTCCAGACTTCTTCCTGATATCTTCTTCTCTGCACATTCTAGGAAAAATATTATGAGATATAAAAGGAAAACCAATATATCAAAGGAAACTCCTGTCTTAGGACTGTGCTGAGATCTTAATCCTACTGTAATACCAGCATTGCTTAGAAGATGAGTGTCCTCTAGGTTCTAGAACACTTTGAAATCAGTGGGAGAGCAACACAAAAGAACTTAGCATAAGGATGCACTGCATTACTCAGCCTCCCTTGTCCCTATGGCCACTCACTTATTCATGTCAGCTTCCATGGGAAGAAGCTATGTTTCATCAGGCCCGCAGGAAGGGACAAAGACCGCCTTTAGAGACAACCTTTTATTTGGAAATCATTGTAGCTACCATTAGGAACACCGAGGTAAAGGAAGCTCAGGGTATGGGAGGTAAGACCAGTACAAAACAGCCCTAACATGTCCATTCCTTGATCAAAGAAGAATTTTTGTAAATAAACTGGAGAAGCCAAAGGAATTTTGAGATACAGGACTGTTGTGATTTAGACTATACAGTTTATGCTTACATACCGGAAAGAAAATTTTTCTTGCTTTTGTACAGCACTTTGTGATTGAGGAACACTCAGTAAATATTACCCAAGTGCAAGAACAGAGTTCTTCTATTCATTCATTATTTTGTCAGCAGGCTGCTGAAATTAGTAGGTCAAACCCTGACATTTCTATTCAAGAGAAAGCCCTACAGAGGACCCAGATCTGAAAAAGGATTTAGCTTGATACTGTATGTTCAGCACAAAATAACATAGCCTTTAAAAATCAAATTTTAAAGAACTGCCATTCTGTTTAGGGAAATAAGAGTAAGATGTGCCTTATCTTTTCGTGATGACTATAGCCCCAACTCTCCATGTCTTCTCCTTCCTACAGAATTTAGCCATCTGACTAGTTGATGGGGAGAGACAATTAACTTGCAACAGGCTGATATTGTAAAATACAAATTGAAGGAGCAATAAGGGTGATGGATGTCTGTGGCCAACTATTACGGCTGTTGTCTGTGTCTTCAGGCAGATGGAGGACAGTACTGGCAGCATATGGCATGGGAGTTTGGGCTTGGAAGGCGGATACAGCAGACTTCTGATAAAAGGAATTAAAACCAAAGCAGCATGGTGGCTAGCAAGCCAGCCTGACAGACCAAACTGTTGATCACCTTCCTAATTTCTGCATCTCTGCATCTTAGCCAGTTCTATAGGACCCCACCTCCATTTCTACTGCTTGCCTTTTAGCTCTGCCTGCAGAGGGAGCCAAGAAGCCTTAGTCGGAAAGGGGCTAGAGCCAACAGTCAATTTTGGCAGATGCAGCCAGGCAGCAGTGGTCACTTGGAGAAGCCGGCCAGGGTGAAAGTCTCATCAAACTCTACGAATGCTGCTTGTTCCTTGAAAATCTTAATGGATAACTGAGTGCTTTAGAAAACAGTCATTTGGGCACTTTGGTTGCTGGGATACACGGAAGCAAAAGGTGATGGAGATCAGCAGCTGTCCCTAGAGTCTCTCACTACTGCTTCAATGGTAAGGCCCACAGGAGTGCAGCACGTCAGGCCCTGGGGTATAACAGGATACCCTGCACATAACACTGTCACCTGGCCACTACTGCACTGAAGCCAATGCCTTAATCTTTTGTAATAGCTGTGCCCCACTTTCCTACGGGCTTTAGAGTTTATAGGCATTTTTTTTTCTCCTGACTAGTCTGAACACTAATCCTAGATAACCTTTCATCTCACATAGTTCTCCTTCTCGTCACACCAAAGCTTGGACTTGTTTCTTCTCCCAGTATATTCCCTGTTTCATTCGTCTAGGCATCTTTCATCCTTTTCATTTAAGAGGACCCAATTGCACTGTAAATGGAAGGGGTTTCTCTGCATTCTGGTAATATCTCAGAATGATTTCACCAGACACTTTATCATATAGTTTCTGAATGTTTACATTAAAAGAGGAGAAGCTGGTTTTAGTTAACCTTCTTGATAAGCAACTGTTGACAAGATCATTGAAAATTACCTACTTTCTCAACCCTATTGATTGGTCTGCTTATGTCCAAGCATGATAATGTAATGAGGAGTCACATCCTTTCAATGTCTCTGCTATACCTATGCTACGGACAGACTACGGCCTTCAAGAACTTTTTAAAGGGCAACTACCAGCCAGTTCAGTAGAAACTTTAGTGTTGTCAGTTTAAAAGTAGTACATAGAATCATAGAATGATTTGGATTGGAAGAGATCTTAGAGATTATCTATTTTCATCCTCCCCTGCCATGGGCAGGGGCACCTTCCAGTAGACCAAGTTGCTCTGAGCCCCATCCAACCTGGCCTCGAACACTTCCAGGGATGGGGCAGCTACCATTTCATTACGCAACCTGTTCCAGTCCCTTGCTACCTTCATAGTATACAATTATATGCTAATCAGAAATTATACAGTAGTGAAAACAGAGCCATTTTTTATAAGAACACTGGCTTTCACAAGCGAGAAAGAAAAGGCTCCTGAGGACAATACACATCTTCAAGATTCAAAAGATTATTTTGCATATTGGTGGACAATGCTAGTGACACAGCCTTGTCAGGCTATAAAGAAAATAGCAACAAAACAAAGCAGACAGTATGTGTATGCATGTGGGAGCACTTCAGGAATGAAAAAAAAGGAATGCTGGCGTGGATTCCCTGTGTTTGTAGCTATCATGTTCGATGTTTAGTCATATTACAACGGGAAGAAGATGAGAAAATACAACAAAATAGCATGTATCTGCTTTTTGCAATGGTCCTGTTCATCTCTGTGGAATCTCATTGCTCCTCTGAATAAATATCACTATCCTCAAATTGCTTTGTACTTCATCACAATATTAGTAATCGAAGACTTTCCTTCAGAAAATGGATACAGTTGCTTTGGAATTAGTAATATGAAATTTACACTGATCCACCAAACATCATTCATGCTCTTGTACCAAAGAAGAATTAAGTACACGACATAAGTGAAAGGAGCTCCAGGGAATTCATGTAACACCAGTCTTCAGGCAAAGATAACCTACACTAACACTTAAAGGATGGATAAAACAAACAGATTGCAGTTCTGTATCATAAAATCATGATGGTCTTTTTTCACACCAGAACACAAGTTAACCTAATTACAGTCTCCCTAAATAGATGGGTACAAATGCCAGCCTGAATACACAGCAAATTCCTGTGTCAGGATTCTGCAAGTTTCAGAAGGGTTTGCATAGCTTCTCATTAATGAGCCTCAAACACTAGCAGAACTGTCCCAGTGTGGGAAAAGAGAATGAACGGCCAGCATACTTCAGGGAGCACAACTGCCAGTTCAAAATTTCAGGTTTGTTTCAAAAAAAAGTATCAAAGATTAAAAAAATTCCACACCATGATGGCTTTTAACTTCTCAGATTTTCCATAATAAAATGAAAAAGTAATACAAAAATTACAATGGTTTTATTTAATTACCTAAATTTTGTTAGAATTTTAATTTCTAGATATATTACTTATTCTTCCATTTGGTCTGTATTTTCATCCTCCCTTTTCCTTTGAAGAATAAAAGGAAGCAGAAAAGATGATAAAATGAGATAAAGCAGAAATGTTCTTACCATTTATAAGCCTAAACTTCAGATATTTATTTTATCTGAAGACACAATTTTCTAATACAAACAGCAACATTATCTTCAGTGGAATGCATTCAAACTCTCAAAATGTGTCCAGTTAAAATCTTGCTTTATTAAGTTTGTAATTTATTTTTATCTTTCCTAGACAATGAAATATGCAGGTTTCTCAAATCGAAATTACATGCAGAATATAACCACATCAAACTGGTAGCTCATGCGGCCTACTATCACCTTCAAAAAGACACACCATAATCTCCTGATTTTGTATACTATATTTATTCAGTGTGGTTGTGGCTCTTGCTAAAGAGGTTGGCCTTCCTTAAGCTCCTTGCCAAACTTTGGGAATTGTTATCTCAAGGGAACTATAAGAAGAATTACTATCAAGGGAGATAACACTGCAATCTTTTTAATAAGGACTCTTCTTGACATTGAAGCATGTGCTATGTGGTGGCAAGGGAAAGTCTGTTGAAGATAATTTCTCCATGCAAAGTTATTTGAATATTATATTGGTTTGGTGCTTTTTAAAATGCAATTATCAATTCACTTTTATCATGATGCACTTTCTTCTTTCAGGTGACTACATCTCGGGTTGTTTGGGGGTGATTTTGTTTTTAATACTGCATATTCAACAAAGATGCAACCCTAAAGTAGTGGGTTCAGTATCACAGTCAGTGGTTAACAACTCTGCAGCCTTCAAGGTGGCATTGGAGACATGCACCTCCCCGAGCCTTCAGGGCTATATTTCCTTCTTTCTTTGTGAAACTACGTAGGTGGTTTCAAGAAGAAAAAAGAACATGAAAGCCTTGCCATCTTTTCTAGCAAACACTTCTCCAACGGAATTATCTGAAATCGGAAGGAAGCATGAAAGAGGCTTTATTGTTTTTGTGACAAAGGTTAATAGCAAGAGCTGCATTTAAGAAAGAAAAGGAAAAAGAAGATGAGGGAAATGAAAAAAAAAACCCAGCAGCTATGTCTCAATTTTGATCAAAGCAATAGAGAGGTAGCTGTGTCAAGTGTCTCCCCATTTTTCTGGATAACTTTATAGACATGCAAGATACAATACTTAATTAGTCACTTTTTTTTTAAACATCCAACTGCATGCAACAAACAGCAATGAAAACTCCCTATGTGCCATCCTCACTAGCCAATGCACCTTCTGAGATGATTCCAAAAAAAGGAGTGAGATTAAAACTCTACGCTTTCTCTTTGCAGATTTTCAGGACAGATGGACAGTAAGGAGTACTAAATTATTCTGGGTGCATACTAAAACCTGACTTTTTTTGGGATTTGCAGTTTTTCCAACCACTATCAGTTGGGCTGAGACTTTAACTCATTTGCTGAAGACTACCAAGCAGCTACAGAAGAATTGGCATCTTCTTTTATTACCTGTGTGGATTGAGATCAACTGCTAACTAGAAATTAAGGGCATTGTTTAATCCTGGCAGCATTCCTTAGACTTCAGTGTTGTTTATCTAGAAATACATTTGGCTTGAAAACTGTTGCTTTAAATTGATCCTCTGAGTCTTTTTAACCCTGTTAGCAGTGGAGGATTGGGTATACTGCATTATTTTCTGAGATTTGCCTGTGGTTTACTTGCAAAAGCCACTTTTCTATCATTGCATTGACACACAAAGGGAACCTGCACTTAACCCTGCCACATGTGCTAGCTGAACACAAATCAAAGATTTCCACACTTCATTGTCAAAAAGATGAACTATTTTCTGTCCAACTCAAACAGCCCTAGTATATCCAGATCAGTCACTTTCCAGAAATGATGTAAGCCACAATACCAGGTCTTGACCACTAACATCTCAGAACATTTCCTTTTTTTGACTGTGGGTTTATGTGTACTGTTCTTGCTGTGACAAGCAATTTTGAGAACAGTCTGCAGTTCCATTTGTGTATGTCACTTATAAGTTATAGTGCTTTTTGTCTTGTATACCGGGGTTGGAACAATGATCTGAATTGCTCCTTCCTGAAGAGCCTCTCATAAAACTATGAAAAGGAAGAAATGGGAGAAATTAAGGAGGAAGCACACCGGCAAAAGCATCAACACTGTGTACCAAAATACTACAGCTAGAACAGATCAGTGTCTCTACTGGGTGTCTGGGATAGCTGAAAAAGAGAACAGATGCAATGACTCACGTTACTAAAGGTACAGTGCTTGTGATCAGAGCTGAGTTTCCTGGATTGTTAAATCAGCAACTTTCTTAAATGCTGAATTAAAGACATTTTAAATAGTATTTCAAAGTTACAGTTGGTTACATTTGAGCAATTCAATATTAGTCAAGTGCTGACCTTAACAATGTCACATTAAATATTTTCTTTTTAATTAAGGTAATAGCTAAGCTCTGAGGACGGGTATTGGTTTTCACTTCGTTAATTTTACTGTTAAATGGAAAATAAGATATAGAAACAGATTAGCAGAGCAGCATGACAGAAGGGCCCTTTCAGCCAGCCTGAACTGTCACAGTGCTCCTAGGTCCAGAGCCACCAGTTTCAGGGGGAGGCAGGCTGTGTGTGCAGGAGCCCCGAGCTCAGGATGGCTCAGCACCCACAGCTCCACACACACAGCTCATAGGAGTGGCCAGCACACACCAGTCTGACAGCCACGCTGGCTGCTGTCCACATAACACAATTCAGCTTCTGCACAGATACAGGTGAACCTTGTTTTTCAGCAGCAGAAGGGCAGTTCTGCAAGCTCCTTTTCTGTTGGCTGCTGGAGTATTAACACTGGGTATCCTTCCAGCATGACAAAGGGAAAACTTACGTATGCCAGCAACAACTTAGGCAGCAAATGACCTACTTTGCTTATTGAAGTTTAACCAGATTGCAACATGATACAACATCGTTATCATGTATCATAATCCTACAGTTTCAAGAGGATTACTTAGATTTGAATTAGAAATTAAAATTAGTAGTGCTATACAGAGACTTCTATAATAGGAGAGTCTCAAAAAACTCAAAGTACTTCAAACTAGGAAAGTTAAAAATGTGAAAGTAAGAGATGTACAAAATAATGTACGAAACTGAGGAGTAAAGTCAAGCATTTTTATTCATCTTTTCTGATTAACAGACAACTAATGAAACTATGTTATCCTTTTCTAACACAACACTAGTTTTTAATCTAGGCATGTACTTGCTACAAAATATTTTTGAGACAATTGCATTAGGAGTTAACATTCACAGAGACAACAAAAATTTCTAAGGATGCAATTTTCTTTTCAAGAAACCAGGAATAAAGACTCTTGTGCTCCAGAATATAAAATGAACTGATAGTGCTTAGAGAAAAACTTTTGCAAGAGCCCAAAAAAGGAGCTGCTTCCTCTCCTTGTGTTGGTTTTGCTTAGTAAAAGTTACTGGCCAAGAAATTCGCTTCTGGAACACATTGATAATTCTTCTATGTTCAAAATTATCATTCTGAATATAGGAGCCCTTAAAAGTTTTTGTCATGGATTTGGGTCCTGTTTCCACAAGCAGTAAATGCTTAATCTGATTTTTCAAAATTAGGCCCACTCATCTTATCTAATATATGATGAAAAGAATCTCCTTTACTCTTCATAATTACTAGAGAAAAGTGTTAACCACTAAGACAAGTAAACAGCTTTCCTCATGCTCTCTTTTTGAAATTATCACACTATTCTTGCTCACAGGATTTATTACAGAGTAAGGGAAGATTCTCATTGGATCCATTCTGAAAACATCAGTAGCATATCACTGCTCACCAGGTAAAGAGAGACAGCTGGCAGAGCATTTAGTCCAGTGACTGGAAAAAAGCAAGTTATTTGTTTTTGTGAAGGAAGTCATGGTTTAATAAATCAATTGGAGAGCTTCATGTCAGAAGATCTTAATCCTACCCCTTACGTTGGAAGGGACTTGCTGTGTAACTTGCAGGATGCATAATAGCAATTTCTCCCCTCTTTCTTTCTTTTTCAAATGAGAACAACATTTTTATTAAGTGAGTATAGACTGCTCAGAGATCCCAGAATGGGAAAAGTCTAGACAAATGCAAACTTCATCCGAATATTGTCTGACCTCTTACTGAAATATTTACAGATTTGTTTGCAGGCTGAACAGTTCCCGATAGCAGAATAGCTTATTTCACTGCACAGCCCACCCCTCCTGTCTGCAGCTGTTCTCAGGGGACACTTGTAATCATCATATTTGTCACGACGGCAGTGGTGATAATGATACTGTGTGCACTAATGAAAGGCAAGTACATATTTCACTTTCTGTGAGGGTTGGTGCTTGGGCAACACCGCCTGCCAGCTGTCTCCATCCACAGCACAACCTGTAATTTAGTTAACAAAAAGAGCCATTTCAGAGATCAGTCATTATCCTGCCTGTCTTTATCCATTTACAGTTGCTACCAGTGATAAACATAGTAGGTCTTACAAACAAGACCTTTACGACTGGAAAGGACAGAAAAATAATCATAGCAAAAATAGGACTCTTGCCCAATTTGATCTGCCTAGTAAGATCTTTTTACCAGAGTTCTGGAACTTCTGCTTCATCTCATCTCTAAAGCTAAGCAAAAGTATCTTGGACATACAATTTATTCTCAGTTTTGCATCTTCACTTCCAGCTTCCTTGATACTTTACAGGTTTTTGTGTGGTAGCTGTGGTCTGAAATTTAGAAATTCTCCCTAAAATCTCTCCCTGCTTTATGTCCACCATGTGTTTTGAAATCCAGATGGATGCTATGGTTGTTAGTCTCCTAGCCAAATGAACTTCAGGGGTCAAACAGCTTCAGTGGCCATAAAGAAACAATGTTTGTCACTACTGATGTTTCATCTCCCATTTACATGAAATTTGATGAAAGAATTCAGAATATTTTGTTGATTTACTTTCCCCCTCTGTTGATGGAACAGGTACATCCAGACCCCTCTCCTAATCAGTAGTGGGACCACTGCTTACAATTCAATATTAGTCAAGTGCTGAGTGAAATTCTGAGCATGCATCATTCCACATCATGGTCTACAACTTCGAGGTCTCACTCATTTTCCCCTCAGTATTTAGTTAACATTTGGTACTGCATCCTCCCTTAATTAAGTTGCCATTTACTCCACTCCTATATCTCCATCAAAAAAAGAGACCTTGTATCTTTGAAAAGTGCAAGGATTTGCACGTGACAAGAAGTGGGAAGAAAGATTTGGTTTAGCCTTGAGGGCTTCAGAGCACTGCCAGAAGAGCCCTAATCCATTTTTTGAGAAGCCACTCAAGTCTCCCACTGTCACTGCTGATGAGGGGCATGCACACTCCCTGCTCTCTGAATGCAATCAACTTAGGTCTTAATGACTCTCCAGATGATTTTAAACATCTAGAGCCATAACCTAATCACAAGGATTTCCACTAAGATTTGATTCTGAAAATGGTAACTTGAAAAGAAACTTTATCTTCAGTCTGAACTTCACACAAAGAAAAAAGGTGGAAAAGGGGTGATATCAGGTCTGGATTTTCCCTATTCATACCACAAGAGTAATGCTATACTACCATTTAATGACAGTGTTGTGCAGTTTACTTTGTAAACAGTTGTGAAGAGCTGCAATATCTACTGCAAGACACATAAATAGTTAACATACATTATTCTCAGAATAAAATACAAATTGTGGTGATCCTTAAAACACTTACTTAATAGTTACAACTAAAGTTGATTTGCTAGCAAAATTATGCAACTATTCATACGCTGTCCTATGGAGTATAGCCACTACAGTACTGGAAGGTAACATACAGACATCTTTGGTGGGTTTTTGGTTTATATTTATGCTTGTGACAATGAGGCACCTGCAAACCCTACTTCACTGGTAGGCACTGTAACAGAAATAAATGTCACAGATTATTAAAATATGACAATACAAATCCAATATTCTTTCTATAAGCAATCAAATGTACTAGGACCCTTTGGATCTACAAAGATGTAATGAAACACCAGATAAAAGAAAACAGGTGTCAGATAGAATTTCAAAAGGCCTTTTAAAAAAGCACTTTACCAAAAAACCCCATAAACATCATAATCGGAGAAAGATTGCTGTAAAGAATTAAAAAATGATAAAAACACAACAAAAAGAAATTAGGATCAAAGTTGTGGAGAGCGGGGTTTCAGTATGAAAGAAAACAATGCAGACACTCTGCTTAAGGAGCCCCATCTCACATAGTTGTCAGTGCTGTGGAAAAGGATGTAAATAACAAAGAAACAAATCTACAGCTGGCACAAAATTATTTAAGTTATTTCTTAGTAGAAGCTCTATGAAAATAGTCTGTGCAATGGGAAATTAAATTTACTGTTGACAGATGCAAAGAAATGCATGCTGAAAATAACTAATAACTGCATGTGTACTGCCAAGTTACAAATTAACTGGAAGCACCAAGAAAAAAGGCCCCTGTGTGTGCATCTCAACCTGTCAAGTCTAAACATGAGATACAACATGGGACGAAGATCCTAAATGAGGGACACAGCAAAACCACTCAGGCAGAAAACTTCAGATACTTGGGAATTTATTGTGAATAGCCTTTTTTTTTCTCCCTGAAACCTCTGCTCAGTTGTTCCCTATTTCTGATACAGGCAAGTTTTGACATTAAAATTTGTCAGAAATCAAACAGCAACAGAACATAAATTAATCTGAGACAAAAAAAAGTGATATCCCTTAAAGAGACAGACTTTGAAAACTATTTCCACATATATGCCTGCACATGAGAAGGCCGCTGTAGCATCATCAACCCTGGATCCTACTATATGTCCAGATGGATGCTGATTAGATGAACCACTGGTCCGAAGAATAATATTCACACCTATGGCATTGCAATGCAATCCAATTCTGCCCTTGATAGCACTTTGTCAAGATGTACATAGGCGAGGCACATATTCAACCTCCTTTTATTTTTTCTTTCGATTACAAAGGAGTCATTGCTCAGACTGAAGTCTTAAATTTTCCAGATTGTGACATATCTCTGATGGATGGATGATTCATGTCAAATGAACCAAAGCCATGCACAGCCTTACATCAGTGATAGAGCACAAGCCAAGTGTGCTTATTTCTTAGAGGACCCTATTCCAGGCAAGGCAGAAGAACAGCCTGCTTGGCTTTGTGGGTGATGCAAACAACGGAGGAAAAATTCACGTTGCATTAAGTGTTTTGTAACAACTTGCAACGCAGAGAATATTATCTGACAAAGGGGTGGAACACGTAGGAGGAGAAAATTTATGAAGATTTGGCAGCATATCCATGGGTTAAATATGTAAAATGTAAGAAACATAAAAAGTATTTAAGCAATGTAAGCTACAAAAAAATTACTCCTCCCCAAACCCTGAGAGATCCCTACTGACATAATTAGACTAAAAACCAAACCACACAGACAGAGCAGCAAACTCACCTTGGGATGTGATCTAGTTTAAGTAGACATGGGACTACTAAGAACTAAGGTAGAAGAGAGAAATGCAAAGGGGTTCCTGTTTTTTCCTTACCTTGCCCTTGTTCCAAGCAGCTGTACTTGTGCAAATCTCATGAGTTTAAAAATTTATTCCTTACCAGAGCAGGATCATTACATTTCTACCTGTCCCTGACGGGATAAAAATAAGGTCAATGTGTCACAAGCAAGACGATTTCAGTGTGCAAAAAGGAAGAATATTACTAACAGGAAATCACTGAGCCACACATATGCCTCTCAGTCCTGCACACTATGAGAAGATTTAAAATTCTGAGATCAGAAAGAACAAATAAAAAGGAAAGAAGGAAAGAATAAATCAAATAATAAACACGCTTTCTTCACAGCAGTAGACATCTTCAGGTTCTTATTAATACATTCAAGAGGAGAGGATAAATAAGCCATACAAGTATCCCTAATCTAAACCTCTATATCTATATTCTCCATACATAACCCAGACCTGTTCGAAATGATTGTGTTTGGTTGTCCTCTACTGATCTACATTCTTGTCTGCAGAATGTACCATCTAACCATTTATACAGTTTAAATTAAAAACAACCTGATCAACCTGGTCAAATTATTATATGAAAAACTAGGACTGGAAGACAGTATGGCTGTGGATGAGTTTAATGGAGCGAGTAAAAAGGAAATGGACATTTTTACATATATCTACATTGGAAAGAAAAAAAAAGTCTAATAGCAGGTGCAACCACCTTGTCTTCTCTTCCCCTGGCTCCATGCCTTCATCCAAATAACTCAGAATTAAAGTACCAGGAGAAGACATTTCACATTTCTATAAGATCAACCTGACAGCTTACCAGCTGTTTCTTTACTCTTCATCCCACAATGGCATGAGTAATCCAAAGAGTGTTCTCACTTTCTCTGCTAGCAGCATGGTTACCTGCTGTTCACTTCTCCTAGTCTATTCCCCAAGCAGCAAAATACTGTCTCTTATATCCCACTCACTTTGCAAACCACAGGATCTGATATTGAGTAAGAGCAACTATTACCTCCATCTCATCCTAGAAGTTCTGATGCTGGGAAAACAGCTTCCCATCTCTTTTCTCTAACATCACTGCTCCAAAGACACATTGGTCAATTTTTGGTGCTATTACAGTACCTTGGCCTGAAGAAGAAATTTATGGGCCAACATGTATTTCAGCTGTCTCCTTAAATACTAAAAGAGCAAAAATACAAGTACTGAATAAGAGATAAACATGGCCAGCTTGGGGTAAGGTTCTTGTCTCTTATAGATACCTAGTGATGTCTAAGAATGAAAGACACTAGTGCAACAGGCTTTGAGGGGCTATGAGTCTTGTACTCTCAAAATACAAAACTCTTAGAAAAAAATACTGTAATAAAATCACTACCTAGGACTTGAGCCAATCCTTGCAGATATGTGTAACTTATCCTGGGTTGCACTGTATCACCTGAAGTCTAGAAGTCTGAAGAAAGTACATTTAGTATCACAATCAATAGCTGGAAGGACGCTTGAAAAACAAGTGTGCCCCAAATTCTCTGGTGAATCTTGTGAGTTAACACCTGCCATGTCCCATTATATCAGCCTGAGAACATGTAAGGGTCCAGGATGTGTGCAGCCTTACTCAAGAGAAATCACCCCCCATCTTTTTTTTTTTTTAAGGGATATTTTTTCCTGTTGCCCGTGCCATTCACTGTTTTCTGAATAATTGTGTCTGTGTAGGTAAAAGACCTGTGGGATTTGTTTGCCCTTCTGGCAAAGCATGCAAGCATGTCCTAAAATGGAGAGCCAGACTTCCATTGTGTTTGCCAGTGCTGTACAACTGGCCTTTTTGAAATGCTACAAAACAGAAACGGACTAAAGGAGGATGGCAGTACTTGCCAAATGGCATCTCCTGTCAAATGCACACACTGCTCTGGATAGCCACTTGGGTGAAGAAGTAAAAAGCTATTAGCACTGGGGTAGAAACAGACATCCAATATCCCCACCCACACAGATGGAGGAAAATAGAACACCTCACTGATAATGGTTTTCGAAAGGGACACAAAGCAGGAAACAAAAGAGGACAGACTCCAACAGAACTTTTTTTTTTTTTTTTTACGAGAGGTTCTTTCTCCCCCCGTCTCTCTCATCTAGTGTTTAATCCATAAAGAAGCCTAAATCTCATCTTAAAAACCCCTCTGTTTCTGGATGCACTTTACAGACAATGCAGTCAGTATGAACAGAGGAAAGCACTGTGCTTAATAAAAAAGTACTTTCCTTTCTCATTCTCTGTTATCATATAATAATATCTCACATACCAAATAAATGGAGACAAAACATAGAAAAGAAAGAAGGCTCAGGATTCAAAATGTGAAGCATAGGTATTACCAAGTTTCTTCGAAGCTTTTGACTGTCTTTCTGCAGCTCCCTCAAAATAAGGTAATAAACAAAATCAACAGTAATAATACAGATACTGCTAGCAGTAATAATTTATCCTGTGACAGAGCAAGAAGAAACCATCAAGAAAGTGGCCTTGCCACACTCAGTGACAGGACAGCATCCATAGCATAAAGATACATGATACAAATGAGCAACATAATGGGATGCAGGACAGATAATGCTTGGTTTGTCTTCAAAAAGGACTTGTTTAGCAGTAGGTCAGACAGAGAAAAGATACTGATAGAGTGCACAAGGAAACAAAAGACAGAGACCAAGTGTCAGAAGGACGGAAGCAGCAGAAAATAAATGGATTAAATCACCAATCAACAGAGATGGTAGGAAGTTTTCAGTATTTTTGTTCTCTACATAAGTTCTTTGAAGAAAACAGTTATAGAACAACACACTGAAGTTCCAGCAAAACCTGTATTACAGTACAGTCACTATTATTATCACTGTTTAATAAAACTTTCTTTTCTATACAGTAATAGCTCTAAGATCACCACGAAGCATTCTGACGCACTCTGAAACCAGGACACAGCACAATGGTTAGCAACTAAATGAAGGTACAAACGAAATTTGCAATAAAACATGTTTAAGCAATTTGGGCCTGGGAACTAATCCGCCAGTGGGAAGTCCGTCCACTCAAAAAAACTATTATCTTGGGAAAAATGCCATAATGGGAAAGTATAGGTTCAAAATTTAGTTTCCAAGTGATTACAGCTCCATTTGAACTGGGCCAAGGAATCAAGGCTAGCACACTTTCTCGTGTGAAAAGCACGCAGAGGTATTTAAAGACCGTAAGCACAGTTGGAATGTCAGTTTTACCATCTGTCTTAAATGGATCCTCTTCAATAATGGTTCCACCCAACACAATTTTGAAGCCCTATTTTTGCGTCTTACTCTGACAGTAAGACAATTTTTTAGCCTATAACCTCTAAAATGGTCTTTAACTCCCTTCATACTTACCATAGCTTGTTGGACTAAAAAGATTACAGCCAAAACCAAATACCGCGTCCAGGATTTATAATGGAAATTAACATGAAACTCACATGTACTTGTTGAGTTTGTTTTGGTTCTGTGTGTGTGTGTGTTTGTTTTTATTATTCAAGACTTGCCACAGAAAAGTCAAAGTCAGCATTTCACAATCAGGTTCATGCAAAGAAACCCAGTAGTGAGGGGAGAAATATAGGCGAAAATAGTGCTAATATGGTTGACAGTAATGCTTGCTCCACCAGTCTCCAGAAAGCTTGTTTCACTTGCGTAGAAACCTCATTATACCAACTCTATTTACAGGATCAGGATCACTACATATCAGAGGATAGACAAGTCAAATTTTAATGGTCATACTTCCCGATAATGTGCCTGTTCCTTTGTAAAACTCCGTTTGATTTCAAGCAATAAGCTCCATGATTTCCCTTTAGCAAAGCAGAGCTGATGGTTCCAACAAGATCTGTGATCATTCTGCACTTTTATTACGGCACTTGATTTTAGCATAGATTAAATTCTCCACAGCTTTAACCAAGTGTAAATTTTGTAAGTTTTGAAATAAATAAAACTTCTCCCTTCATCTTCCCAACAAGAGCAACTGTGAGAAATGAGAACATACTGAAAATATGGAGATGACATCTAACTGATACCAAATTATCAAATTTTGGAGGTTGCTGTCAAATAAAATTCAACCCACTTCAAGAGAAACTGTTAATATTGATGCTAAATTGTCCATCTCCTTGAATGGTTCCAGAAAATGTAAAAGTTACCATTGTGTGTGGGAATTAATCCTGTATGTAAGACAGTGAGTACCAGAACCTCACACCATGAATTGTAAATACCACGCTCACAGTATGCAAGCATGACTCATTGATCTATCTGTACAGATGAATTGCATCGCTCCTGAAATGAGAGGGAATGTTACATATCCTTAATAGCACATAGCAACGTCAAAGATCACTTTAAACCAGGAAATGTTTACTCAAGCAATGTAGAACTTAATCTGACCCATGTGTCAGGCCAGTGCGTTTTTCCCAATGTTCTTGACTTCCTAGCAATGTTCTTGCATTTGCTTTAGGAACCGCATATATAAGCACAAAGCAATATAAACTGCCCTTAGTTTTTGAAAGCTACTGAGATCACAGACAGGCATGCCCTGCCTACAGCTGCACTTACACTTCAGTGCAGTACGGAACAGACATACACAAGAACACAGCACATCAGTAGTACACGGCTCTGAACAATCAGCTCTCTACAGCGGGACAGGTTATTCAATACCTTCTCCATATGGGAAGGCAGGGTTTCTCTCCCAGCCTTAGCCACTGTGATTCGGACATGTATTCATAGTTGACTAGAACACTCCCATACTCCGTAGTGAGTAGGAGCACTTTCGGAGTGAGAGTCAATCTGTTTATCCCAATGGCATGATCTGCTCACTGGGAGCACCTATCCCTCTACTGACTATGAACAGAACCCAGAAAACACCACTAGGCTTAAAACGCAAGATCACAGATAGCTGATGATATGTAAGCTGTATCTCACATTACAACTGGATTACTTTTCTTTCCATAGCTCTTTTTCATTGTTATCATCCTCTGACTATACTAAAAGAAGTGTGAAAATTTAGCAGGTCGTTTGGTCCACTGTTTTCAAGGAAGATGCATTACCTCAAAACATACCTACACTGCGATCCTTTGCTATCACATAACAATGCTTATTGACCTCAAGTGGCCTAAGTATGTTTTCAAGTAATTATTTTCAATACATGTATTTACCTCTACTTTCTTGTTTTGTAGCCATCTGAAATACAGAAGCATTTAGGTTTTAAAAAACCAAATTATTATGCCAATAACGCCCAAAAGAAGATATATAGACTAAATATGCTGGGAGTTATAAAGACCCCAATGAAATGACAGTACTCTGAATATGAGAAAGGTGGTTAACACATGGGTTTTCACCAAATATGCTACAGTCTTGTTTTCTCCTAGCAAGCAAGTCTTTAAATGTACTGTGTGACACCTCCACTCTCCATAAACAGGTAGTGTGGAAGTTGCCCATCTTGTCTTAATCAAAACACTGGGACAGAAAGATAATAACATTGTAAAGTATTATTACTGAAATACTTTCCTGTGTTTATTCTTTTAAATCCTAGTTTTTCATGTACTGCATTCTCATTAGATTTTGATGCAGTCAGCATCAAATTGTAAGCAGCAATAGTAAACCTCATGAATCATTTTGGCAAAACCTTCCTTGAAGTGACTTTGAAAAGGCGAGACAACTTTTGCTAGCTTTATCTTTTTGTCTTTGAAAACTGGCACCATCACACACTTAAGTACATACTCCCCCACTCATAAACAGCAACATACTTACAGCTAACTTTCTACCTCTTGCAGTTTGAAACTTCAAAAAATCACCTTCCTAATATGTGCTTCTAATTAAATTTCAGTCCCTAACCACAGCTGCTGTGATTCATGCAAACCCTGCAAGGTTCAGTGTTAATTAATGAGGGCTCTTTAAATTCTCTGAGCCGGGGTGTGGGAGAGAAATAGGGTGTATGCAAGACATGAGGATTTCTCACAGTTGGTTGTAGGGTGTTGTGATGCCCCTCTGGGAGGCAGCTCAATTACAGTATGCATCCAAACAAGAATGAAAAAGAAGGTGGGGAACTGGGAACAGAAACCCACACAGTGTATTATTCATAAGCAAATATATAATTATGCAGTCTCATGAATTAAGGAGCTACACGTTTAAAGAAAGACAGAAAAAATGTGTCAGAATATTGCTTTGCAGAGTATTGGTTCAATATTCCTTCTTCCTACAAAAATTTAGAGGTAAAGTGGGACACAGTCAACAGATCCCAGGGGCCTCTAAGCAATCCAGGGACAATTTCTGACAGGTACAATCTGAAGTATTAATAAATTTCATGGAGTGTGGATTTCTACAATCCTTTTTGGGATTGCAATTCAAGGCTGCAAATGAAAGCACCCAGCAGCTCAGCATCTCTACAGATAAGAAATTTCAAGGTGAGATTCTAGAGCTTTGCTAAATAAGCAAAGCAGTCAGTCTGGCTCACATGCATGTAAGTTTATAAATAATGACAGTTATTATCATGTATTTGTCTTATGCACAGGACAGGCTGCTTGAGCCACCAAAATTCTCTCTTCAGCTAAATGTCTGCCAGCTGAGAACACATCTACTCCTCACGGGTTGCACAAAATATTGATCCGAGGAGGCTGTAATTGGTTGGATACAAGGATGAGCATTTGACCTTTTCGACATTTGTTCTTCAGTATTTATTTTTTATGTAATTTCAGTATCTTGCCTCTCCAAAACATCTTTCATCCTTTATGTCTGTTCTTGGCAATGCAGCACAGAAACTCTAAGAGCCCAGTATCAGGATCTGAAATTAAGTAGCCAATAGCTAAATGAAACCTCAGAGGGGAGGTATAGAGAAACAGGGTGTAAATTAATGAGGAGGGATTTGGCCTTAGCTTTCACAGTTCTTCCTCTTACAAAATACTCTTTGGTACATTTAACAGTCTTAAGTAGCCATATCCTCAGTCTTCATCTTACCAAACAACTAATATTACAGGTGCTCTGAAAACTCCAATCCCACAAGTAATCAGCATAACACTTGCATTTGGGGTGGAATCACATCTTTCCCTCTTCACTTTCAGAATGAAGCTTGCAGTAAAGACATCAGCAAGCTTTCCCAGAATCAATTTCATATTTGGTCCTCTGAGGACTTTAATTAACGGTGGATAGGCAATAGCCGCAAAGCTTTTCAAAACACAGTATTTTTTTTCTGTTAGTAGAAATTCTGCATAGGATAAAAGAAAAAACCAAATTTTTAAAGTAACAGGGGAAAAAAAACCTAATTCAATATCTATCCCAACCTAGTGCTTACTGTTTCTTGCTGGTTTGGAAACCTTAAACCAGAGATACTCAGCTATTGTTTTTAACAAGTGTGTAAGTACCAGATAACTTGATCATTACTTTTTCAAGCCAAGAACGTGGCTCTGCCTCTGCTGTGCTAGTCTGAGCTAGGTACTCCCTTTGCAGGGGGCACACTACAGCTGCTCACAACATAAAAAAAACACACACAAGAAGTCTGAAAGCAAAGCTAGCATGTTGTCATGGTCTAAGCAGAATTCATCCACTGCCTACATCTAGATCTGGAGGAGCCTTAGACAAAGCTCTTCAAAATTTTCAGCAGGCAGAGAGGACTGCTCTATTAATAGCCTCAAACAACTGGTTTACCAGTGGAAACTCTTTCAGGCTACAGGTTCTCAGCTCTGGTTAATATCTTTTGGATTTTAACACTTGGATTTTGCCTAATAAATACAGAAACTTCAGCTATACTGCCACTGGAGCCTTTTTTATTATTACAGATAGCAGGTTGAAGCCAGCATGGTCTAAGAACAGCACATTGTCTTCTGCCTATTTCTGTCTCCAACAGGTGACAACTGTCACCATTCCTTCTCAGATAATTTTACCATTAGTAAGCCCTCTATTTCCCTGGAAGGAATTCTAAAATGGCTAGTCTTGTTTCCTTAAGATACAAATAATTTTTGATATTTAGATCTTAAAAGACAGGAGAAAAAGCTTTCACTTATTTTCCCCAGTATACTCAGAAAAATGTGCCCTCAGTCTGACCCCCTGGGAGAGCAGGATTTTTCTTTCATTTAGACTAAGGGAAGAATCCAAAACCACATCAAGACTAGTGATGCACGGAATTGCAGCCCTACATTGGCAATTCCTAAATATTATAGCAAAATATACCTTTTTAGCTGAACTAGAAGAGGCCTAGTTTTCCAGAGTCAAACCAGACGGGCTCTAGTCCAATTCGGCTCTATAATCTCACTTACTAGATTTGTCATGAGAATTTTACCATGTTCTGATTTATCCCAGACTATAGGCTCATGGGGCTGCTATCCTCCAGAATTATTCTCTAAATTCTTAGATGCTATTCATATTAGATTGTAATTTGAATGCTTCTTTCTACCAGTCTTTTTCCTCTACAGATCCACTGCCTTTCTAGCACTCATTCATTTGTTTCTGAAAGGGTAATCTTTTAACTCAGTCATTTATTTCAGAGCTACAAGGAGCTACACACATGAAAAAACCTGCACAGGTTGGAGGTTTTGCTTCATCTTCATGCCTCTGATTCTCTAAAATACTCTTGGGTATAAGCAGTTCAGATAACACAATGAAGAAGATTATTTGTGGTTTCATCTGTGTCAGTTTTGGTTTTCTATACCCCTTCTTGCCCTTTACAGCACCTAGGAGGTTGTTTTCTCACAAGCATTTCTGACCACATATAAGACAGTGATGGAAGCAGCATAACCTCTTGTAGCACTCACACAGAATACTATCACTACCTGCTACAGAAAATTATGCAACAGATTTGAGTTTTGCCATAAAATGATAAAATCTTTGTCTGGAAGTGGAGATAGTTGCTCTATCATAAATTGCAAAGTATCTATTCTGTCACATCCTTTAGGGCCACTAATACAGCAATTTCACAGGGCATTTATTTCAAATAAATTGAGAGCCGATTCAAAATAAACCATGGCACCCACAGATCTGAGTATAAAACTGCATTTGTATGTGCTTGTTCACAGCACTCAGCAGCAAGACAGAAGAGAGCTTTCTTCTGTCCTTCCACAACCCTTTGTTGTTTCACAATTTGTACCAACATGGAGGGAAAGTAACATCAACTTTGGTAGTGCTTCTGAGGCAATCAAGCCGCTGAACAGAAAACCCCCTAGGCAAGTGCTCCATTATCCCTCAAGACAAATACAACAAAGAACTGACAATTCTCTGTATAATGCAATTATTTCTACCTTTAAAGACATGTTAGAGTATCCTATGACACATTTCATCTGTCTGTGAAATTTTCAGGACGAAGGTCTGTTCTCTGTTCCTCCCTGAAGGTCTGTCCCTCACACCTCATGCAATCAAATGGCTGAGGTCTCCAGAAAATCCTAGAGACTGATCTAGCACTTGTTTGAGGACTATTGCTGAAAAGAATGTTTGCCATTCTCTCAATATTCTCCACAGTGCTATGAAATAAAAAAGAATGTCTGTATGACTGAAAACTCAAAGAACAAAGTCAATGTGTACAAATGAATTGAAACCTTGACCTCCTTACAAAACTGCCAAGAGATAATGAGTTTGTGTTTACTTCTGGAATGTTGTCCTCACAATTTTTATATTTGGAGAAAGGATTGCAGAAACAATATTAAACTATTTAAGGGATAGAACAGTTGTCTTCCCAATTCAAATCACTAACAACACTTCTTTATTCAGACTTGAGATCACAAGGCTTAGAAGATCCTTATATTGAAGTGGGATTAGGATTTAACATATCAAACCCTTCTTCCTAGATCTCAAAATGAGCCTGGCCATACTATCACGTGCAAAGACATTAAAAGCAGAAGAAGGGTAAGCTCTTCTAACCTTTAGTCTTAATGATATTTTAATGTTGCAGAATTCAGTTGAATTATGGCTTCACCCCATTTTCTCTTTTTTGCTGTCAAAATGTAATGATCTGTAGTTTTATGAATTTGCCACTTTTAGAAGACCAAACAAATGTACACACATAAAACATAATAGCATGATACCTAACTTATCAGTAAGTTTTAGCTCTGCAATCAATATTCCATAAAGATAATGGCACACCATCTCCATTACGACACCCTTTAATAACTGAATATTGTCCATTTATAATCTTTAGCTGTAAGGTCGTGCAAAGCTTTGCAATGCATCCTCTGTAACTGTTGATTATAATGATAATCATGACTTTCTCCCTCTACAAGTTTCAAACACAGCAAATACCAAAGTTATCTGTGTTTCTCACTAGAACAGTGGTCCATAAACTTTCAAAATAACTTGCTTCTCACTTAGAAGTGACTTAGAAATACATATATACATACACACACAGGCATATATATATATACTGTGGGGGTGTATAACAGATCTATATATTTATTTACAGTGCCATTCCCCAGTCTTCAGATGCATATGATCCTCTATAGGCTGAAATACTCTGGTTTTACATTCCAATCTCAGCTCTTTCTCCTAGGTTTCCACAACTTTAAATAGGCCAAATTGTGCTGATAAATGAGCCCCTAATATCTATGTACAGATTGTTAAAGAATAAATGCTTTTCAGATTTTTTGTTGAGAACAAAATTAGTCAAAGCAATAACTAGATTTTGGCTGAAATTAACGTTCATTTACTTTACTGAAAGCTATGAAAATCTTACAAACTCCTACCCCTCACCCTTTATAAATAAGGGCATTATTCCACCAAAACACAGTCTTTTACAAAACTGCTTCATTCACAAGACAGAAGAAAATTGAGAAAAATAATTTGAGCTTTCTTCCCCCTCAGCTACTCAGAGTTCCTTCCATATAGTCCAAGAAGTTATGCTATGAAACAGTGTTGTAACACTGACTTTCATAATTAGAGTCAGTGACCACTTGCCCAGTGATACCTGGAAACGATACAAAAGTCACATTTTGCCTCTCGCTTTCTGGAAAACAATGAACTCTTCTATTTTTTTTTAATATAATTACCTGCAACTATGGAATGTGGCTCTCTTAACTTTTTGGAGATCTCTTCAAAAGCCAGTTTATCTTTCGAAGTGTCCTAGAGACCCATGCACAGGAGTACCTCATGTAAATTTTTTTTCTATTTAACTGGATGAATTTTAAATGTGCACTTTGAGAACATAACAGAAGACCACCTTTGATTATGTCAAATTTTCATGAACTTCAGTCTTGTAAGTTAGTTTTCCCACCCTCTAGATCTTCCAACTGTCTAAAGTGCTGCTTGGTCTTTTTTTTTAATCTTGAACTATGAAATATCTGTTATTGCTCCCATCACCTCTGATAGTGTTGTCCATTTTTGTCAGACTTCAGGGGGAAATACTGACACCCCAGATATGAGCCATGTTCTCTGCCTAGAGATACGTATTCCTCCTACCTAGTGTACCGAGAGCATTTAGAAGATGATTTATTTGGGGAGGCAGTGATCTTGACCAGACCATATCGGCTCTGCTGGACCTTGTACTTGGGGCTTGAGCAGCCCATTGCAGAGCAGTAGCAGCCAACTTGACAGGAGTAGTTACATGATGCTGTTTGCTACTCAAAATAAAAGCACTACAGAACAGGAGGGAGACAGGAAACTCTCTGCAGACAGGATCTCGGCAAAGTGCTGTGGGAAAATACACATGAGCTGCACCTAGTACTGCACAAAACAAGGTTCCCAGATGTTGAAAGAGTGTAAAAATTGCTCACTATCTATATTTCTCTCTTTATCTTATTGAAATGGCTATCTTATTAAGCCATTTGTTTCCTGGCCTTTTTACTGAGATGCAGAAAAAGCCCTACTTTTCCAATATCACTCCCCCTTCCCTTCTGCAGAACATCAGGCTGGTCCAAGAGGCCCAAAACCTTGCTGGAATAAAACACATGCTTTATGAGTAGTTTTACCTTCACACACAAGGACAGCAAATACTCCTCTAAAAGATCAATTTGTTCCTCATACTAAGAGAATACTTCATTAATTGACATGGCAAAGATGGGCTGGGAAAACACACCATTAATCAATAAGCATTGGAATGACAGATGTAAGTTGAAAGCTTTACAACATCAATTGGCATTTATTTCATAGTTATGTTATTTGTCATCTGTTTTTCACGCAAGGGTTCTTAGGCAGTCTCTGGAACATATATAAATATGACTCCCAGCATGTCAGAGGGTCCCATGCCACATATGGCCTGTGAGATGTCCTGAGGGAAGAGTGGCTGCTCCATGGTGCAAAGGGTTCAAAGTGATACACCTTACTTGTTCATTCACTTTCAGCATATATTGTAATACTGCAGTTTATGGGCGCCTGGTTAAGTGGATTTATGGATTATATTAACTAGTTTTAAGTAAACTAAACCTTGAAAAATGGACAACTGTCTTAAAAACATTCCTACAAAGAAACCACAGCCTGAGAAGACTGATAACGTGAGCACAAGTGAACAAAAAAATGGCAGAGTTGACACTACTTCTAGTTCAAACTCCTCATTAGTCACTTTATGAGGTAAAAACAGTGACAGTCTAATCTGATCTGACAAGAACTAAGCCAAACATCTTTTGTAATTATCAAGAAGATTATGTGAAATACGCATTTTCATCCACGGTCTGAATGATAAACCTTGCCCAAAACAAACACTATGCCTTGCGATGGTATGAAGCCTCCACAATTAGCAAGGCATTTAAAAACTAAGCATCCAGAATATGAATAAAAACATCTTACTCATGCAATATTCAAACCAGCATTTTACAAGACTTAAAGACTGCCTAGCAGTAAGAAGTTTCTTACTTAAAAGCGAAAGAAAAAGAGCCATATAGCACTGGTGAAATGCTTGCTACTCCTGCCACGGTAAAAATGACTGGAATAATACATGGAAAACAACATGGCAACAAACTTAAATGCATTCCTTAGTTAGCAAGACTTTAAACCAGCAGATTCTTTACAAAACTTTGTAATGAGATGGGGTGGGGATTGACTGTGAAAATCTTTTGTACCACAGAGAAGTTCTCCAGTTATCTTGTAGCAAAATGCTTTCACTGAGCTATCCAACTTAAGGATGAGTTACATACTTTTACAAAAAATCAAATGTTCCAAATTTGCTGACCTTTTTTGAGATGACAAATGGCTGTCAGCAGTATGCTACCTAGCAAATATATTGAAAAAATAAACACAATCTGTCCCTTCAAAGACAGGTGACATTTTAAGAATGACTACAAAAAGGTTTACTGTTCTATGAATAAATAAAATTAAGTAATTATTTCAAAATATTGTTTGTAATCCTAATCTCATCCTTTTTTAATTTATATTTTTGTGTACATTTATTAACATGCATTATATTAGTACAATAGTACATATATGTAGTAGTACAAGCAGAGTTATTACTAATTAAATACACATATATAGGAGGTGCAAACTCAAAAACTTTTTACTGATAAGGATGTGAAATCAAAAAAGTTTGGCGATCACTGCTGTAGTGTAGGTAAATCAGCAGTTAGAGTGGCACATTGTCCATAGCATGCTATGGGTTGAAGGGTGGTTAATAGAATAAATGGAAATTGCATATAAGAATACCAAAACCCAGAAGAACTGGGGAATAGTACCTTGCAGACAGCCTGCAAAAAGTAATTGATTGAGCTGGTAGAGCAACTGGCAAAGATCAACCTGTGATAGAGCTGAGGAGGAAACAGGTTTAAAAGGCAGTGCAGACTGGCAGAGCAGAGGGAATAGCCTATCATAGGTGCTTTATGCACTTGGAATCGAACATTCATACATCAGTTGTGAAATGCAGCTAAAGCTGTGCTGCTTGTGATGAGATACTGCTGAAGTGCATTTCTATGAGTGTCCTATGCTTATATGACACAATGGCTTTATCTCTGCATACAAACATTGCAGCTGCTGAAGGGGAAATAAAAGAAGCTTCTTTCTGAGCAACTGAAATCATACTTTTAAAGTGTACCATTGCCTCTTTGGTGGGTCCTTGTGAGACAGCTGAGGAATGATGATAGAGCTTAAAATACTTCCTTGTAAACTGCAAAATTTCATCATTCAGTCTATCAATCAAAGTTCCATTTGTCATCCATCCTATGCATGTAGTAATACTTATTACCAGAGGTGGGAAGCTGCCACATTCCTACCTCACAGTTAATCCTTGTTGTAAAGAACCACAACAGCTATTTACACACAACTGATCCCCTTAGCACAAGAGATGCACCCTTATTCACCTTGCCTTCAAAGACTTTCATCTTATTTGACTAAAAAGACTAAAAGAGATCAAGGACTGAGTATTCTAAGAAAATGGAAAGTAGTACAATTAAGGACTGTTTGTAGGAATGATTTTCACAAGTTTTATCTGAATGCACCACCATCTATATAAGGAAGATGAGTGGGGTTTTTTTTTCCCCCGTTTTGAATATTCTTTGAATACTCTTGGTTAGACAGCAGTTTTAAACCAGAGAAAATTCTGCATGCAGTGCATACTTTTTATAGCAGGAGGTATGAAACAAGATCCAAAGCTGGCCATATTTTTAAGTTAAACTTTTCTACGGGGCAAAAAGACAGTTAAACCCAAAGCACACAACATGAAATAGGAATACAGCAAATTCAGAGGAAATATTGGGAACCTATCATAGTATTATTCTGTTTGAGGTTGCTAAGAGCAACAAAGAGAAAATCTAAGAACAATTGTACTCATGGTAATGTAAACTGAAAATAATAGCCAAACACAGTAATTGAATGGACAACCTCTCTCTTCCCACTGAAGCTAAAAGATCACTTCCATCAGCAGCAAAGGGCCTGTGACTCACTAAAGTATCATTCCCTTCAGAAAGGTGTAGAAGCACCTCTAGCAACATATCATACTCTTTACTGTCTTCTAGGTCTTTTAGAGGAACAGTACTTAGCCAGTCCTGTGACATATCTTTCGTTTGTTTCTTTTTATTTCTCAAAGCACGGTTTGATTAACAGCAATACATTCTAGATGCAGAAAGGACCCATCTAGTTACACATGATCCAATATCCTCCCTTTTACAAGTGTCCTCCCTTTGGTATTGTTTGGTATGGGGTATTCCAACACCAAAACAATACTAGCTTGCTCAATTCCACCTTTCAACTCTATTCCACCTTTTAACAGATCCAACAACCGATGAAATGAAATGAAAATGAAAGCATGATACTGTGCTTGCACCCTTCATTCATTCCTCATGGTTAAATCTACTTCATCTACTCCAAGCAATTTTCCTTCAGCATTTGCATTCTTCAGAGAAACCAAGTGCAAGTTAAAAGTATTTTCAGGTTGTTAGTAGACAGACCTTTATGAAGGGATGACACTTTCACTCTTGGAACAGGAAACAACACATCTCATATACCATGACAGTTGTAGGTAAATCTGACAGTGGTAGGTATTAGACTGACATGAGAATGACCAGCATCTACTGGACACATGGTTATCTCACCACTATACTCCCCTAACTTTTTTTATCGTACACCTTCATGAACACCACAAAAGCTTATCAGTTGAATTATGTAAATTCTTTTCTTGTAAATGCCTAATAGTTATTTGAAGTGACTCTAATAGTTAAATTTCCCTGTTCGGTATTCAGCACATTAAAATCTCTGTTTCATGATTTGTTCATTAATGACACTATAATAACTCAGCACCTCATCAGCTGCTCTAAACAAGCATATTTTTAAAACTAAATAATAAATAATTCATAAATATTTATAATTAATAAATTAGAGAGCAGAAAGATCAATTGTTGTGTATGCTGTATGAAAAGGACATTCCCTTAAAGCATCAATGGTGCCGTTGGCTGGAATATTAAAGAAGAGAGAAGAACTATGTATTGGTGGAAGTGTAATGCCTTCAATCCAGTCTTTTCTTGTATCAGATTCTGCCTCAGTTTTTTACATTATTTATACTGATTCAAACCTATGTTTCTACTTGATCTTGCCAACTTAGATTTCAACTCAACCTCAGTCTAGCCTTCTGGCCAGCTTGGACACAATGTTTAGCCTACTTGCAGAACTCTGGGCAAAAGGTTTCTGGACTGTCTAATTAAATGTTAAGTATGTCTAAAATGGAGCTCCTCAACTCCCCTCTCCAAATCTTTCCTTTTACTATCACTGAAGACTTCTTCCTACATTCTTTCATATCTCTCATAGGATTGTAACAATCGGAAGAAAGTGTTGCTTCTATTCTTGCTGGCTATACCTAAGTTGCACTGCTTCCTTTCTATACCTCCTTTGGAAATACTCCCCCAGCTTCCCTTTGGACTACTATTAAAATTGCCTTTCCTGCTCAGTTAATACAATCCCTCCCTTCCAGTTTTCTCTCTCTCCTTTTTTTTTTTTTGTCGTGGGTAATATATAACAGTTTTTCGATGGACTGCAACACAACATGCAGTAATTCAGGCAAGAAGTGAAGAAAATTCCTATAACTGAATTCAGAGAGATGATGATATTACTTCCAGGCATAGATGTACTGGGATACCAAAAGTAATATCTTTTATCTTGACAATCAAGTTTTGATGACAACATGTGGGCAAGTAGGTCAGATGAAGCAGCAGTACAATGCCTGTATCTTACATTTTCTTTCCCTTACATCTATCTCCCTTTCCACCCTTCTATCCTCTCTGCCGCTAATGTGGAAGAAAAAAATCCCCCAAAAACCTGATGGATTGCTTGATGCAGTTCCGAAAGAATTAAGTAATTAAACTTCAGCAAAATAGAATAATATTTTTCCAACTATCTTTTTCAGACATTTTTCTGTTTTTCAAAAACTTCACCCACAGAAGTTAAGATATAACTCCAATGCATGGGAAATCATGTACCATCAGTCACCGCCATGGATTTTCTTTTGTCCTTGATTCTTCTGACTGATAGCACTAGACTTAACCTATTAAATATTTAATTGCTGTTTTTCTTGGCCTCTGTACATCTGTAACTCACCTTGAAGCCACCTAGATTTGTATTATGGTAGGATTAAGTCCCTACTACTGTTCATTTTCTCATTTATCACTTTTCAAAATGATGTGGGCTAAAAGCATTTTTTAAAGGAAGTTCCAGTGGTTCCATTTGCACCTCCTATTTTTACCTTAAAAGAACACACGATGGTGGCTGCTGTATTCCTCCCAGCTGACATCAGCACAAATAAAAACATAGTGCATTTTATTACAATAAACAAGAATATCCCAATTAGGTGTTTATGTACATGGCTCAATCCCTTCTACTGGCAGTAGTGAGAACAGTCCTGTCTCATGCAGTGCACAGCTTAAAAACTGAGCACAATCTCCTTTTGACCAGTGGCTGATATCTTTGGTGTGAAAGCATCAGAGAAATTCTGAGGGACACTACATAACAATATGGTAACATGGTGGTGACTCCATATTACTAAGATGATCTTTATTGTGTGTTGATTGGGTGTTTCCACACATTAAAGTAACACACAATTTCGATTTCATAGCCGCAAGTTTGCACATTTATGATGTAATGAGTTGGTACTAACACCCAAAGTTAAAAACATTCAGAAGTGCACTGCATTTACAGCAGCGTACATGTACTCTCAGCATACACTTCTCAGTATGTAATCAGTATAAACTTCTTGCAACAGCAAACATGGCTTCTAATCCCATCCCAATACATCCAGCTTGCAGTGTGATGGATGGGAATCATTGAGGAGCAGTTGTTCCACAGCACAGTGATGGGCCCAGTGTTCTCATTAGCAAATGTCACCTGGAGGTTTCTATGACTTGGCTAGATAAATCAGAGTTGACCTGTTTCAGTGTTGGTGACATTCCTGATCTGATTTGGTTTGACTCAAGTCTTCCACAGTCCTTTCCATCCACAGTTTCAACTACTCTATTTCATTATTTCTTTTGAGTTCAAAGGATTCCATAATCCATTATAACTAGAAACAATTTTATCATATCAAAGTAGGCTTCTTTCTTTGACTAATTACTGCATCCCACCGAAACATCTCAACACTACAGCAGATTTATGGCAGGAATCCAGCCTTAGATAGAAGTGAAACAGTATTTTTAGGAATGGATAAATTTTGCTTACTGCAAATATGATATTCCATGCCTATAAATAAGAACATCTTTTCATAGGCTTAAATAGTAAGGACCTCTGTTCAATTTTACTGTTTAAAAGAATAATTCTCATATAGCACAATAAAATGGTATGTTATGTACAATATTTTATCAGAAGGAAAGAAGATTATACACTGGAGTCAAAGTAATCGTGGCAGTGCCACAGTGATTGCCAATGAAAAAAGAAAAAAATACTGAGCAGTTTCAGTGTTGGTTAGCTCTGCAGAGAAGAGTTAGCATTATTTGTGACAGTAATGTCAAAAAGATCAAGCAGAAGATCTAAGTTTCCTCCTTTTGTTTGGCCATTGCCAGTATCTGCCAATTTACCTCACACCCCATTCCCAACCTCTTCTTGTCCTTACATAATGCCAGGGATGGGATACTTCACACTTCATTTACAGTTCTAGGGCCTTACTGACAAACACCACCATATTAGCTGAGAACAATACAGTCATTGTATTGTGTTTCCCTCATCTCATTCTGTCAATTTTTCCTCCTCCAGCCCATCATGCACCACATGGTCCTTTTTAGGACTTTGCCCTGGACGAAATGATTCAGATGCAACACACAGATGCAGGTAGAGCAACATAATGCAATGACAGAGACTTTGATAATGAAATCCCACCAATGTATTATGGAAATTCTATGCAACTTGGTCACTGTTGCTATTTAATATAATATTTCACTGGAGATAAGAGAAGCAATTAGACTGTTGAAAATTGTGTTAACATCGCTCATAATTCAATATTGACCATCACCAGCACCACAATATATGGTAAGACTGATAACTTATTTTGTCTGCAATTCCTGTAATAAAGCAGATAAGAAACAAAAAGCGATTGGAGGTAAAAGTGTTGTGGGCTTATTTGACGAAACAGAATAGTGTTTCACCAGTTTGACCAGCTATGTCCGTCCTTTACTCCTTACCAAAAATAGTTCCAGTTTTGATGAAATACCATAGGCATACTTATAGAAAATATAATTAATAATTGCTCTAATAGCAACATGTTTTGAGACTGAAAGAACATATTCTAGTAGTTATCCCAGCAAAGCTCCCAGGAAAGGGATTCTGGACATTACAAAATGCATGAGAATGTGTTATGAGACTGAGTTGAGAGGGCTAAAAAAAAAAAAAGCATAGTTATTTGCAACCTCTAGTTCCAAATTATACCCCCTTTATACAACACCCTAATTAAGTCTTACCAAACAAAAAGCCTTGACCCAGACACTGCACCAATAAATATACAATATCTGAATAATAAAAATGCCAAGCGTAAAAACCAAACAACAGAAGTTGATAGTAATATTCACAAAGAACCTAAACTCAAACCCTTTCAAGCAGCAATGCCTAGAGGCAATACCAGATTCAAAGTATTCACTCTGTAAATCACAAAGAGTCTTAATAGGGAAAGGTTTTGGAACAGCATATATAGTAAAAGCAGTGGAATTTCCACTTAAGTATATTAAAATAAATGTAAACAAAAGACAAGTAGAATAAAAGCCTCTCTAAATTATGAATTTCTTTTGAAAGAAAAAAACAAAAAATCTAAGAGTAATTTCTATAGAAACTAGAAAACAATAGAATAAACAATTTCGTTATGATTTGCCCAAGATGTTTGTGCACTTTAGGACATAAGTGGATGATGAAACTAGGAAGGATTGAGGTCCCTAGTGAAGGCAAGCTACTCAGGCAGAGAAACACATCTGGGAAAGACTATCTATGGCCACCCTGTCCTTTAAAACTTTCTAAACATCTCTGCATTACTTGGTCTTTCTGTTTACACTCATAAATAAATGAGTAGCAGTCCTTCTGCAGCCGGATCTTGTATACACACTTTCTCACTGTGGCTTGTGTTGGAGAAAAATATTTACTCCAAACTGCTTCAATGCATTTCTTCCATCTGAAATAAATACGAGCAACTTTGAAAGCTTAAAGTTTCAAACAGGTTTCATTCAGAGACATAAAACAAACTCCTATCAGATGATGTGCCTCAATTTACAAAGCATATAAGAATGCCGTTAAAACTGGCTATGGGTCAGCTGACTGGTGACTTCGTAAATACCATACATATAGCCAAGGGACAATGAAGCACGGGAGGGCACATACAGATGTGAAGTGTTTTTAAAGATCTGTTCATACCTCTTATCTCCAGAAAAAACATTAGGGCTTTTCCTGGAAGATTTCTTTTTCAAACAACAATTCAAAGTAACTTCTTGCAGTGTTTCTATTGATGGATAGTGTTAGTGTTGGATGCATGTTACTATAAAGGTATTTATCTTGCTCCCAGGAAAGGTGCACAGAAGCATTAGTGAAAATTTAGCCCTGGTGGGACAGATATAGCAATTCACTGCAATAATTACAGTCACAGTTCCCATTTCATCACTTGAAGGCCACTCTGTTCTGAGGAAGGTGCAAGAAAAGAACTGTTATCCCTCCCTCGGGAATGACAGTTTCTAACTGGTCTCTAGATTTTAGGTTACCTTTTCTCATGGTCATCTCAGACGCTGGCTAACATGAATAACTGACTAGGAAAGCTGTCCAAAAAATGGTAGCATTTGTGGTGACAGTTTTCTAAACATACTGCATACATTCTGTTGTTGGTGTCAGCCCATTTAGGTCTCCTATATGCACTACACAGAGCCAGACCCATGAAGGAGTTCAGTGTCGCTAACAATATAACGAAAGCTAGACAAGGGAACTGGGAATCAGGAACACATTAAACACCACAGACTTCTCATCCTTAACTGGGGCTTTGTATCATTCCCACTGTAGATAAGTTGATATTGACTTCAAAAGTATAGGAGTTGGGACTGTTACTGTGCTATGGAATTGGTATTACCTGGACTCGAATGAATAAAGTAATAATAATAATGGAACTCACTGAGACCTCAGAGGTGACTTTGTCAAATGTCATTTATTCTGGTAATCTTCTTTTTCTGTTTAATACTTCTTTAGATGTGCTTTGTAATGCCCATAAAAGTTTAAAATTATTGGCCTTCACCCAGCTGGTGACTCTCAAATTCTCAGAGCTTTCCTGTTCTTATGTACTAGGAACAAAAGAATGCAGCTTTTGGTTTCAATGTTTTTGTTTCAGGAATAAGCTCTTTGAGGGATGTCTGTACATTTTTGTGGTTTAGTGATTAAATAACGTTTACTGACAAAAGTTTAATAGAAGTGTAGCAATGTCTTGTATTTACAGATCATCTTTTGTTAAACATCTCAAAGTACTCTATGAATACTCATGACATGAGCCTCTTAATTGGATTTTGAAGGAGGTAGCAGGTCTATTTTGCAGAAAAGAAACTGCAGCACAGTAAAAGAAGAAAAAAAAAAAAGACCTTTCCAGGCAATATGTTCAAAACTCTAAACAGATCTTATAATTCTAAATCTTGTGTTTAATTACCAGCCCACTGTTCTCTTATACATCAAATAGTTACAATTCTGCGTCACCTCTTCTTAGAAAGGTTGCATTGCAGTAATTCAACCAAGTAGCACTGAAGCATTATAACATCTCCTGTTTAACCTTTCCGTTCTCTCTGACTGCCACAGACTCATACATAATCTGCTAATATTTCTTTCTGCCTTTGGCCTCCTATTTGACAAGCTGGTATAACCTGTGATTTTTAGTAGACAGACTGACAAGAAACAATGGGAGGAGTCAAATATACACACCCACATTTAATTAGCCTTTAACATGACTACTTCATGGAGAGCAAGGAAGGTTCATAAATATCAAAAAGAAATAAAGCCTCAAAATAGAGTCATAGTCTTAACTTACTGCTGCCATTGACAGGAAGGCTGCTGTAGTGAGGACCAGCCCCATACTTATGGGTCAGAACAGAATGTCACAAGTTAGAAATGAGCAGATACAGGCAGTCCATTATTCTCAAAGACCAACTCACATCACTTCCCCAGCTCATTGCTTTTTCATAGCTTTACATCTTTTAGCTTCCAACAACTTTACATCTCATATCACACCTCTCAAGAGCTATTCACATTTACAAATGGGAACCTAAGGCCAGAGAGCAGATAACTGCAACAGATACCCAGAAGAATATGCCGCAAACCATTGGCAACGATGCGTCAGTTCAGGAATGCTTGTCCACACTCCTTGAACCTCAGCCCATTTAACCTCAGTGAATTCCTCAAGATAAAAAGGAGCAGAACTAATGTACTGCACTAGGTTGTTGAAACAAACATTAAAAAAGGGACTTTTCAGTGAAAACTTCAGCTCTTGATGAACACATGTCTTATTTCTAAGCTGATCTAGAGGACAGATCAATGCCAAAAACCTTTCTGTGTTAAGGCCCCTATTTAGATTCCCTTGAATTCTGGTAGCATATAAACCTACCACTAATCACTTTTTGCATTAGAAGTTGATTTCCAGAATGACTAGGACAGAGATCTGTCAAATGTTTGCAGATGTAGGATCCACTGCTTAGAAGTACCTTGGATAATTTTCAAACCACTTCTTCTCCTCTCCCTTCATTTAGTCTTCGTTCATTACTCTCTTTTCCACCTATTCTCCCGCTCTTTTCATTCCGCCACCACAGCCATCTTGATTTTGACTAGGTGGTGATGAGGGAGAGAATATGTCTCTGCATTTCAGCATGACTATTTATTTCTCTTCAGGTAACAAAACGATATTTGCTAATTTCTCTCTTGAGTGGGTCTTGGAGACTTTCCAAGGCTCAAACAAAGTTTTCTTAACTATGACTAGAGCATCCAACTACTAAAAGGTTTCGGCATATAGTTTAGAACATTTTTATTATCCAAATCAGGCAATTCTTCCATCACTTGGCATGATCTGCCAGCAAGAACTCCAGAACATGTTTCTCCTGCATACCCTTGTTCCAAGATTTGATGTAATAGCTGGCATCCGTTCCTTCCCTTCCATGCCTGGCAGCAGTGGAAACGGTGAACACATGGTACCCTTCCCCCACCACCACAGTCCACCTGCACAGAACAAGGCTACTGCGGTGCATGGCTGAGGACACAAACACACTGGGACCAACTCGAACAAAAAAGGGCCAGGGTGGGCACTGCTGTTCAGAATGGGATTGTTTTTCTCAGAGCAATGTGAAAGCAAGCAGTCAAGCCAGCTGCTCCCTGAAGCATCCTCCAGGCCACAGCTGCTTTCACACATGTACCCAGGATGCTGAATTTCAAATGCTGCTTGAGCACAAACACGTCACTGATGCCTGTTCTGTATTTTCCTGTCCTCAGCTCGCTGAAGTCATGCATGGCATTCAGGAAGCCAGCTGGATATTTCCTATTGACTTCAGTTGGATCTGAGTTGTGCCCCTGATGAGTGGTATTGCAGTGACAGGAGTGGTATTGCAGTGACAGCCTTTGGAAGAGCAATGACAGAATAGCTTTTAGCTGAGATGCTGAAACTTCATGTATGACACAAAAGAACAAGCTGGGAGTGTATTGGGAGCTTAAGCTCTGTGTCTGTGAGAACTGACACACAGTTTGAGTGATGTGCTACAGCAGCCAGCCTGCAAACACCTCGCATATTTAGGCGATCAAGAAAAAATTATCTATTGAATAATCACTGCCACCCAAGGATATCTCTTAGTGGGGGTAAATACATCCTTACTGGTATGTTCTAGACAGACTAACTGATGCACCATGAAGACAGGAGATGCTTGCACAAGGCAAGGTTATTGTGTTGTTAGCCCAGACAGATACAACTTCTGTAGTCTTAACAAATGCAATAAAGATCAACTTGGAAGAGAGGGAGTGATCTAATTCAGTTTTTGTAAGGGATAATACAGTGGTCAGAAGAGCTTCTTTTTATTTGTAAAGGAAATTATTTTACCTGCCTATATAATCCTTGTCCATAGCAATATTAGGTGCATGTCTTTACTAATTGATCTGGCTTTTTTTTTTCCCAACCCTCTAACCCTACTCTAGGCCTTCACAGACCACTGGTGTATGAGAACTTTTACTTTAGTTAATACTACTCCCTTACAACTGGACAGCTTCCTCTCTTCCCTTCCGTCCTGTCTTTTTCTTACTTTGCATTAGAAATATTAAGTCCACTTACCAGTTCTCCTGCACACTTAAAAAAAAACCCCAACAAAACACTGAAATTATTAATGATTGAAAACAAGTCTTTAAAGTGGTGGTGTCACTTCACCTAGAACTACTCCCCCCACCCCTGATATGCCTCAGAGCCTGAAAAACCAAAGGGTATTTATCTACTTATGAAGCTGTTATCTTTATATCTCTATCAGCTTTGGCAAAACATGAAAATTAAGGTTTTAATTTTGCCGGTCAGTTCCTCAGACATCTTCTTTCTTCAGACCAAACCTGCATCTCTCAAGATTAGCTACAAATATTTTTGTTAAAATGTGACTGCCTTTAAGATTATCACAGTGATACAATGATTGTTACTTGAGTGCAGTCACTTGCTGTTCCCAAGATTTCACAGCAATTCTAAGTCAGGAATCAGTGGTACAAAAGGTTACAGGTAACTAATGTATTGAGAGAACATTGACTATACTAGAAGTGAAAGAATATACAAATAAATTCAAGTTATCTTTGTCAGGATGAGAAAAGTTTGCAAAAAAGAACAGAGGAAAGACGGGATCAAGCAGCATTTACTGATATATGAGACAATGTGTACACAACTATGGCATCTACATCAGTATTTCCCACCAGCAACTCAGCATTCTGTAGTAGCAGCAAAATAACTTACACTTCAGTGGAATTTTAACCACAAACAGATCAACCACTTTCTTTGTTCCTCTGAATAGGAAGGAATGAAGACTGAATCTCTCACAGGAATAGCTTGTATGCACAAAAAATAATTTCAGTCATTTATCACTACTCTGATGGTCTCTTCTAATGAACGTTCTCCAGCTAGTGAAAAATAACATGATAATGTAACACACATTTTGCTACCTTAGTGAAAATGCCACTGATATCTCCTCTTTACTTAACTAGAGAATACAGAACAATGAAGGTTAAACCATGTAGTACCTTCTCTGGAGTGAGGCTGATTTATTCATACAAGATCCTTCAGCAACAACAACAACATCATCATCACTGGAGCTAAACTGCTGAAATAAACAAAATATTAGATGAATAGAAGGAAAAGTACTGAAACTTCAGCCTCTGGCTTACCAGTTCCAATCTGATCTATGTAAAAAGGGGCTGAAAGCCACCACTATGAGATGTTAAGGGGACTGCAAGAAATCAGTACATGGAATTCAGTTCAGGTGACAGAAAGGTCCACCTTAAAAAAGCAGTGAAGGGAACAATAATCGCTTTCCCTTGCTTTTGACAATTTCACTGTAAAAAGCCCAACCCACCGACACTGACAGCCTCATAGACCCCCAAGAAGCCACTAAGTCAGGTACACTGAGTGCAGAGATACAGGGACTTTTCTATAGATCATATTTACGACATAATTGCTAATCAAGTTAACAGAAATCATCATTATCCTTTTCACAGTTGTCATTAGCACTAAATTCAGTTAAAATAGTAAGCAAGAATATAACATCAAAACAATAAAACAAATCCACAGGAAAAAAACAAACAAGCAAACCCACAAATGAAAAAACCCAACTCAAACCAAAATCTCAACATCTCCTCAAACTTTGCCATTAACATTGTCTTTAAAAAACCCACTGGCATTTGATAATGATCTATGAACCTGGAAAAAATACCAGTTAGTAATTATTTCTGAGAAAGGTTCATACGGTTTTGTTACTTTGACTATTACTTCATTAATTATTTTTGTGCAAGTTTAGTTCAGAACTGCATATTCACATGCCTTGCAGCTTGAAGACTTTGATTCCTGCTGCAACCCCCCACTTCCTGGCTATATTGAGCAATGAAGCTGTCCAGCTGCTCTGCGGTGCTGAAATAGTGATTCAGTAAGGAGGTGATGGCATCAGATTTGATTTGTTAGTTTGTAGTGTGGTTTCTAGAACCCATGAATCCTTCTCATTAAATAACCATCCATCGTGTTGGAGATGATTAACTTCTGAAGTCAGAATTAAAGCAGCATGGAATCTGCACTGCTATTAGTACAGTTAATTTTCTGTTTGATGGCTGATATGCCAGGTGTCCATTGTTCAATGTAACTTGAAAAGTGAAAAAAAAACCTGTGTGCACATGCTCTTCTTATTTCAATAAAACACTGAATTCAATTTTAGAGAGTGGGTGAGAGCAGTGGGAGTTATAATGGTATTGACCTTCCCCTCTCTGGAGGATGCTAATGCTGCAAAACAATCAATATACTAAGAAGACAACCAAAAAAATGAGGCCACATTTTTGCTTTTTCCTCCTTTAAGATTTTCATACTGACGATGTGCCAGGAAACTCATTTTACATTAGACCAGTAATTCTTTCTATACAAAGAAATGTTATATTAGCAGCTGACTATCCATCGGAGTCAAGAGAGCCTTCTTGAGAAGGAAGTGAAATGAGAGAGGTTGCAGAATGGAGAATTTAACTTTTTTCATATATAAAAAAAAATTCCCAAAACAGTAGTTCCTTGTCACAAAAAAATAACTAGATCAAACAGCAATTCTTTCTATCTTCCATTGAAACCACAGTTAGAAACCTATAGGCTGCTTCTAAAAGATGAAAAAATCCACCAGCTTGCCAGCTGAGCATTCCTTTTTCTGCTGTTGCCAGTGTTTTCTGGGCAGAGTACAAGGTTTATCCTTTTATTCATTAGGTAACAAGGTCTCTGCTGGACATACAGTCAGAGCCAAAGTATTCATACCCAGGATTTAGAAATCAGCTTTTGCACAAGAACAGGAGATGGCAACTATATCACAGACTCTTCTTCTAAGAAAAATACTAAAGAAGCTGGACTTTTGTTAATGCTTCAGCGTTGGGCACAGCTCTCTTTCAGCTCTCTTGAAGTGCCTAACCTCAGGCCACTTGTCTTTCATCCTTCTGCCTACAGAGTGCAAAACAGGTTGAAAGACAGAACTGGCAGAGGTGTGAAACAGAGAGAGCTGAGGAAGGGGTCATGAGGAAGGGCATGCACCTTCGCAGCAGCAGCCTGCACGGTTATGAGACCAGCCTGCCCAGATGTCTGACCCCTGGAAGAGTGTCACCCACTGAGAGACAGCCTCGCCCTTGAGCCAACAAGCATCAGAAAGCTAAGCAAATCCAAGCTATCTGCAATGTGGAATTGCCATCGTGAGGGAAATGGACATTTTACAGAGGCCCATTAGCCTTCCTAGAGTTTATAATACTGTTGGTCTACAAAAGAATAATTAAAAAGTAAAAATACTTTAGGAGCAAGTAGGTAGGAGCAAGTTGATAGGCCAGTAAGCACTAATGCAAGCCATTAGGTTCGGTTTGGGTAGGTGTGTTTTTGTCATGATAGTCCTTTATTAATTTATTATTTAACCATTTAGAAATTACAAGCTATAAACATCTTTGCATACATAACCACATAATTTTTTTAGCTACTCCTTCCTCCTTCTACTTGTTAAATTTGTCAGACTGGGCACTGGTAAATTGTCGGGAGTAAGTCTTACTTAACAAGGCAATTAGCACAACAATTAGTATATTTACAGGATCTTGCCTCTCAACCTCTTCTAAAAGCCAAAATCAGATTAAATACTTTTCCTGAAAGCAAAACCAGCCCTACAGAGCCATATAGCAAATGAACCAACTGAACTAAATAAATGGAAGTACTTCTCAAAACCAGTCTGGCATCCACACACCAAATATTCAGTAGCATTTACTTGACTTTTATTATAGTCTTCTGCCATGCCATTGTTGCTATTTTACTGTACAGTTGTAGGCAGCTCATTTTCACCATCAGCGACTCATTAAAAGTCAATAATTTGATGCTTAATGACTTGTTAACCCTGAGTAAATATATTAAAATAATAGTGTGATGAATTCAAATTGAATTGCATTGGGCTTGGTTTCTCTTTTCTTTTTTTTCCTTTTTTTTGTTTGTTTTGTTTTTTCTTCAATAACATCTTCTGTAGCAAGAGAAAGTTCCATTTAAGAAACAATTTTTGCTAAAATACATTCCAGATTGTTCAAGCTTACTTTTTAACACAAAATCCACCTATGGTTCGCACTCCTACATTTTGTGTTACTTCCTTTCGGTTTATATAGTTTCTTCAGCTATGGTGTTAGCTCTGACGTGGAAGACAGTTGGTCTATTCTCAAAAATGTCTTTTAAATACCTGAGTAACACCCTTCCCTTTCTTCCATTTTCAGTCCATTACAAATTCAGGTTTAGAAAAATCCACTCTTGTTCTTTTTCAGGGTTTGGATTTATAAGCAAAGTCATGTGAAATAAAAACATCAACACCTAGACTGTTCTATTTGGATTTTTCTACGCCTAAGGACTGATGAATCTCAAGTGTTCCTATACCCCTCCCTTTTCATTTATGCCCTAACAAGAGGCAGTTCCTGAGCTCTGGCTGGTTCAAATCAATAGGACAACACAAAACCAAAAATAAACATCTGCTGAACATCCGCAAGTCTTAGTCTTTGTCCACTGGGTGAATCAAGTGTCTGAAGCTTTAAAAGGAGCTGTTTGATGTTGTATTTCGGCCTGCTACAAAGCTCTTATGGCCAACTCAAAACCACCTGTGGACAATCAGAAATGACATGCATGGTGTTCTACACCATCAGTTTTCAGGCACTGTCTGCAGGCACAGAAGTGAAAGAAAGCAGACCTCCAAATTATATTATTCTAATGACCACCTCACTTCTTGCTCCGCACTGCACTCTTCTCCTGAGTTATGCTGCTCTTCTCTCAGGAATTATCACTAAATAACAGAAGTTTATTTTACTTTATGCACTAGAACTATCCTTTCTTGACAAAGTACAGTTGGTGTGCTACACATTTGTGGGAAGCAACTCCCAGAGTCGATAACAAAAAGATGTCTGCTAAACATTACAGTGCTGCGCTTTTTATGATAACTCTAGTGTTGAAATCATCAATTCAGAAACAACATGACTGCAACAGAATGAGCCAGATTTCATTTTTCTTGTACATTGTACAAGTTCTGGACATGATGCCAGCTAAGGAAAACGCTGATATTCTGACCCCAGATCAATCTGGATTGTTAATAGCATCATCAACTGGGTCTTCGGCTCTTAGAGGAAACAAATGCTGTAAAAGTAAGTTGCGAGAAAATGTTAGGGGTGACAGGTTGAAATGTGAAATCAAACTTTACAGGCAAACTAAAGGGTGTATATATACTTAAATATTTTTATTCCTTAATTTGGCCTATTAGATTTTCAAATTTACAGAAGCCATTAACTGATTTGGAACTTTAAAAGATTTTTTTGCTTATTTTTATGTAATTCTGGCATCTGCACCTAACAAGTTCATGTACCACTCTCAGTAAGAAAAAGCACAGGGAACACAGATGCAGATGGTCTTGAGTGGAAGAGCTTGAGTAAGATTTGTGATGGCTTCCCCCCACCATGGTTTTACTTGGCAGATTTCACATATGAGAAAGACAAAAAATGTCACTAAACACAAGCAGAAAGACGCTTTCTCAGAGTCAAAGTGCAGTGTTTAATTTACTGGCTGCATGATGCTCAAAAAAACTTTCTACAAAATAAATGAGACTTTATGAGTAACTGAAGAGAGTCTATTTTGGATCTCTAGTCAACCATGGATTGACTCAGTCAAGTTTTATACTTTGATACTGTGTGTATTTTAATTGGAGAATATGGCTGAGATTTAATATTGAGAGACAACTCAAAGCTTCATAGACTCTTACAGGAATGCTATTCCTTGGCTAGAACAAAGCAACTGTTGAGTTCAGAAAAAGAATACCAATTTAAGTTATCCCATATAATTAAGAGAAATAGATACTGCATAGTCAAGCTGGAATTTGGTGTAAGATGGCAAGACTAATATCACAGTTTTTGGAAAGAACTTACAGCGATCTGACCAAGTGCAAAGGACTTGAGGCTGCTCCTTTACTTCCGTACAGAGCTGAGCTGAAAAATACTGCTTCAGTTGATTTAAAAAACTGCTGCTAGGGAATTCAGGTATTTACATTCAGGGTTTTGACCATTTGCTTTTTAAAATTCCTTATGGACAGTTTCACAAATAAAATCCTAAAAAGATTTGCTATTTTAATTGTGGGTTGTCTTAGCAAAAGTAAAAGTGAGAGGATGTTTACAAATGACAGCTAACTGATATGCACACTTCTCCAGAGTGAAAAACAGATAAAGAAAGTTCCTTCACTATTGTGGTAAATAATCAAATGGAAATACGGTTATAAGAAAGGAATACAGCATCATACCCTAAACCAACATTTCTGACCCATGGTACCATTCACTCAGAATCAGACTTTTTTGAGAACTGGAGCGTAAATGAACAAGCAAGGGATCAGCCCACTGTGGCAGATCCTTGCAGTGAAGACAACAAAAATACACTCTCTTTTCCCTAAATAGTGTGCCAAATAGACAAATCAATGAAATGCAGTCTCATCAAACTTGGCTGGGGTGGCACAGACTGTATGACAGAGTACTGGCTGACCCAGACTCATCCAATACAATGTGATGAGAAGTTTGTGCTGACACAGAGATGAAGCAGAGAAAAGAGCACAGAAATTTGCAGTTTCTAATAGAAAACACACATCTTTCCACTGTTATTTTCATCTAGGGAAGCCTGCTAATCATACAAGAGGTTAAGGCATGCTCTACATTTCTCTTATGAACAGGAGGGCCTTTATTTCATCCTTATATATTAGAAATAATGAAGAAGTCTAAAATCAATTTTTATCATTACAAAGCCAGTTTAACTCTGACGACTTTGTTTACATACTTCTTCTGAGGTCATTCTTTTTGTTGAAGAAGAAGGATTAGCCTATTTCTTTACTCTGTCATAATAAGTAAGGCCTGTACATTTTTCTTTCATTCTCTACAATGAGATTTAATATGTAATACTAAGTAAGGTATAGATTGAAAAAATATCATTTTTTAATGGGCTAAAACCCATGCAACTTCTATTGATTCCTTTATTAGCAGATTTAGGCCAGTACTAACTCATCAGTATTTAACAATGTTACTCACAGAAAAAGAACCCAGGATTGCAGAGGGAACAATGTTTACATCTTATACATGAAGATAAATCCAGTAACAAAAAAATAACAAACCAACCTACCAAACCCCATCCCCCCGCAAGCTCCCCCCAAAACCCCACACCAAACCAAAAACCACAAAACTCACAAAACCAACCAAACAAAAACCAAACCAAACAAACCCTCCGCCAAAGGGAAAAGAGGTAATTGGTGACAGCAGCAAGTTTTGCTTGAATTTTTACTTGTATATTCTTGTGAACAAGGTATGGAAAAAATATCATAGGCATTTACTTCATCATCATTCAGTTATTATAACTCTCTCCCAGTGCAAGGTTGTCTCAATTCTACTAGTATCTTAGCTGATCTACTACAAAGACAGAATACAATTCTACCAGTAAAGACATGATGTTTATGAAGTAATTTTCTGAGGAAGCACTTGAAAGCCCTCAAGTGAAATAGATGACAGCAATTCAGAACATTTTAACATTTAGTGCATTTCCTAATGCTTTGTCCTGTTTTATTTTGTAGTATTCAGATAATTAGCAGTACAAATGGAAGTGGCAAAAATCCCAAATCTATAGCACAAACACAAGAAACCATACATTTAGGTTTTTGCACTGCCCAGTTTGCTGAATCTCAGCAGCAGGAAGTTTCTTCTCTTAAGCACTACCTTAATTTTCCTTTTTTTTTGCTATCCTTTCCTCCTTTTTATAACCTTTTGTTCACCCTACCAATTCTTTTCTTTTCTTGGTCGTTACACTCAGAACATTTTTCTGGAGAGGAGAGTGGATGAATTCACATCTCCAGTGGAGCTTTATTTGCAAGACTGAAATTAAGGATATTGCAGTTATTATTTTCATTATTTCCAAGATGCATTGAGTTTTGGTTTTGCCTAAAATTTGTTCCAAATTCACTTTTGGATATTAAGAAATTAGAATGATAAGGAATTGATTTCTGAGCAGCCAACCTTCTCCACCTAGCTTGCTTCTTCTGTAATACTGATGGCATTTTGCTACAGCAGGCAAATAAAAATTAAAGGCCTAAAAAGTTAGAGTACAAGTAGAAAGTAACTCTCTAATGACAACAACACTATTTGGGCATCCATCTATTTTTACAGGTAATTGACTGCCTCTTTACGGTACCTTCAGAAACTTGTGACTGACTTCTTACAGTACTTTGCAGTACTACCAGCACTAGAAAGGTGTAACCAGCTCAATCCCTTCATTTTACACCCATCATCACTGAGAGAGCAGCTATCTCTTTGCAAAGATAAACAGCAAGTGCCAGGAAGGTCATGCAACAAACAGAGCTACTGCCGGAACTGTTTAGAGGCAAAGTCAAGTTCAAAGGAAAGCAAGTGCAGGGAAATCAGCATTCGGAGACTGACGCTGAGGTGGGGAAGCCAGGCTGTGGTACGGTTTTCACCAAGTACTGCATTTTCTCCCAAGATAGGTTTCAACTACCTTTTTCATTTTTAAAAGGATGAAGAGGATTTGGGGGTTTTTGTGGGTGAAAAGTTTTCTCAAACAAATTATAGCTGGATAGGGCTAGCTCTAGAAAGTCACAGTGCATATAAGCAATACGACAATACTACAGATGGATGCTGCAACTTATTTGCAGCATCTTTTGGTTTACATCTCAGTCTTCCCCTCCAACATTGCCCATACAGCTTTTATCCACTTAATACTCATTCTTATTTCTTGCCTTGCAAGGTTACCTCACCCTTACAATATTGCTGCATTGTAATGCTCCTATCTGAGCCTGCTATAAAGCTCTGACAACGCACGTGAGCTCTGACCCGCCTGCCAGTACTTGATAATTCTTGCCTTAATTCTGTCAAACCATTCTGCTGTTTCAAACCTTCCTGCTACCTCAGCCTTGCACCATCCTTGCTGTTGCATCCCTGCCCAGTTTCTAGCCCTGGACACAAAACTCACCTTAGTCTTAAGTTCCACCACTACTTTTGTTTGAACATCAAAATAACTTTTTTTCTAGTAAGGTGCACTCCTCCTTGATCCCTAGACCAAGACTTTCCAATTCATTCCCCTGAAGTTTAAATACTCTATGAAAGTTCACATTCAATATCCATCTACCTTCAGGCATTGACTGCTGCTGTAAGGTGAGAAGTCCACTGCACGCTCTGAGGTTACTGATCCCCCCACAGACTCCCCACCTTCCAAGTACAAGAAATGTCTCACTGTAATTAATAAACATAAAACCCACATTAAAGGAAAAAAAGTTAGACCTCTTACATTCCTCTGATCCCATCTGCTCTCCCACGTATGCACAGCACAGGGACCACTACAGGTTCTGCTTTCTGAATAGGTGATGCCAGTGAAGCAGTGGATTGTTGTTGAATATGTACGGATGTATCTATTTCTCACAATCCTAAGCACATGTAAGGGTGGATTAGATAAAACATAGGTTATTTTCAGGTGAAATTATCTTGTTTTTAAATTGCACTGAAGGGGTGTGCAAAGAAAACAGTCAAAGATTTGTTATCTAGAAGCAGAAAGTTAATTTGTGTGATAAACAAATATAAAAATTTTTGATGAATGAGAAAATAGACAAATGGTCAGTACCTTTGAAAATCAGCTGTCTTCTGCATAAAATGGGAAAATTACTGATGTACCAAGCACATAGCTATGTGGTTTAGTTCATGAATGATTACAAAACATTTTTTAAATCATTAGTTAAAAAAATGCTTGAGACCTAGAAATTCTAAGAGCTTATCCATTACCTAAAAGACACAGCATACTAACCAACCCAGACGCTCTGCCAGAGGTCAAAACAAGCTCTTTCCTTGTAGATCAGCTAAAACATGAAATGCTTCTGCAGAAACTACTTCAACTCTTTGACCAAACGTGTTGTTGTTCTTGATTGCTCTCTAGCTGGGGACACACCAGACAAAAATTTGTTATGACCTACATCCTGATCAGAAAAAGATGAGTATGTAGTAAGGTTACACATAAGAAAGTATTTCCTTTTTCATTTAGTTGTGTTGGTGGCCTGGAGCCTCCGCCTCACTATAATTTTGGAGAATATTCACTGTGGAAAGGAACAAAATCCAAATAAAAGAAGAGTTCATTTCTTATGCCATCAGGGTATCTCAGAAGATCCTGAGAAGTGTCTGTTCTAGTCAGACCAGCCATGGTCACAATAATGCCACAGAATAGGATATAAATGGGCTGCCTAAATGGGAAATGACTATTCATCTTCCAAGTATCTTCACAGCCTTTGTCAGGTAGCTGTTTTCATATCTACACATTGTCTCTCTTCGTGTCAGTAAGTCCACATACATTACCTTGCACTATGTGGTCATCCCTTCATGGCTGCCTGTATTTCTTTGTATATTTTCCCATTTGTGAAAAATCTGATCATATGTCTAGAGCAGCCCTAAAAGGTAATATCTTTCCCATGTAACTACTGCTTATAAGCTTTTGAATAAACTTGTTTGAATAACTCTACAGAAATTTTGAGGAAGTGAGTTTTTAAATGAATTACACCTTCCTCTTTCCTTCCCTTTCCCCCTTTGGTCCAGATCAATTGGTAATGCCAGAGTGGAACAAACCTTTTTCCAACATTCCCAAAGTGAAGCAATCCTTCATGTCTTTGCGCTTTTCCTTAAAACTGGACAAAAAAGAAAAAAAAACCTGGTTTTGCACTGTTTCCTGCTGTGTAGGTTTCTTCCTCCTCCTTCTTTCTGTGAAGAAAGGTAAGTCCGTTGAAAAAAGAAAAGAAGAATGAAAAAAGGCAGCTTTTCTGACTGATCCATTCCCCAGCAGGCAGCCTGAATCACATCTTCCTACTTGGACTGTGAGCGGGTGATTGATTGAAAACATTTGTTAGTGACTGCAAATGGGAAGTCAGTCTTCCCCGGTTTTGAATAATCAAGAAGTAGGAATTTTTTCCAAAGGAATTTATTGAAATTTTGTGCAGCTGGATATGTCTGCTAGGGATGAGACTCAGAGGTGCTTTGAGGGCAGAAAAGATCAAGGATGATAACAGCTTTCTAGATAATAGAGAGAGACATGCAAAGTCCTGAAAAGATTGGCACCCGTCATCTCCCCTCTTCCAGCCTAGTGCTGATATTTTCTTTTCATCTGTTCAGGAACATCCTCTCTCACTACTTTCGATTCACTGCCCTATACTGAAGCGTAGTGCCTCTGTGCATTGCTAATCTGCTACCACATCTCGTTTCAGCGATGACCAAATTGTACAGCTGGGTGAGGTGACTCATGTTGATACAAAATCTCGATGTTTTTTCTGAATCCATCAGGATGACAGGATCATAGGAATAATGCTGTTAGAAGAGTATCGGTAACGTGTTTGTCAGCATAAGACTCCTTGAAACTCTGGCCTTGGCTGCACCACTTAGAGCAGTGGAAAACCAAAGATTTCTCTGGGAACTCTGTAAGAGCTGGGAAGTGCTACCTGTCACAGTGTTCAGGTACGTCTGGGATTAGTAGACGATTACCTGTCTATGACCGGGTGACAGTCCCTGACCTGCGTTATGGAGTTCCAAATCCCAAGGCAACAAGCCTTGGACTTTTGATTTTCTGAGTGGAAGCAATCCTTGATCCAATCTTACCTACTATACCTGTAAATAAACAACAGGGACAGATACCAGTGATCAGCTACAGATTGCTTTTTGGTGCAACGAAGTCCCAGTGAGGTCTTGGGGACCTGTATGTCATACAATGATGGCAAAGTGGTGTTCAACAGAAATACTACAGTGCATTGCCTAAATGGAAGAGAGCATTCAGCCTAGTGAGAAAGTGACAAAAGATTACAAGGTCAGGAGGTGCCTAGAACAGACCTCCAGGGCAACCTGATCAGCCTGACTTTGACTCCCGTGCCTGGCCCAAAAGCAACAACAGCAGACGAAAACACTGAAACCTCTTTATGATCTACTTCAAACAGTGATTGGCAAAAAGCAGCAGGAAGGATGCCAGTGTGTCATTTTGAGCCCATGGTGCAACAGACAGGATTCCCTCATAAAAAAGCATTTCTACTTCCTCTACACACGCTGTGACACAGGGGACATAAGATGCCTTACTGAGCAGCTTCAATATGGGAAGGAGCATCTTATGAAAACCCGGTAGAGCTGGGAGGAACTGCAGAAACGCTTCAAAGGAGTAATTTCAAAGATTTTTAAACAGTACAAGTGGAGAAAAACAGAAAGAAGGGAGAAATTCTATAATATTTTTTATATCCAGGATCGATGGCTAAAGACAGGCAAGGAAAGTGCCTGTCACCCAAATGCTTTGAATTTGTCAACCAGAATTCAAGCTGATTCTGGATTTAGACTTTCTGCTAATGTTTAAGCTGACCGTACTTGACTTCAAATTCCTGGTCTCTGCTTTGAGCAGAAAAAAAGGTAGTGTTAAGAGAAAAGTAGTAATTAGAAAGTAATAGAGGGAAGAATTTACTATTCCATTTCTGTTTTTTCTCTCTGTCACTTGCCTATAACCTAGTCCTCACTCTTCCCTCCCAAAGCCAGTGCCCATTTTTAAGAATAAGCCGAAGGAACATATCTGTGATTTGCTGTAACTGTATATTTATGTCAGCCTCTTAACCTTTCATTGCAAGATGAGCTTACCATGAGCAAGAAATTTTTACAAAGTTTTGTGAGACATTTTACTGTGATGAAGTAGTATTTTCTAGAGCCATTTACAGCATGGAACAGTGAGGAATACAAGACATCTTGGATGGCCTACTGTATGACTTTCAGCCCTGGTTCTATTCTCAACTGAAGTAGAGAACTTGAGTCTGGACTACAAGTAACTTCACTGAATGGTGTGATGATAAGCCAGAACATTTGCCAGCATTAACATTTTATTATCAACATATTAGGGGCAGATGACTATCTTTGCCTGTATTTAATATTCTTCAGTTTTCACTATCTCAAACTCATCAATTTTCACAGCAGTTAGACACCTGCACTCTGAAAATCCATCAGCTTATTTAAATACCGAAGCATGAGAGGCCTCTTTACTAAGGTTAGAAATCCAAGTCTGTAACTTTAAAAAATACTCTTGACCATATGAACATTGGAATTTCATCATAGAACACTCAGTGACTGCAAGGCAAAGCAGAATTAACATACATCAAGATAAAAAATGAAGTATGGCTGCTCATAACACATTTTGGATTTTGTAGTTCTATTTTTTGTTGTCTTGGGTTTTTTTCTTGGGTGGGAGTGGAGCTACAGTTGTTACCAGCTATAACTTTGAGACTTCTATTCATTTTGAAATGGTAGATCACTGAACTGTGACACTTTTGCCTCAGATCTGAACACAGTACAGTGGAAATTGTGTTCTTTCTTCACTGTGCTAACAGTTATGTAAAATCTTTATTTATATTGGTTTAAGAAGCAGGAGAATTAGCTTTAAGACACCAATTATCTCTGTGTAAATCTGAATTAATTCTATTTTAATGAAAATCTTCTAGTTGTTCTATTTAAAACAGGGTAACAGCAAAACACAAAGTCTAACTCTTGGGCTGAGGATGCAGTCATTGCAAAGGATAAGCACCTGCTCAGCTTGAGACATACGCAAATGTAAATCCAAAGTGAAAAATGTTACACGGTTTATTTTATTATGCAATTCTTTCTTTCCTCCCGATGCTTTGAAAACACTAAGGCTAGCTGAAAAAAATCACAGGTGCAGCCGGTGACACAGCTCCTGTGATAGCTGTAATGTCTCCCTGACATGCTTTTCATTCCAAATTGTGGCACAAATGTTAAACTTCTATTAAAAGGGAAGAAAAACCCCCAATTTTAACTCTTTGCTTTGGAAGGAAACAGCTGTCAAAATACAACGAGATCATGTGATGGTGTCCTGTTAACCCAATTTTACAGAAACCTCTTGGCAGCCAGACAATAGCAACCTTTAAGATGTAATTCAGCCTCCATCTGTGCCATTACTGTCAGTTATGGATACTTTAAATGTTAAAATTACAAAAGAGAAATTAAACCAAAGAAAACCAAACAAAACCAATCAAACAAACAAAAAATAAAGTGCAAAAAAGCAATACCATTAAATGCAACCCCCCAACATTTACACAGCACTGCTAGACAGTTAGAAAGAGAGAGAGATTGAGGCTGGGGAGTTGTGAACATTTTTCTAAAGTGTTATTTAATACTAGTCTGTACCTCAAATATGGCAACCTAAATTCCCCTACAGAACAAGTCTTTTAGTTTTCAAGGCATAGCAATTTCTGCCCATGCTTAGAGAAAGAGTGGGTGTTGTGAAAATCAGAAACCACTGCACAACGGAAGGTCTTAGGTTCCACCTAAATATTTAGCTAGCAAAAGGAAGGCTGAATAGCTGTGCTTTTCCAATCCATAAATTTCCCTATGATGAAGAGAGGTGGGAGAGACGAAGAAAAGTTAAGCTAGAGGATAACACTGGCCCCAAAAGAAATGGCAGTACACGGGCTAGAAGCACACCATGGGATGCCAATTAGAAACTGTGCCTCCTCAGTACAGGATTTGGGTTCCATAACAACTTTTCAATAACACAGTAGAAGAAAAAAATCCAATGAGTTAAGAGACAAAATAGTATTATTATTATTGAAAGGAATTAAATGATGCAGCTACTTGCAGTAGCAATAGCTTGGGACCAGTGACCCATGGGTCTTTTGCAGGCCTAAGGCCTATATTGTAAAGGAAAGAAATTAAGCTATGTCAGTAAGAGAAATCACGTAGCCCACCACCTAGATCACAGTGACAATATTGTACTCGTGCTTCCTGCAGTGCTGACGTGCCTTCCTGCAGCCTTGCTGAGCACTCAGGCAAGGAGCTCCCACCTGAAACAGGACGGGACCAGCCTCAGTGATGACACCAGGACTCATTCTTGTGAGCTAATACAGATGTCATACACAGTCAGGGAACTAACTGGGAAGCTTTACTGGAAAATGAGAAACAGATACTATGCTGTGCCATTTATTTGCTATGAGAACTTGTCAGCTGTCCTGGAAAGGTATAATCTTCCTAGACAACCCAAAGTAACAGCAGTCTGACAATACAGTTTCCTTGTCAGAATAATCATTATCATGCAGGCCCTGTGAACCCTGTTGTCTTTTTAATGGTAGCAGCTCAAAATCTTGCTGTGGGAAACAAACCCATTCTCTCACTCCCACCCATGCTAAATGCCATTACAAGTCAACATTCCCCTATTAATATCACTCTACTTGTACATTACATATGATGCTTATGTTTAAATAACACCCTCAGATACAGTATGAACAATCTGAACTTTCTGATGAGACAGAAAAATGGCTGCAGATTTTAGGTTTTTCATGTAATGACTTGTTTTCCTTAATCTTTGCTGTATACAACATATCTGGGAGATGAGCTTCCAAGTTTCCAGTTTAGTTTTGCAAAAATTACCATTTCAAGCCTTAATACATTACCTTCCTGGAACAAAATCTTCTCTCAAGCACACAAATGTCTGTTTTGTGGAGCAAATCCTACTAAATACATGTCAGACTGTAAGGAAAGGTGAAAGAACATGAGGACATATACAAGTGTTGCACAACAGGACCAGCAAGACTGGGCAACAGCATGAACATTCTAAGAACAGGATTCTGAAACTGTTTTGTTTCCTGGTTTTAAAGGTGCTGGAGAAACCACGAATATATATAAACTCTATGTCTCCCATGATACTTCACTTACTTGAAACCTGCCACCTGTCTATGCCACATGCTTCTATTCCAAGTTAATTAAAAAAACCCCAGCAAATGAACAACAACCAAAAAAATCAGTAGTTGCAGAGGCATCCAGCTTATATCCCTTCCCTCCTATAAGCTACGGAATTTTTCTCACCTAAAAGGTTTCCGTTCAGTTTTGGTCCAAGCTGGATACTATGTTCAAACCAAACCATAGCAGAAGTGTCTGCTAAACAGCTGGCTTTCTAGGCTTGCAAATATGTTTACACTCCTGCAAATTACCTGTGGCATGTATGCAAATGAAATACTGCAATGAAACATAGAAACACTCAGGTCTCGATTAGTGTTTCATATAGCAAAGCACTTTTAGTCCATCTACTCACATCAGAGTGTGCATTACCTCACAAGGAGCACAGAGCCAGATTCACTTCTAGCAGTTGTCTACAACAGAGGAAGGGAATACTGTAGGAAACAGCTTTGGTTGGAGAATTACGTCTCAAAGTCTATTCAAGTCAATGCATGAACACCACAATATGACACTTCCCATGCTGTACAGTATGTGCCTTTAACACCAAACTTTAATTTGTAAAACCTTTGCTTTCGTCATAAACAAACCTTGCAAATAGTGGGTAGTTCCAAATCCCATGATTTTGTGGAGTCCAAGAATATCCTTGGAGAAGACTGTGTCAAAAGAACACTCGTTACAGCATTTGCTACTAAATTACATCCCAAACTTGAGAATAATAGTCCCCATTATGTAAGGCTTATAATTAACTTTTCATTTGACATCTCCTTTGTGCACCGTGGAACCAAACAGGCTGCATTTTCTGAATGGAACAACAGTTCTCGTTTCATATGTCTCATTGAAGCAACACCTCTATAGAGCAGATGGATCTCCTTTGCACTACACTCTATGAAAAGAGGTGTCATTTAAACATAAGGCCTTTATATCAACTGCAAATGGAAAAATAACCGGCATGGCTTTCTGATCTTGGCAGAATCTGACTGCCTGTTTCTATTTGTACACTTTTGCAGATGAAAGTGTGAGGAAGAATAAATGAGAATAATTTTTAAAAAGCTAAAAGCCAATACTTATCCCCTCAATTTCTCTTCTTTCCCCTGACATTAGCTGGAAGACAGTGATGGACTGTGTGCATGTATACATGTGCATACAGACCCCTTGCACAACTGTAGAAGAAAACCTAATTTCAGGAGTACAGCTAGATGCACAGAACTCAAGAAGCAAACTATATCTGTACATAATTCCATATTGCTCTCAAAAACTCCAGCAGTGTTTATTGGACATCTGCCCTAGTAGCACAACAGTGCAACATTTACAGTCCCATACTCTCTCTCTACTGCACAGTTCAAGAAGAAACTAACACACTCCTTAAGCAATTGAGTATTGTCTGGCTGCTGCTCAATGCCATCTGGGTTACAGGCTTTTTATTCTCCAAGCTATGAAGTCAGCATGACACAGAGCTATTTTGGAGGATGGCTACTGCACACTGGTCACAATTTGAAGCCATTTTCTTCCACTTATAGAAAAGAGAGAAGCGTTAAAGTAATGCAGTTTCTTTGTGGAATTGACTTTAGCTACCTAAATCGAAATGACTATAGTATGCCTTCCAGTTTGAGAGAAGAAAGGGGAAGAGAAAGGGATCATTAAATGATTATGTTACCACGCACATGGCAGCTGAACAAAAGTCCTGTGTGATAAGAATGAGGCACTCTTTAGGTTCTTGAAGGTAGAAAAGCATAGTACTGACAACTGGTGTAATACCAAGAACAGTCTTCTGCCTCTCTGCTCTGAAGAAAGTAAGGAATACACATATTTTAGTTCAAAACATAACCGCATTCTCACAAAAAAAAAGAGTTAAACATATTCATTGAACAAGTCATGCCTATTCCAACAGAAGGAAGTACCCACCAAAATGGACTTTTTCTTCCCCACAAAATCCCCAGACAACTATCGAGAAATAGAGCTGAATTGACAAGCATACTGAGATCCAAAAGTTTCTAATGCCAGCTGTCTTTCAAGGAAATATCCTGGGATATCCATAGGTCAGTGCGTCCCTTACCCTCCTTGAGGAGTAAGTGTGGTGGTGCCCAACCTGTGCAGGTTCTGCAACTGCATCAACCATAACTGTTTGGGCCATTGGACTTCCTCTGTAGATATGCATGATTTGAGAAAAGGTGATTGCCGAATAGGATGAACTAAGGAATAGACTAAACTTTCAAGCAAAGCTTGAAAAATGTCTTGCTTTTTCTTAGCAGAAATCAGTATTTTCCATATTAGGACAGAGTTGGAGATAGAAGTCTGCAGAAAGGTTTGTCAGAGCCAGATACTCCAAGTTTATGTGCTAGTATGTCCATAGAGAGAAGAAAAAGTAGCATGTAAAGGATTAGACAGATCAAATCCAAATTAGATTACACTGACAGCTTCCTGAGGAAATACACTCTGGTGAGATTTCTAGGCCATCAATCTCTTACAGATTCTTATATGAGAACTCTTAAAAGAAGTTCATATCAGGCTTAGTACTCCAGAGCCCTCTCAGCTGTCACTGTTACAGGAAGATGGGTTGCAGTAATAAATCAGCCAGGGAGGACAAGCTGCTTTTGGCTACCACACAGCTATGCTGGGACTGTGATCTTTCCTGTCCGGCAGCTGTGTCAGCTTTCCCACACTATGCAATATCCATCTCCACATAAGAAAACCTGTCTTAGCTCCTACTGTGCTAAACATTACCAAGATCAATGACACAAGCGACCTTTTCATTTCAATAATATAGGCAACACTGCTCAACAGACATCTACAATTGACTTTATCTGTATATGTGTACATAAGCCCCTATATTCACCAACACTTTAGAGAGGCAGACAGTGTCTATTAAGAAGAACTGGTTTAGGTCGAATGATCAGAGACGGTAACACTCAGCCTCTCAGGCCATTTTATTATGTCTCAGAAGCGGGCACCTTGTAACAAGCGCATCACATCCTGCAGAGGATGTAAGCAGAGCAATTTTTTATTCCATTACTGTTTTCTCTCCCTTATGGTGGGGGCTCTACTGAAGAGGTTTTTGTCAGTGAGAGACCAATTCATAGCATTACTTTGTCACACCTCACAGCCAGGTACCCTTTGCTATTCTTGCTGCTAGAGGTAGCTCAGACCCCACATTCTACCTTCATTTTCCCTAAACATACCAGATTTCCTTTCCTCCTAGGAAAAGAAATTTTCTCCTAGGAAAAGAAATTTTCTCTTTTCCTCCTAATACTCCTCTCCACATTGCACAATCCTTTTCTTGTTTTATTTAAAACTGGTAAAGCTGTTATTCAGCAGCTGGGAGAAAAGAGATTTGATGAGACTCATCTATTGCTGAGACCAAGCTGACCTGGATCTTTCACTTTTCTCTTTCTCTCCCCAGTGAGCTGCAGTAATAAGAGCTCAGCAGCTCTAAAAGCAATCGATACAGAGATGACGTGGGCAATTACCAGCCTGGACAACTCAAAGGACTTCCAGTAAATATATGAAGAAAAGACAAGTAAGTTTTATGAAGCCAAACAATTCCACCAGTAGCCTTCGTTGAGGTGGAAAGTCACAAGTGGTGGTGGTGGTGAAATAAATCAATGTCCAAGGCAGATGAGGAAGACTGCAAGGAGGGCATGAGAGGTAGTATGCAAGCTAGCACAACAGAAACACAAAGATCCAAAGGCATGAGGACCAAGCCTGAGTTTGTTCCAGCAACCTGTCTGCACCATTATAACTCCACTAACCACAGTGATACAGTGGAATGCCATAGCAAGTCAGTACCTTGAGGACATATTAAGACAGCCATTCCATTTTTCCTCTCCATTTCGACCCCCGCCTAGAAAGCCTGCAGCATCACAGCATGCAGCTTGTACCCCAATATTTCCCTTTTCCTGGGGCCAAGACTAAATCCATTTCCCTGTGGAACGCTGAGAGAAAAGCATCACAGCTATGGCAGGAGTCCACATTTTTCCATCACTTTTCAAGATGTTAATATAATCCTGGAGTGCCAAAAAGGTCACCCCCCCATATTAATCATCTCACTAATGTTGTACTTCCACCCAGTCCCATTAATGTAAAATAGTGCTTACTGAAAGAAATTTTTAATGGTTGTCCTCTTGCACACTGGTTGAAAGAAAAATTCTCCAGATCAAACCATTTGCATTAGTTTCACCAGAGCAATTTCTTTTGCTCTCCCATCACCCCATTTCTATTTATATAGACACTCCTTAATCCTTCAACTATCTAATTTCTTTGCCCCTTTTTACCCCTTCATCTCTGACACAGAATGTTTGAGAAATCTGATGCCTCTCCCCCCTCCCATCAAAACCATGCCAGAGGCAGCAAATGAGATGTCCTGAGACTGCAGTGTAGCCCAATGGAACTGTTTTTCACAGCTTGCAAAGCTGTTTCACCACATGGTGCTCTGCATCAAACAGCACTGTACAAGCCTCCTGCACCCTCGGGGGGTTCGACTCAGGCTTCAGCAGCAGCAGGCAGGTGGTCTGCAGGATGACTGACGCTTCAATACTTACTATACGGCTGGGGGTGGCAGGAAGGCACATACATATTTCTTGTCTGTCAGTGACAATAGAAATGGGAAAACAAGTGACACCTGCTGCTAATGACAAATGATGAGCTCAGGTTCAGAAAGGCTCATTCACACTGCAGGCGGTATTCATGTGAGACACGTGGGCTCTGAGATCCAGAGCAGCTTAAGTCACTGGCAAAATCTGGATGAGGAAAAGTGGAAGATGACCAGGAAAAAGCAGAGCGAGCTGCAGATGGTGCTGTCAGTGTTGATATTTGCACCCCTCATCTCGCAACTTCTTTGAACTAAAATTTTTCCTATATACAAAAACTGGATGCTCAGTTATTGATAAGAAATCCCAGTGTTGTTTGAGATCTGTAAAGTTCACGAAGCAGCCACTAGAAGTGAACACTGTTATGCTATTAGTGCAAAGACAAAGGCTGGGTCAAGATTAATCTAGGATGACAGAGATAAGCAGGGATCTCAGCCATGGGAGTTCTAGTATCAACCACCAAAATACGAGGTTTCTTCCTGTTCATTAACATCCACATATGATGCCAGCATTTCTGTTACGAGAGTCTCCAGCAGCCATGACTAAGGCTTCTGTGAAAACACTGCCCCCATGTGCCTGTGCTATGCCAGGGGCACATGCATCTGCTCTGAGGCTAGAAATGGAGCCTGGCCAACATAGTTTCTATAGTTACAAGATTCTCCAAGGGGGCAACTATTTTATCCATTTTTTCAAGGAAACCTTCTCTAGTAGCAACTGGACTTACTTGCTCATTTGTCACTGTTTTTTCAAACAGATGGCCATTAAACAGACGCGAGTGAGAGAGAGATACTACAAGCTCACTACACACTAGGCTTAGCAATGCTTTTGAAGACTGGGCCTCATCTCGTGGCATATATCAGCTCCAGCGCTTCTTGGAGACCACTCAATCGACCATGGTTCCTTGTCCCTATGTTCCTTCACTTTGGCTAAATCTCAGGCAAAAGCAGTGTGAATATTCCTGTGGGGTTTTTTAGGAGAAAATCATAAAAGTGGAGCTTGATGACGTGGGTTTGGATTATCGACAGGAAAGCTGACGAATAGTTCTGGCTTGAGTGATTAAACTTGGATATCAGAGAGTAAATCTAATGGAAAAGAAAAATCTATCTGTCATTCTTGGTCACATCTGCAGAGCCTGAATTGGCAACTAGGATTTATTTTCTTAATTCTGAGTAACTTGGAGCTCTCCTGTGATCCCTCATATCATGTCTCAGGCCCCACAGATAATACAATAGCATGTTTCATTCTAAAGCAGAAAAATTCACTTTGGATCACAACTCTATCCAGGTTGTTTGGTTTTTCTCCCTTTCCCCTCTCCTACCCATCTACACTTACCCCATGCATTCAGAGTGCCATGTGCATAGTCTTTGTCCGAAGTCTGAGAGAAAGGCAGATGAAGTTGAACTCAGAGAACCACAAAGCCTACTGACACTGTGCACCTGAAACCCTAAACAAGGTTCCACTTCAAGTCTGTACAAACACAGCTGGGTCACTGCAAGATTTATCACGGTATGGATTGTAAGATCAGCCCCAGCCTATCTACTGACATCTTAAAGCCTTAGCCCTTTTGCTATGGGGGCATCTTGAGCTACATTTGTTGATTAGTCTTGCGGTAACACATCCTTGTGGTAATAACTAAGCAGACTAACTTCAGGCATCTTTAAAAACAACTGTCTAGCAGAATTGGGCAACATCTAGGGATTTATGGACACTTAAGGCTATTGTAACTCGCCAACAGTCTGCAAATAGCTCGTATTTTCTTTCACAACTCACTAGCTCTCCCTTGGCTATCATCCTCAAGACTTTTGCTATAAACACTATAAAGTCACATTGATTCTACAGAGCATTAAGGAAGAGTATGAAGTAAGTACCTCCAAAATGCATGCCATATAATGGCCAAGTATAAAAGTGAATCGCTATAGCTGTATTTACATTTACCATTAATTTAAAACTAGTGATCAGAAATTCTCTGTTGCATAAAGAAGTTTCTGTGGTGTTAATTTTACAATGGCAAACAATTTTACAGTGTCATACAGAAGTGTGCTTTCATTCATAAAAGGTAGGGTATGGTGACCAAGCCATAAAGTAACAATCAGAGTAAAAGCACAGGTTAAAGAACAAAAGCCTCGAGTCCTTACTGCAAAGTAGAATTTTCATCCGTAATAGCTCTACAGTATAATCTAACTGTGAGTACTGACTGCAGGAATACATGTTGACTAGTGGTTAGGGCATTAAAAAGAGAAGAAAAACATCTCAAAAAGGTAATTGCATACTTTGACATTAAACTTTTAGTTCAGCCAAGCAAGTAAAGTGGTGCAAGGAGTGTATCTTGAAGCAAACCACCCAGTGGTCCCCCACTTCAGAGTAAGCTGAAAGACAAGCTGGCAGCACACTTACCAAACTCCTATGATGCACAGCAATTTGCTCCTCATCCCCACATGAGAATTAGCCCAGAAAAAGGCAATGTGGACATTGCATCCTCAGAAACAACTCTTTCATTTTACAGATATTCTCCCATTCTGCCGTCCAACTTGCTAATGTAACAATGCTGCTGCTTAGTCTTTTAAGAATTATCCACAATTATCCTGGCATGTACAATTTCCCAGTTGTGAACTAATTTAAAAAATAGTAGTGAAGTGTTTTTGTCACAGAAAATCAGGAATAAAACTAACACCCTTTGTATTATTAGAAAGCAGGCATTACTTAATTTCAGTGCTGAGAGTGCAGGGGATATCTCCTCCTATCGCACACTGCAGTAATCTATCATACTAGTTTATATCTATGTAACTCGTACATATTCATTGCATTTCCCAAAACTCATACATATATGCTAAACATTCCTGCAAATTCTTTTGCATATTTAAATCACTTCTCAGAACTCCTTTACATTAGAGTAGGGTTCTCTTGAGGGTCTCTGGTGGTTTTTTTTGGGAACATCCCATTCCTCAAATTATCCTTGTATGGTCACAGGCCTCCAAAGAAGCAGTTTCTTCTTCTTGAGCACATCCCAGCTATGTGGTATGAACTAGATATACCTTCTTAACAGCTTTGTTCAGGCCAACAGTCCTTAGTCTCAAGGCTAAGATATCCACTTGCACACATTAATCAGTGATATGGGTGAATACAGGACTAAGCACCGTCTGTTAAAGCCAAAGAAATTTAAGACTTAAACGCTACTTACTATAATTAAAGATTTTCCCAACCTTTTCCAAGAAAAGCTTGTTCTTTGTCATGGTGTAACCCTCTTCCCCTGCAACTACTGCTGTAAGCTTTTTCCCCCACCCTCCTTAACAGTTTTATTTAATTATGTATCAGAGACCCAAGGCCTGTCTCTGACACAAAATAGTTACTGGGATCAAACAGCTGAGAAAACTAAGAGAAAGTCTGCAGTAAACCAGAAAAGGTAAAAATTACAGAGAGAACTAAGTTTAGCGAGACCAAATTATTCCTATCTCCAGAATTCAAGAGTGCAAACACAAACACAAAAAGCTAAGAAATCCTATGAATAAATCAACGAACTAGGCCTCTTGCTCTAATTGGAGACCAGTCTAGAACACGTACTCAGATCAAACTAAACATCACCTTCCTCAGGGTGCTTCCTACAGATCCTGGACTTTGCTCCACTTCTGAAGTACATTTGAATGCTTTGAGGACATCAGGAACTCTCACAGCACTGATGCCCAAACAGACGTCCTACAAAGGAGGATACACAGTTCCCAAAAGAGACACTTAGGAGTAGAAGTAACAAAGAACTATTATCTTCAAAACCTACTGCCTATTGACTCTCATAGTGGCTGTTACCACCTTGGTGTCCCTGTGTACCCTGACGTGATCGGGACACACAAAGCGCTTGCTTCGCTTCCCGTCTCATACCTTACGGCTACATCATAAGGTCGCCAAGGCAGGGAATATCTCGTGGTATCTTTTCAAGGCAGACAATGAGCTCTTTGTTTTATTATTAGAATTCCATCACATTAAAGCGCTATTGATAAAAATGAATAAAATTATCCATGTGGCTCAGATGAGTCAGTGCTGCCTCATCACAAATTTTCCGATAAAAATAAAGTTAGAGCACCTTCACTGAAACAAAAACTGGCATGGAAGAAATTCTTCCAAGTGTCTAAGAACTGTCTTGAATATCTTACTAAGTGTAGAAACCCAGAGCTGCACACTGTCTACTAGACTGCTCCCAACCTACACAAGCCAAGGTTTATTCAGCTTTTATCCATCTTAAATGATTTTTTAAGTTTCATCTCATGCTTTCATCAACTTGCAGTCTCAATTGTGACTTCTCCAATTATCTTATATTTCTTCTACTGACCCCATATATTCTAAAATTCCTCATTCCCAGCATAAAAACTCTTTGCTTCATATCTCATACAACAATCCCTTCAACACTAATTTCCTTGAGCTCCTTTTGTTTGCTGTCTTTTATAGACCTTTTCTATGTCAGTCATTTTGTTGCGATCAAATCCCCATAACTCAATCTTGTTCTACTTTGCCACTAATTCATTTAGTGATTTTAAAAGCAGAAGCATGTGGGTGCCTGTTATGATCCAAAGTCCTAGTATCTAGATTGAAATGGGACAAGGTAGTGGGAGAATGGAACACGTTGGATCATATTCTCTGAGGAGGAAGCACACTTCAAGGTGTTTTCCTACAGAACATTACCATAGGGTAGAAGGTAATGGAACAAAAACCCTTGGAGAAATCACAAACATTAGAACTAGCATTGATCAGTTAATAATGAAATTTCTGTAACATACAGTGTAATTGGTGGGGGGGAGAGAGGAGTATGATAGCATTAAGAAGCTGAAAATGCTGGTGACAGCAGGAAATAAGCAAATCTGTTCTGACAGAGCAAGAATGTATGTGAACGTCTGCCACATTAGAAGAAACTAGGAAACCGGCTTTTCTTTCTCCCTCCCGCAGCTTTTTTTTTTTCTGGTGGATGCAGTTCAGGGGGCAATAAAGAAGGCAGGTTATATAATGTGGACAAGATGACTGGTATTTGTTGTTTGCAGTCCTCTTGGAAAGACAGATCTGCTGAAATAATAAAAATACTAGCTTTATATTTCCCAAAAATCAAGGAATAAGGTTGCTCTCTGTTGTTACTGTCATTAAATATTTATACTGCTGTACATAGAAAAGAACACAGGTCAGGGCACAACTGTTCTACGCAAATATTGCAAAGGATAGTCCACACTCAAGAACACACCAGTAAAAATAAAGACAAAACTCAAAAGATGCTGGAGGAAAACACAAATGTAAGGGTCAGGTAAAAAGCTGCACCGAAAAAGATCTGTGTATTCTCTCTGTTTTATTCAGTCCCATCTTCCCACCACCACTGAAGAACCCGATTAGTGTCCTGTCACCATAAATCCAGAGTTCACTGCCCAGCTGACGGGAAAAAACTTCAAAATCCCATTCATACCACCTCCTTTACAAATTTGTCTTTTTAGCATAGATTCACCTATGCTCTCTGTCTCTATGACCTAAATTCCATTCTCCACCCCAGCCTTCAGTGCCTTCTGCCATAGGAATTATCACGAAGTAGCTGGTGGACAAAACAGGTGTGTGAAAGGAAGGTGTTCAGAGCAAAGAGTTCTGCTATGGAGCCCCGGCTACTGCACTCCCTCTCTGGAACTCCTCTGACATACAACCAAGGGACAAACTGGTTCAGATGATGCAAACCACCTTATGATTCTGCATTGCATCAGCAAGTGTTCACTCGAAACAAATGCACCACTGTAATAGGTTGAGCCCTGAAATTATAAGAAAAATTAATTTCATCTTTGTGGGGGGAAAAATTAAGGTTAGGTGAAAAGGAAGACTGAAAAGACCCCACAACTTCACCATCACCTACAGAAGGATTTTTTCAGAAATTAAAAAGCATTTCACTTTAAAAACAAAACACTTTCCTGGTGTAAAAATTTTTTTTGCTTCCTAGATGAAATACACTTCCCATTTTCCCTAGATGGTAATAAAACATAGAAGCGTTTCCTAAGCATTTCTGTATGTGATCCTTTTGTGCTTCATGCCTCCAGAAACCTAAGCCACAAAGAAACTGGGAACTTTGGAGTCTGTAGCTCTCCATGTCCTAGGTTCTGAACCAGGTAAGCCATCAAGAACATATCATTATTCCATACCTCTGGAACATCTCCAGGCAGTTTCTTTAAAATACCAGAAAAGAAGGGAAAAGAGATGGCATGCAGGCTGCTAAATGGGTGCCTGTCAGGAGGCTACAGAGATTTTCATCCAACATCTACTTGCTCTTTTTTCAATTACATACTCACCTGGATTTTTTTTTTTTTTTTTACGAAATTAACACTTCCAATTAGAAAATTCTTGACCCAGATCCAGTGCTCATTAATCAGCGTATATTACTGAGCACATAGGCCTAATACATCTGTGTATATACAGACATGCTCTTCCTTCCCTGGAGCACTTTGATGTCCAAAACACTGGGCTACAATATTTCAGAGATGTATGTGTTGCACAGCCTCAGGCATACTGCACCTGCTGAAAGGGTTGGATAACTGCCAAACATCTTTCTTTTGGAAAAAGCATTTGCTTTAATATCTGCTCATTCCAGGAAGGGGGCTGTGCTCTTCTTGTTTGGCTGTGTCTTTGCATTTGCAATGAACAAAAGAAAGGGACAAGGCAACCATCTGTGGGTGCTTCATAGAAAAAATAAAACCCCAGTGGGTTTCTTATTACAAGGAGGAAAACAGAAAGAATAAGAGATAAAACAAGCTGAATGAAACAAGCTGACATCTTGAGCTCACTTCTCTGCAGCAGACTTGTTAAGCATTCCGGCCCAGACAGCCTGGAAAGACTTTGAAATAAAATTTAAAATCAAAAGGTTTCCCCAAAGCATTTGCTTTTCCTTACAACAGTTTTGTTCTATCTAGTTTAGAGAAAGAGAATCCTACCCCTCCCTACACATTTTCATAGTTGTAAATGGAACATAGCCAGGGCATCCGCCAGACACCAATGGTCAGATATATTGAGGCATTTACATTTGGCAACTAGAGATGATGATGAAGACACTGTATTATTTTGAAATAATAAATATTTCAAATTAGGTGCGTATGTAATTGCTATTGTATGATCAGATTCACTCAGCAACAATCCTAAAATTCATAAGGTGAACAGAATATTCTAAGTCCCTTCCTTCCATGTGTTATGCTATTTCTGTCCACATAAATAGCACAGTTAACATCAGCAAAAACCAACACAACCTGTCTCCAAACAGTCTCACATCTCTTAACTTTATCAGCATCTCAAGATTATTACTAGCATGAGCCAAAATACAATGCATTGAGTATAAAACTAAGGCTTCACATTAAAACAAAAGAATGAATCGGCAAAAGAAAACTCAGCCTCCTCCTTATACTGAAGAGTGAAGTAACAGCCTTCTCTCTGGAGATTTCCAGTAATAAATTCCTGTTTTAATTGAAGCTGCAGCCAATGCATGAGATCCAAATTGGCCTTCCTCTCTTTCTCTCTCTAGGTGATGCTGTGCAGGAAAGAGCTTTTAAATCAGGCAGCGAGCATAATGAACTTCAATTTCCCATTGACAAGGGCAAAATTACAAACATACACTTCACTTTCAGACAATTAATTAATTTGTTTACATGATTTCTTTGCTTTGTTTTACTTTCATGATTGTTTTTCCCCTCCACTTCTTTTAGACTTTTTAACTCTCTAAGGCGTAGGATTAGCTTTTGACAGCTCATCCTGTTCTCAGGCATGGAGACATGAAAATAAAAGATTTTTGCAGCAGGGAAAGGAAGCACTTCCCTTCAGGCTTACTGCTAGCACCCAGGGACAATGCTAAAGCACACATGCCCACTCTGTAGAGGACAGCATCAGCTTTTGCCCCTTGTTAGCAAGGCAGACACAGTTGTTGCCACTTGGAAAATGTTTGCCCACTTACTAGTGTGAAAAGACGGACTCTCAAACTGCTGGTGTCTGCCAAGACCACAGTTTGGCAATTAGATTAATGTAACTGACTTCCAGGGGCAAAAGCCTTCCCCACCAACGGGATGCAAAGCAGAAGGCATTGAAGTAACCAGCCAGAGCCAGCAACCACAGGTATGCACACAAACATGCAGCCTGCCAACACTGTGCTCCCACTCCTGTGGGATAAGGAAACCAACCTCAAAAGCACTTGGGAGGAGCAGCAATGGGGAAAAAAGAAAAAGCACAGTGGACTCAGCGAGGACAGGACTGATAGATTTGAATAGTGAATATAAATAATTTTTCTTGTAGAAAGAATGTTTCTTCTACATAACACCACAGACTAAATCCCTCTAGCAATATCAATACTGTCTACATTACCACAGCGGTGCATGTTTAATTTCATTTCTGCTGCTACAAATATAGGCCAATAAATTTGACAACACATCTGTTATTTACTTGCACTCAACACAAGCATATTCATGACATTTACTTTGCCAGTTTTAAATTTAACAGCTTTCCTTTTATTTATATCTACTTAGTGTTAGTGAAAAGTGCTCTGGTGACTTTCCATATACACGCAGTAAGTGCAGCACATTTAGCAACAGTAAAATATTCCTTGGCTATGTACCATTACTGCACATATTTCTGATTACATAGAAGTAAAATATTTGCAAGTAGTACAAGATTGTTACATCCACTCACTTTGAGTATAACTAGTAACTGTGCAGCTAAATCACGCCTGCAGTTGTACCATCAGCAGAAATCCAGGAACTCATGTCAGTGCTCAAGGAGTTGCTGACACACAGTGAGGTCCTTCGTAGACTGTGACTTGCATCACAAAGAGGATTCAGCATGAAATGTTGGCTCATTCCTATTCTCTCCACCCTTTCATTACTCTTTTAGAGTAATATATGAGTAGAAACTTAAGAAGTTGCGACCACAGATATAAAGGAAACACCATAAATATTACGCAGCAGATTCTCATGAGCAGTGTCAGAGCTTTCCAAGTAGAGAGGCAAGGAGTGCATCTAGGTCAAGGACATTAGCACAGGAGCACCAACAGAGAAGAGTGCCTCGCACACACTCATGCTGCTCACATGCAGGAACCAGGGACTGGGGCTGTGATGACAGAGCACAGCTACACTGCCTTACTCTTGCACTGCCTCTTCGTTAGGTTGCCAGTCTTCTGTCTCCTGCACCATAAATCCAGTATTACAGTGGTTAAACCATATAAGTTTTCAAATAGCATTAGACAAATTACAGAAGACCAAGGGGGGAGATGAAAATTCATAAATCAATACAAGAGTGCAGACATGAAATTACAGCAGTAAAATGACTTTTCCTATCTGACCTCTGGCTTGGAATTCTCTGTATTTTCATGGTGCTACGACTGGAACAAACCAGCTCATTGACATTTGACAAAGCTATACAACTACTATGCATTCCTGTAGTGTGGCCTTTTTCTTTTGGTGTTAGTTATAGTTGTTAACTGCACAAAACTGACTCCTTAAATAAAAGATCACAAAGTTGTCAGAAAAACTCAGTAACTGTGCTGCTTAACAACAAGGCCCTCAGCCCATGGTCAGATTTTACAGATGCCTCAGACTCAAGTATGGTGTGTTGCAACAAAAACATGCTAGCAAATTGAAGACCATACCACAACAATCTGCTTTTCTAAAATACAGTGTATAGAGAACCATGTACATCAATACACTTTGTAACAGTAGGACTGGCACACATACAGCATGGGATCTTTTAGAATCTATTTTGTAGTTTTGCAGATGTAACAGCTTTGCAGAGAGAAAGAATAAACAGTGCAGAGGAATCAAGCATTTCTCTATCGAGTGAATGTGGATACAGTAGCCAAACTGCAAGTGTGTGTGCATGTGTCTCTGCTGCGGAGGATGGGGAGGTGGAGGGAAACGGGACAGAATAAGACAAGATAGCTCACCCTGCCCAAACTTTCTATCCTGCACTCATCTGGTACCTACTTCCCAACCTGGAGAAACCTTGCTAGCTCTGTTGAGGACACGCAGATGGCTCCCACCTCGTGTTTCTACTGTTAGCAGAATTACTACTGCTGCTCCAGACTCCAAATTCTGAGACAATAGTCACCTTCACCCTGTCCTACAACTTGGTAATGATGGTGGTAATTCTGTCAGATTCATAAATGACCTCTATAGTCTAAATCATTACTTTATCAGTCTCATTTTGGTTGCACTCCCTTAAGTTGTTCAGAACAGAAATTACATTGTCTCCATTGACCACCATTCCAATTCCTGCTCTAAAAAGAAAGCAGGATAAACAATAAAACACCATTTTTGGTTAACTAGCCTTTGGCTTCATTGTTAACAAACAAGAAAGAAAGTTGATGTCTTCAGTATCTAAAGGGGGGCCTCCAAGAAAGCTGGAGAGCAGTTTTTTCACAGGGGTGCATAGTAACAGGACAGGGAGGAAGGGCTTTAAACTGAAAGAGAGTACGTTTAGATTAGATATGAGGAAGAAATTCTTTACTGTGAGGGTGGTGAAGCACTGGAACAGATCGCCAAGCAAAGCTGTGGATGTCCCATCCCAGGGAGTGTTCAACGACAGTTTGGATGGGGCTTTGAGCAACCTGGTCTAGTGGAAGATGTCCCTGGCAGGAGGGGTTGTAACTAGATGATCTTTGAGGTGCCTTCCAACCCAAACCGTTCCATGATTCTTTGGAAACAAACATGCCCTTTAATCACTGCTGTTTCAACAAACTCCTTCCTTCTTGCCAGAAGGATATCTGATAAAGAGTTACTTACACTCCACTGGAAACTGCTGAATTTGAAAACTAATGGAAATAACTCCCACCCCTCATTCTTCCTACATTTTCACTTTTTTTTTTTTCTTCCTTTGTTTTGGTTTGTTGTTTCACCATCTCCTTCTCTTTCCCATTGCTTAGACAAAATTCCAGCAGCCCATTTCTCACTCCTTTGTACAACGGCAACCACTCCAGAAAAGCCTGTAAAACTCAGCACCAGCAGCACGGGCCAGAGGAGGGGAAGTGCCATAGCCTGTGGAGACATGTTAGAGAAAGAGGAATTGCTCCTTAGTTACCTGCCCAAGAGCAATTTTCAAGAGGTGTGAGGGAAGCTTGGAAGGAGAAATGCACAAATACAAAGAGCAGTTTAAGGCTCTGTCATTTGCTGGCTGTCACTCACACTTAGAGGGCTATTTTACTTAAATAATCTAACATTTAGAATCTGCTTTTCAAACTCTAAGGTATTTTTCAGTTAAAATTGGATTCCATCATGACTGAAGCAGGCAGGGAGCATATCATATAGAGCATATGTAAGCTGGTATCAGTGATTACTACCAAGTGAGCCTGTTCTCTGTGCCTTCCCACTAGTTCTTCTCTGGCCTTTAACTACCACCTGCAGTAAGCCAAAACAGTTTTATAAGTTTCTCTCAAGCTGTTTGCTGTTTACATAGGCAGCCTAGTAAAAAGCTTTCCTGAATAAATGTATTTGTTTTATCTCACTGAGTGTTTATGTCATAGATTATTCATCTCATCTTCTTGCAATTATTCTATCTTTAAGCCAAATTTTGCAACTCAAAATCTCCTGAAGGCATTCATTGTGTCACCTGACCCTTTTATAGAAAGGTTTTCTGAGGTAAGTATTATCAAAACCTTATTCCTGGAGATAGCTGCAAATCACATTTTGTTTCCCATACCACCCTGGTAAAATCCTCACTAAGAGTCAGCCAAAAAAAAAGGTGTAAGGCAGCTAAACTACAAACCAGTGACTTAAAGGCCTTAAAGGCACAGTTCACTCTGCCCCATAGCACTGGTGGCATACCATAGAAACTGCCTTCAGGACAACCCTGTTACGATAATTATCTCCTAAACACAAACTGGACACAGCTTCTCTCAGTTGCCTGCAGATGGCATTTCTCCTAAAGCTCTGTAATAACAGAGAGAAAAACAGAAAGATGTAAGCTACTAGTAGCGGGAGCAACCAGCACACTTCCCTTGAGCTTCACTTAACACTGGTGGTAGAAGCAAGCATAAACAGACTCTGTTTAGTGGTGTAAATCCAGGCTAAACCCTCCAATTTCACTGGAATCACTAGAGGTTCACACTAAGCAAAACTCCAGGCCTACGCCTCGAAATAACTATGTTCAATAGGTAAGACACTTGAGATATTTAAAGTTCACAAAACTGAGTAAGCAACGAGCAAAACTGTCAGATTTACATGACAGATACATTTTTCTTGCAGAGCATCTTTGAAAGGTGTTTAAGGTCATCCAAATATTCCCTCAGAGCAATGGAAAAAAGCTGGTTCCTTTGAATTTTTTCAGCAGTATTGTCATTTGATCAGTGTCATTTCTGAACAGGTAGCAGCCCACTGCCAGGGCATGCTTATCCATAGAATTGAAGACCACATTCAGCTAATTTCGTTAAAAGCTTTTGACACCGCACAAAACAGCAGCCAGGTCAGGTCACTCAAAAGCAGGGTGACTGCAATGGTCAATTTAATTTCCAGAAAACTGATATCTATGCTACCAATAGACTATTCTAAAAACAGTAGGTTACATGCCTCTTAGAACTTCTATTAGGAGTATTAACTAATCTGTGGATGAAAGAAGCAAGTCAAATTAGCTGATTTCCTATTGCCAACAGGTATCTGTGTACTCTCCAAGAAAAGACAGTCATAGTCAAGTGATAGTCAGACTGTCTTCACCTCGCTATGCACACAAAACTATTACACATATTTGAGAGAAACCATAACTGCTCAAAGTTGCCTGGCAGGTGCTCAGCCATTCAGCACAAAAATGGACAGCCAGCAGAAATTAAGACTGTTAATGACATGTGAAAGCTCTTCAGACATCGAAAAAGGCTAGAGATGTTTTAGAGATGCTTGCAAGAAGCATTTTGATGATACAACTGAAACAATAGGATTCAACTAGGAAGGTGCTTCAGCTTTGGGGAACCATGAGAGCTGGTGTGCCTTTAGAACCAGGGTAGGTTCTTGCAGCTTTGAAACTGGGTTCCCTGAGAGATTACAACTGAGGTTCCAACCTCACCACAGATTCTAGAGATGAGGCTACAGAATTTTCTCCCACGTGAAGAAGTTATGGTAACAGGAAGAAAGAAGCATTAAGGACATTTATTTTCTGTCCTAGTAACTCTGGAAGAAACATTCAGAGTTATTCTTAACAGGTTTTGGGTGATGCAGAACACAAATAATTAAGTTCCTATGCCCGGACCTGTAAGCACACAGAAGCAATATACGTGTACTAATTATCAAGATGCACATCAATGGCATGACTCATCAGAAGTAAATGAAGCTACTCTCAGCAACATATCTTCCTCAAGGAAAGATACTTAAACAGGAAAGCAGAATAAGCTAACACAGGCAGGCGTAAAACGAAACATGAAATTTCCCCCATCTTGCAATTCCTACAATAAGCATGAGATTCAACCTGCATCAAAACCCCTGCTCACAGCCATTAAACCAATTTATTCTTCTTTCCCTATCACATGCAGAAAGCCAGACAAAAGCTGAGCTGAGGTTAACACCTTGTCCACTGAAAACAAGGCATCACCATTTCAGATTCTCACAATGAGCTTTGAACACATGAGATATACAAGAATAGATACCAGATAATGCCTCACTTGATCTGATTTACTTCCCTAGCCAACTAACACAAGCATCACGCCCTCATGGTAATTAAAAAATTCAGTCTTTCCCGAGACCATTGCATGGTCTTGCATTTAAATCTAGAACTGACAACCTCTCTACCTCTACAGCCCTCAACAACCTCAACTTCTGCTTTTGATCTGCCTTGGGTAGATGGGCAAGACCTGAACAAAGAGTTAGTTCATGAAACCTGACCCTAGAGAGCCAGCCTTACTCTCAAGCGGTTTTTTCCCCCACCCCTAATTAAAGTGGAATTTACACTTACAAATATAGACCATTCTTGTTCTCTCTCTATGCACATGCAGAAACCCATACTACACACATATTTCTGCGTAAATACACGTATAAATATGTGTACTGGTTTAATGCAAATTTCAAAGGCCATTTATGGGTCAGGTATGGAAATGAGTCATGAACCTTGCTTTGAAGGTTTTTTCATTGCTCTACCAAAGAAAGAAGCTCCAAACAGTCCCAGAGAAAATAGGGTGTTGTTAAGGACTGCTGAAGCACTAGGTTTCACTAGTTAGACATCAGTGGTATCTAAATGTTCGTCTGTTCACAAAGGTGTTTCCCCTTCTCTACCAGACTACTTACTCACAGATAGCACCTGTGAGAACAAGGTGATTTCAGTAACTTTTGGCACACTGTTCTTTTGAAATTATAAATTATCTGGGCTTCTACCTTTGACCAATGCATTGTACGCTAGGAGAGCATATTTCTCTAAGTGACTCCTAGTGGTGATCTGATGTTGATTTTATTTACAATGGAAGGGAAAAAGTAGTACCTCAAGGGACTGTATTTGGTACTGCACTGGTTAATGCAGAAAAATTTGGGGTTACATCAAGCCTTTTAATCTCTATGTATTCCAAAGTATTTAACAAAACAGTATAATTTTTGGTGAAGTGAAAAAGCACCTGGGCAAGGCAAAAAAAGCAGCAGCTACAACATATTTGAGAAAAGCTTGCTCAGTCTCAGAAGTAAAAGCAGATGCTTTCACACAAGTTGCACCAACACCCGTTTTGATATTGGTTAAAGTAACAAGGTTTATCTGGGTAAGCTAAGTGGGCCTTTATGCCATCTTTGGTTTCCAAGTAATTGACATTGCAGTGGAGCACCAACAAAGGGAACTAGGAAACCTCTTGTCAGTAACTTTTTTGTGTGATCAATTATTTTGTGATCTTTTGAAGATCCCAAGTAGGAAGAAATAGGTAGAATGTTAAGACACAGTCTTTAAGAGAAATAGAGGAGGTGTGGGTATTTTTTTTATCAATACAGAAAGCCATTAAGTGCTGTGATTCCACAGCTGCACACAAGTTTATCAAATAATTATAATTTGAAACTGGCCTTTGCTTGAGTGCCTAAAGGAAAATAGAACAAAGAGAATTCTACATCCAGCCTTAAAAGCCCACTGAAATATCCAGGTGGTTACTGAAGTATTTGATTTTGCTTCTGCTGCTGATGTCATATATCTGAACTCCAGTACCTTGACCTGTGAGGCAATCTGTTGGTAAGCACAGTTTTCATCATTATGGATAATGCATATATTCTCTATAATGCTAACTGTACAATGTTTAATGCATGTATAACGATACAAATGCCACAAAGCATTAGAGTTATTTATACCTGTGTGATTCATACACAATACCACTAAGATCTGGCTAAGATTCCTTTTCCCCAGAAAAGGTCATCACTTTCAGAGGCCAGCCTTAACTCTAACCATACACTGTTACGTCATTTTAGGCACCCACGGCATATACCTAAGTTACACAACACATGCAGTCATGAGACTGCTGACATTTAGGACTGTAGGGTTTTCACAAACATCTACTTGGCTTGGGATATGTAGGTGAATAAATTCACTAAGTCCAAACTGCGCTTTCCTGTGCTTTTTAAAAAGAGTCAGAAGATGACCTTGATCTTGCTTGACCCTAATCTATGTTTTCTTTCAAGATTTTGTATGCCTCTATAAACGGAAATGCAGAATAAGAATAACACTCATAAGTTGATGTAATATGTTGGAGTGAGAGGTCCTCTGGACCCAGGTCCAGAGGAAAGCCAAAGCACAGGAGTTGAATTAACCTTTGGATAAGTTGAGATACATGAAGCCACACCAAAGTGAAATAGAAATATGGATTTTTAACTTTTAGTAGAAATATATGCTAAGTGCTTTAAACATTGAAAAGCTGCAGCAAAGAGACCTTAAACACAATTTGTACTGCAGCAGTGTTACTTTTCACAGAATTTATTTACTTTAGACAAAACATAGATGGAACTATGCTGTTCACATTTTTTAGATAGTGTTCACATAAACGATAAGAGCTGATAGAAACTACATATGCAAATCTGTGTAATACCTATGTAATACTTGTGCAAGATTTACAACTATCAGAATTAGACCAGGATAGGTTAAGAAAAGGAAAACTAGAATCATGTGTTAATTTGGTTGGTCAATTAACAAATATAATCCATACTTCTGTAAGTTTAGAAAAGAGAAGACGAGAAAAAAGAAGAAGAAGCTGTTTATCCACCTGCTGCTGCTGTTATCATGTATCCCCTTCGAACTCTACCTTCAGAAAACTATGGAACTATGAAATAAAGGACTTTAGTAAGACAGCAGCCTCCTCTGCTCTTTCACCCTCGGCCAAAAAGGGAGGGTGTCTCGTCAAAAGCTCAACAGTAATTCATCTGAATTTAAGAGTTCTTATTACAAAACTTTAACAAGCCACTAACTTTTACAGTCTTGAGACAGCTGAGGATACAACACTCATCTCTGCCAGCACTTCATAGCCATCTATAATTCTGCCACAAAGATTATTTTTCAAATTTGTCACTGTGACATGGTCACACATCACAGTGATCCTAGCTCTCATTGCTCCACAGATTTCCTCTGTGCCCAACATACATGGCCTGTCTTTTTTTTCACAGCCTAGCCTGTATAGTTTTTCTCTTACTAAGAGACCATTTCTGATCTTCCAAAGATCTACTGTTTCAGTTTCCACTCAAACTTACACATAGGCAACTTTTTGCCAGTCCTGTTCTTTGTACTTGACAGGAGCTCCCAATTAAATATACATGAGGTACCCCAATTCTTCTCTGCAATTTTCAGTTAAAATTCTTAAAAACTCTTGAAATGTGGAGATCACCACCCATAGCTGCCTCGTTATTCCTGTCTTTTTCCTTAGTCCCTTCATCTGCCTGTGAAGGTATATCTGTTGTCTTTCCTCTTTCCCTAGGTTACTATTTTAAGACTATTGATAAAATAAGTTGTTTTTTTTTTTACACATGAATTCAGCTACTTAGAATATACCTGACACTGAGTTCTGAGTTCTGCACCTCAGCATCTTTTTATCATTTTCTTTTTCAAACCATATCTCCAATGTTTTCTTCTGAGTAAAGTAGCAGGTGATAAGCACAGGAAGGTAAGCAAGAAACTACTAGAAACATCAAAAAGAAAGGCACTACACAGCTGTTTCTGAGCTAAATAGACCTTCACAACAACTGTGATAAGAGATAACTTCAAACTACTAAATCCTCTTCCTCAAAGCCTACAGCCAGCTAGGTTAAGCAGGTTCAACGCCTTCACAAGTGAATAGACACATTCAGCACAGATGCCCCTGTTCAACACATAAAACCTGAGAACCCCCACTTTTCTGCAAGTTAAGATTTCCTTCACCTTCCTCCTCTTTTGCAAGTGTGTGTATGTGTAGCCAACCATCCTACCAAAGAGCAGAGCTGCATCCTCCGCAAGCAATGAACTGTTCCTGCAGCTGTTAGCACAATGTCTCTCTTGAGAGTGCTCTGAAGTGCTAACAGTTCACCAGAACTTCCACACCACTTCTTCTCACAGGGTTTTTTCCCCCAATTTCATTTAAGAGGTGAACTCTAACACAAGCAAAAAAGAACAAAAATCTTCTTCTACATATGGGTTTTTTGAATCCTCTTGGAGAAGTTTCCCCCTTAGAGTTTCTTCTTAGAAATCAAACACATAGAGAAGTATGCATCCAAATTTTTATTTATATATACTTAATACATACCTACACACATATATATTTATATATATAAAACCAATCACTTTCAGATTGTCTAGATTACTTAAAACTGAATGCCTATGCCCTAAGAAGCTGGGGACTCAGTCAAGAAGTAGAAACAGAAATGTGCAGGGAAACAGTCTCTTGCTGTTACCTGCATTTAATTACTCCTCACCACTCATCTATCACACTACATAATCTCAGTATATAAGAAAAGACAATACCTTCCTAAGCATGCAACAAAAAATTCTCGAGGGTTTTAGTACAGGCTTTCAAGCCCTCTCCAAGCTAGCAGAAAAAAGGGAGACTGACTAGCTTTGCTTTCTGGCCAGTCATTTTCTTGGGAACCTTTTAGTGGAAGTCTTTTTCAGGCATGCAGCAGGGTGAGTTCAGATAACGCGCTGCAGTCCAGTGCTTAGGGTGCTACTGTTAGATACCACAAGGCTCCTGGATTCCATATCTGGCTCTACCAACAACTCCCTGTGTGGTCTCACTTTAGACTTGCATGATATTCATTTGCTGCATCTGTAAAATAGGTATAATAATAACAGTCTAGCTATTTTCCTATTGCCCCGTCAAGAAATTTTCTGAGCATTATTGATTTATCCAGTAGGAGCACTTCTTGCAGTGATAAGCACTAACTGTGAAACTGTAGTTTCCAGGCGAACATTCTTGCCCATATTGTATTCACTCCTTTCACAGGATAAGACACTGACTCCAAAGCCGAGCACCTCCCCTTTTAATTTTGTAGTGAAGGATGCTTCTCTTGAGAATGCATCTGTACAAGCCAGAACTACTGCACTCTGCCTTGCCAGTGACGTGCTGTAAAATCTAAAGTAAATCATTCACCCCTCTACCTCATTTTGCCTATTTTATTTATTAGAAGCATTGCTGTGTTACTGGAAGTATCTGCAAGGCTGTTCTTAGGGTCTGCTAGATATTCATTACCTCAAAGAACCCAAACAACGCATAGACACCTAACAGCCTATTCCAATGCTACAGTGCCTTCTACAAAAAAAAAAAAATTGCTTGCAAAGAAAGAAGAACTGGTGAGACTAACTCTAGATTAAAGCACCATCTTTTAACAAACAACAGGTATGTGTTGCCAACTGAATATTTGCAGAAAAACTATTAATTTCTGAGGTCAGGGGGAACAACTCATTTCTGGTATGAAAAAGAAAAGAAATACCCTTATCAAGTAATAAATAAATGGGAATAGTTTTAGCCCATATAATCATCAAGGCATACCACTGAAAGAAGAGAGGCTGAAGAAAGACTATCAAAAGAGATGAGACATTCATTGCAGACAAATAATACCTGGGATATAATTCAAACTGCCATCAAGATAGAAATCAGTAAAGACACCAAGAGTTACTATGTACCTACAGAACAATGTAACGAACCCTCAGAATTTCCCTTTATTATGGCTATCCCATGTTCTTTAACAGGAAATGCATCATTACAGTATTGTCAGCCAAGGGATATGACTAAAGGCATCACTGCAGCATAACAGATTAAACCCCTGCTCATCTGTTGGAAGCAGTTCATGCACAGCATGCAGACTTTAATGATGGCTGGAAACCCCTTCTAGGCTTCAATCTATTTGCACACTTTGAGATCATAGCATGGCTGTCAGCAGTAGCTGCCTTAAAAATAACTCAATGTTTATTCTGTAACTGGCAGTCACGCTGTATATTGGAGAATAAGGTGATCACTAAGGCAGGTGGAGATGCCACAAAGCGCATAAAATTATGGGTCATGTTTTTTTGAAAATCTACCACAAAGCTCCTGTCTATATGTCCTGGGTAAAAACAACACAATGAGTCTGAAAGCACCAGAGGAACAGATATCTTCAAGACTCAGTGCAGAAAGGAAGAACACGTGATTCTATCATCTATCATCACCAGGGCTTCTTCTGGAAATAGCATGGATATACTCTTGTGGGGGCATATCGGGAATTTTTTGGGTTTCAGTTTTTTTAGAGGTGTGCTGGGAGTGAATTAGTTCCCAGACAGCTTTGCTGTAAACTTCAGCTGAAAGAAGGCAAGTCCATTTCATTGTATTGTTACAATCAACTGCAGGCTTAAATCTGCCTGCAAATCATATGAATTCAGATGCTACCTCCTATCTAATTTTTTGTTACTGAAATTTTTATAGCAAAAAAACAATCAGGAAACAAAGGTGGTAATATATGCTAGCAACACTAAAAAAAACCCAAAATCCATGACTTTAAAGGTGTGGTGTTCAGCATCTGCCACGTCTTTGGTGATAATTCTCCATGTATTGGAGGTATTGTTCATTAAAAGCTATACCAATTACTGTAACTTTCTCTTTTCAGATCTGCATAGAAATGCATAATGGTACCATGGAGGGTTTGTTCATTCTTTCTTTCTTTCTTTCTCTTCTTCCTTCATTTGCTCTCTATTCAAAATACAGATGATCTTTTTTCACTTTAGTTTCAGTTACTAATAGATGGGAAAACTTCCCCTCACTGCTTCATTCTTCTCTCATCTCTAATGCCCAAGGGGCTATCTTGCATGAACTCCTCCAAAAAAATCCACAATCAGAAAGCCCACATGCAGGATTTTGAAACTACAAGTTAGAATAAAAGGCAGGGATCTGGAGCAGTTTACATAAAAGCATTTTTTCTTCTATTGAAAATATAACTTTCACCCTATCTTCATGCCCAAATGTCACCCCCTCCACACACATCCTGCACATACACAGTCTCACTCTTCAAAAGCCTTTGCATGACAGCCTCAGCTGGGGTTTAAATGTTCTTCCTTATTAAAGTAACTAAGTGCATTGATCTCAGGTGAATTATGTTCTAGAGGATGCATATGCTTGAGCCTCTTTGAAACATGTTTGGGTGGAAGAATGTTTCCTTTTGGTTCCTTGCAGATAATATCTGCACCAGCAAAAATCCATCAATTACCAACAGAAATTGCTTCTTGGATTTTTAACACCCAGTTCAGCTGTCCTCACAGCAAAATACAAAATGGAAACACACTGGAGCTGACAAAAGATCACAGTAAAAAACTTCACCTTCCTATCCATAAAACAACTCAAGTAAATCAATATCTCTGAGTGTCTTTATCATTAATCACTTTAAGGAGACTTGAAAATATTTTTTCTCAACAAATGGTTTGCCATTATGCTTAAACAGATGATCCTTTGAATGAAAGATTGAAGTACTGAAGGAAGCAATGTATACAACATGAAATGTTCTGGTTACGGCTATAGTTAGACTTCACACTCGTATGCAGTATTACAATGTCCGTAGTGCTACGGGGGAAAAAAGGCCAGAAAAAAACCTTCACACTGTCCAATTTTGCCTACTGACATTATAGGATGGCTTTCTCAAACACAGTTGAGGTATTCTTTACCTAAACCATTTTGTGTCCTTCTGTATAAGCCATCAATCTTGGAAGCTTCTATGCTGTGTGTACACACGCAACCAAGCCAATATAGACAAGTTAAAACACTATGTTTTGAGGGCAAACTCAAATATTGAATTAATAAAATGTAGACCATAGACTGGATTGTAGCATTCAGCGCAAAGTGGTCCAAACTCTGATAAGGGCATCTATAACAGGAGTATTAAACATATGTGGTAATATGATACATATGGTTTTACAGACAATTACACCACCCCAGTGAACTCCAATTAAAGTTAGTCATTGTTTCTTGGCTGAGGTGCTTGCTTGTGGCCTATTCACTAATTCTATTTATGTATTTCTAACAGGATTTCTGGTACATTTCCAAATAGCTTTATTCATTTATTAACAGTGTGAACTGGGATATGCAGATATTTTTCTCTGTAGTCCCCTGGAGATCAAGGGGCACAAACTTGCATAAAGCAAGAGCCAACAAATGAAGTGAGTAAATTAAAACTGTAAGAGGAGAAAAAAAAAAATCAACCAATTGCAAGATATTGAAATCATTGTTATTGAGAAGAATAATTACGCAACCTCAAGGAATAACCAAGTAATATTTGTTTCAAAAATATTCAACCAGCTTCAGGCCATGTGTAAGCACACTTCTAGTGAAAAGCTCCTTTAACTACTCATTGCCACTTCTCTGCCCCTTTTGTATCACTACTAATTAGCAATGTGAAGAAATATCCCCTGCCTTTCTGTCGTCATGCTGTTCAACTTGCCTTATTTATTTGATAGCATAATCCAGTGTTTGACATATGCTTCTGCAAGATCATATTATCTAAAACAATATTACCAAGCAACCTCTGAAAGAGGACTACATTAATGAGGACTACTCAAAGCCTGAGTGAGGGGTAAGTTGAATAAAAACAACAGATACTTCTACTACATTAAAACCATTACAGAGCAGGCTTCTTCCTAATATAGGTGCTTGACATTTCCCATTAAAATAACTTATTTCAAGCTATTATCATTGCAAAAGTGAATCTGTTTAGGCTGAAGTCACCAATACTATCTGTCTGCCTTAGGTTGTTTGCTTCATGAAGTTTTAATCTCAAAAGAATATCTGCTTCTCAATACTATTCCCTCTTTGGAGTCAGGAAGAGCCCCCAAGACTTCCCAAACCACAGCATTTCTATACTTTAAACAAATATTTGTGAGAAACTGATCCAAGCATTTCTCTTGACTCACTTAAGTGACTGCTCACAACATTAACAACCTTGGGAAGATTTACTGAGTGAGGTGACAGCTTTTATTAGACTAATACACAGTACAGCTAGGAAAAAAAAGTTTTAGGGAAATAGAAGCTCTTTCTTCACGTCCCAAAGGGAGAAAAATGTTACTTTACTACAGCTTTCAGAAGAAAACCTCATTTCCCCCAAAGCTTCCAGACGTTCATCTGCTAAGCGGTCTAATAAAAGTTATTGCCAACATATGAATCCTGCTTTGATCTTTAGGACATCACAGCTACAACAAAAACAACATTATTCCCATCAGTTACTGTGTTATGCTCAAGTAGCAAAAGAAAGTGCAGTTACAACTAATATTCTAGTCCTGTTGTGACCTGGAGATGTTCCATGGTAGAATCTCAGCTTTTTCGGTCATTTGCTTGTTTTAGTCAAAGCCAAGGAAGTACTACACACACAAGAGAAGAGTATTTGCATGGTCAGATACTCAGAATAGGTAAACGGAATTGTTTTACTATTCACTTTTATTTGCCAGCTATAGGCCCCAGGATGATTTGCAGAAATACTGAGAATTCACAACTGCAACTTAAAACAACAGGAACTATGTGCGAAAATATGAAATACCATCTGGTGCCAATACAATTCTCAAAACAGTTTATCAAAGTACAGTTTACTAAGGAGAATAAATTTGCCCCAAACCCATGGAAACTCTTGACTTTAAGACTTCTGTCCCTTAATAATGATCTTGCAATATATCTGTGTGCCTTGGTGGTGACAGTAGAGATGGAGATACACTGTCAACAGATAAGGGCTTGGCTCACTAGAGTACTGATGAGCTTATAACCTTTTGAACATCAGTGCATAATAATACTAAAGCATTACTGTCGTGGTTTAACCCCAGCAAGCAACCAAGTACTGTCCAGATGCTCACTCATTTTTAGCCCCCTCACCTCAGTGAGATGAGGAAGAGAACAGGAAAACAGCAAAATCTGTGTGTTCAAATAAGAACTGTTCAAGAACTGAAATAAGGCAAAATATAAAAAATACTGTAACTCTCATGAAAAGGGAGATAACAAAAAGAGAGAGGAATAAAACCCCCAAAATGACTAGAGATGCACAATACCATTGTTCACCACCCACTGACTGATCCCCAGCCTGACCCCAGCAGGGATTGTCCCCTCCCAGCCAAATCCCCCCAGTTTATATACTGAGCATGACATTCTGTGGTATGGAATATCCCCTCAGGCATTTCCGGTCAGCTGTCCTGGCCATGCTCCCTCCTGGCTTTTTGTGCATCTCCCCTCTGGCAGAGCATGAGACACTGAAAAGTCCTTGACTTAAGGGAAGCACTGCACAGCAACAACTAAAACATCAGTGTGTTATCAATGTTATTCTTATACTGAACCCAAAACACAGCACTGTACCAGATACTAGCAAGAAAATTAACTCTATCCAAGCTAAATACAGGACAATCAATCTACAATGTCTTACTAATAATTTACAAGCAAGAGGAAACTTTGCTCCAAAAAATCTGATAATCTCCAGAAAGACATAAACTAGCCTATAACAACAGATAATAGCATTGCATCAATATGCAAAGAGGCTGGATCTCAACAGTGGTCTGTAATGTCTCAAAGAACGACCTTGCCTCATTCTCCTGAGTCAATAATGATGGCAACAGCACAGCACGTATGAGCCCGAACCCTAATGCTGAATCAATAATCACTGTGCTGGGTCATGGTCCCGCATCAATCTGAGATAGTTTTACATTATGATGTTGCAACAACTTGTATGATATTGCAAGGTCATCCGGCATTGGTTCAGTGGTACCACGCAATGATGTTGCATGAATATATACAGACCCTTGCCCGTGACAGCAAATGAGTACAGAGAGATGCTAAATTTTGAAATGACCACCAGGGAGACATCATGCATGATATTAACAATAATGATTGGTGACTTGTATGTCACAAGGTCACTTAATTTTCTCTTTGCAGGAAAAATTCAGGTAAATGTGAGTCCTGACTAGGTAAAGTTTTGCCAAAACTAGCAAAGGCACCCCTTTACCCAAGACTGTCCTTCCACACTTTCATTCCGACCTGCATGGACAGTAGGTACTTTGTTCTTGCACACTTTTTATCTGCTCAGCCATTTGACTGAATATGATTGACCTTACTACAACCCATGCAGAGTAACAAGATTCAAAAGGAAACTACTGTGACAGGGAAATGGCCCAATTATGCTGAGACTAGCTTTTTCCCTGGCAAAAAAAGATTCAAAGCATAACACATCAAGACACAGAAGGAAGCAGGCACCCAGTGATTGCTGTCGAAGGAGGAGAACAAAGAGATAGCAATTATTTTAATCATTTTCCAAGAGGTGGCAATAATGCTTCTTATAATTGCAGAGAGAAGCAGAAATGTCAATAGTTCCAACCAGCCTTTCTTTCTGAATGGTGCCTGAATCAGCTCTTCATTTAGGCTATTGAAGCATCAACTATTTCCCATTAAACTATACTTGGGTCAGTCTGCTTTGGTCACACTCAGCTTAGATTGAATTTGAGAGTGATAATTACTGTGAATTCATGTTATTTTCCCGGGGTGAATTTGTTTCAGTTTCTTGATAGTATTTCCCAGTTTCTTGATTATATTTCCCTTTTACTGATACAGTGTTTTCTTATATTTCCTTATTATTGCTACAGTGCTGATTGTTGTTGAAGTAGGTTTTTCTGAGATCCATTCCATGAGGTTTTATCTTTAAAAAACCCCAGACATTTATTTATACCAGTATAATAAAATATAACAACAAGGATTGCTTTTAAACAGATACAAAAACAGCCCAGTAAGACTAAATGAAAGCTGGCACAGCAATTACTAGTTATTTTGTCTTCGTTTTCAATGGCAGCTAGTAAGCAACAACCCAAGCTGGCAGTAGACCTTGTACTCCTCTAAGTCTACTTTGTGTGAGCGTGTGTACTGGGCTGGAACAAGAATCACTCTCTAAAAGCATGCAGTTTGAAAATGACATGGAAACTAGTCATGTATGTTTTGAGAATACTCAGCAGAAGAACAAAATGTAGCAGTGAGGAAGAACGTAACGCTGTGCATACTCTGCCTCGGGCTGGACACGGAGCTTCACAGAAAGGTTTGTGCATAACGTAAGCATTCCAGCCCCTCTCATGGCACATACAAGGCTCTTCCATAAAGGATTCCAAGATCAGTAAATATTCTCCTCTCCTATCATTTACACACCTGATGTAAAATTACAGGTGAACTGATCCAAAAAGCAGTTATAATAGAAGTCTATGTAATGAAGTTGGAGTACAACTGTGAATTTTAAACAGAACTTGTCTCAGTCTCCCAGCATTGTGTGTAACCTGTTCTGGAGTTCCCAGCCCATCACTTCATATTTCATTTTGACAGTTCAGTGTATCCCACCCTGAGTGCTTGACCTGAAAATGTAGACACTTTTCAGATGAAACAGAAGGTTAATTAGAAAAGCTGAAGCCATTAATGAAGGCTATCAATTATTAATCAGTTGGTCCACTATTCTCTTTCCGCACATCCTGAAGTATTTGTAAGTCAGTGACAGGTTTTTAGGGCTGATGACATCTCTTAGCAACTGTATCACTCTGGTTATATGATTACACCTCACAAGCAAAGGAGGAAAACATCAAATACATTTTCAGACAGAAGACTTCTAAGGAAAAATTCAAAGTGATGGAAGACAGAAGACAAAACTACTTCACACCTCCAGAACCTTCCTGACCACTGCATTGCAGTGGACTCTGGTCTTGCATCTCAGTCACTGAGTGTTGTTGGTAATGAAGCACTGAACCATGAGACACAGAAGATTTCTATGTAGGTTTGCATTTTAATAAAGAAAAATTACAGCAACAGCTGTTTCAAAGTAAATATATCAGTCAAATGATACATGTGTCCTATGACATAAAGAACCTGCCAGGAGTTTGCCACAGACAGGTAATTTTGAATACTCATAGACAATGTTGAAAGATGGCAGAATATTAGCAGGGAAAATTATCTTCATAAAATGAGAGGAGAGTTTCTATTAATTGTCCTCACATACATGAAATTTATTTCCCTTGCAAAATAAATCTATCATTGAAGAAAAATGTTTAATTAAGAAATGTTAATAGAAACATGCTTTTTCAACAATTTATATTAAGATTTTATGGCCGTGTTAAAGATGAAAGGCTACTCAGTTGTGAAATCATCACTTATACAAAGTGCTAAAATCATCATCATTTCTTACCTATAGAGAAAGGGAAAAAGACTTAGGAAACACAATACAGAATCTGTCTTGAGAGGAAATGATGATTACCTTGGTCTTTTCCTTTTCTGGGATTCTTCATTACTGCTAGATGCTGGCTATTTTTCCATTGCAATTTTTCAGAACTTAAAAGCGCTTTTCATCTTACTTGGGTTATGGTTTGTGTCATCACAGATCAATCTCAACTTCTAACTTGAATGACTACAATTGTATTATATAACATCACACCCTGAAGTAACCACTTTACAATAAACCAGTATACAAAATTATCATGAACTGGCAAAATGACATCATATTCCTCCCCTCTAAGGTCATTAAAAATAACCTAAGCCTACCTAAAAAACCAAACTCTATTGAATGTGCATTATTATGCCTTCTGCTTCAGAAAAATTTTTATTCCTTTTTGCATCAGAGATCTACAGAACAAACTTTATCTTTAGTAATACTTAATATCTTAAAGTTCAGCTTTTATCCTCAGGAGAAAACTTACCCTCAGGTAATTCCACTGCTTGATTGTTCACTGTAGACAGAACATTTTCCAAGGCAAAAGTTTATAGAAATTTTACAGAAGAAAACCCACCATTGTACTAATCTTATATCTCTATCTTACCTTCCACTTTGAATAAATTAATGCTTGCAAATACTTTTCTGCTGACCTTTTCACTCTTCTTCAGATAAAGTTTCAGGAAGTCCTGGACCATTTAAGACATTAAATTGTACGTTCTTAGGGGATCTTTGAGAAATGTCCATTTCATCCTTCTAAATGGACCATCACTGTCCCCTCATCCCCATATTTTGAAGACTATACTCCCCTCATCTATACTAAATCTTACTTTTCCTCAGTTTGGCAACTCTTCAACCAGCTTCCAAGGCCTGAAGGAATCCCCCAGTACTCCAAATGTGGGGGCAGAAACTGACAATAAGTTGGCACACACATAGGATATGCTTCTTCATGCTGGTCTTAACCACATTTAGATACTTCTATCAGTCAAACAAAGACAACATAATCAACAGAGAAATTCAACAACAAAAACTACAAGGGTTTTTAGTAAGACACTATCATTACAAACCTTCAGATCTAGCATTGGTCTCAGTAAAAATTCTCAAAAGAATAGTCTGTATCTATCAAAAATAATCAAAGCACTTTCAAAAAAGTAAGACAGCTGAGTTGTTTATATTAGTACAATAAAGCACCCTCTTACCTTCAAGCAGTAATCCTTTTATGCTTTGAAAATTAATTCCAGATCCTGTGAGGGTGTCTATTTTCTTTTAAACTTCTAAATGACTATAGTTATATTCCATGGCTTCTTCCAAATTTTCTATAACTTATGAGTCAGTCCTTATAACACATTTACAAGCACACCACCCATCCTCTGCTAACAGCTCTGACATGGGAGGGGAAGCAGGAGGCACGAATCATAAGAAGCAGCACAAACCTGGACAGCATGAGATGCAGTGGTGACCCCTAGAAGCCTAAATTTACTCTCTTTAAGACAGACATCCTCAACTATCTTTACTTTTTAGATTCAAAGCACTCTTTAGGGTCAAATGCAGCCATTCTATATGGAGCAGATTCAGGTTTACCAGCAAAAGAATTGAAGGAATTTTTGTCTCCCATTTGCTCAAAACTGTCCCACTAATACTTTGTAGTGGCTGCGGCTTAGACCTGGCTGGCAGCCAAACTCCCACCCAGCTGCTTGCTCACTTTCCTTCCTAGTTTGTCCTCCCTTCTGCTGAAGAGAATAGGAACAAGAAGGCTCATGGTTCAAGGCAAAAGCAGGGAAATCACTTTCCAGTTACTGTTGGGGACAAAACAGATGCAGCTGGAAGAAATTAATTTACTACTAGTAAAGGTATATTTATTTATTAGTTTGGTTAGCAGGAAACAAAAAGACCAACATTAAAACAGAAGGAAAACATCTCTCCACCCCCTTTCCCGGGCTCAACTGGGCTCATTCACTGCAGATTCCAGCCCCCTGCCCTTGCTATCTTCACAAGATGCACACAGTCCCCTCAGTGAGGCAACAAACGTGGAAGGGGTGGGTTACGGTCAGTACACAGCAGTTCCTCTCTGCTGCTACTTTTTTCTTATACTTTTGCTCTGCTCCAGAGTGGACTCTCCATAGGCCAGTTTTTTCTGGAATATCCATCTGTTCCAGCATGGAGTCTTCCACAGGCTACAGTGGATAATCTGCTCTACCATGGAGCACCTTCTCCTTCTCCTCTTCCTCCTCTCACCTTGGTATTACCTTTGATGTTTCTCACCCTTTCCTCAAACCTCACCCCATTCTTGGCTTTTTCTGCTCTCTCCTGAATGTGCTTCCACAGGTGACACTGGCTTGGCTGACGGGCTCAGCTGTGTCTTGCAGTGGGTCCATTTCAAAGCCAGATGAATCTAGCACGGGGCATACCTTAGTCTTGTCCCACACAGAAGCTGCCCTGCAGCTTCTACCTTGCCCACATTTACACCCAATACGTGGTTTTACATATGTGATGTAATAACTTAAATGGCTGCGTAACCCCTCCTCTTGTTCCTCCCAGTAGTATTTAAACAAGATGCATCCACATCTGTGGATACATTGCATTTGCAGCAGATTAATTTACTTTTGCAGATATCTGCCCACTTATGCTATAATTTTTAGGGATCCCTGTCATCTCTGTACCTAATTTACACACCCAAGATTGTGCAGTTTGGTAGTGATGTGGACCACAGACTCTTTAGTCCAGGCAAGACAAACCAAAAGCCCCAAATTATGCAGGAAGTAATTTTTTTTGTTCTTATTTTAAGGAAGTGACAATAGCAACCTTCTCCCTTCTACTCTTCCATTTGTCAAAAATATACTTTAAGTGAACAGAGTCAATGTCAGTAACCATCACACCTGACAAAAGACAGAATGCAACAATCCCACCAGAGAGCACAGCCCTGCAGATGAATTCACTCTGCCCCATATTTGCCTGGTTTCAGGAACTTACTATTCCAAAAGGCAAGAAGCACCAAAAAATGGTTCTAGTTGTACTATAATAAAAAACACACATTGAGATTAAAAATTAATGAGTTCTTGAAAAGCACTGAACAATGCTCAGCAGCTAAATCTTTGAGCTCTTTAACTAGCTCAAACACATTCTTTGGACTTTGCCTTGCCCAGGTGACATGAGTCACCTCCAAAACCCAAAACCACTTATCGTATCAGCAGTTCTGGGAAAGAAGCAATGCAACTCGTTCTCCCAGGAAAAGGGTGGCTTTTGACACTGAAGCACAAATGTGAAAGCCAAAAAGCTTCTGTAACAAGCTAACTAACTTTTTTTCTTTCATGTTCAAAGAACCAGAAACTATCCAGTGACTATTGAGTACCACCTTCATGGGTAGCTCCAAGTCAAGAATTTCTTTCAGCAAGCACTGGGGAAGATGCATCATGAGCCAAATACTATATTGCATAATGCTCTCAGGCACATGGCATTATTCTTAGTGTTTTCCTGTGCAGGGCCATGAGAGGAAACTGATGATCCTTGTGCGTCCCTACCAGCTCAGGATAATCTATGATTCTGTGAATTCCATGAATGCTAGTGAAGGGATTTTATACTCATAATTCCTCTATGGAGAAAAAAAGTTTGCCCCAGCCTTGATATATTTAAAAGTTGTTTAAAACTACAATTTGCCACTTTTGTTGAAGTCAGTGAAATTCAAAGAAGAAAGAAACAAGAATCAGGCACCATGTACATCTCGCAGTAGCAATACTGAGAAATCTACTGGATTATCATCACTTTGGACATTATGATGTGTTTTGGAGTAAGGCCAGGTGTTATGCAAAGAACAATACTGAAAACACTATGCAGTACCTAAATGAGGTGGGCAAAGCAGCTCACATTCCTACTTTTGCCTATTTCTGCATTTTTAAAGAAAAAATACTCCTTTCCTGTGCCTCTATAAATCTCTTATTTTCCTAGCTTCTTTTCACACCCAGTTTTGTAATCTAAGCTTTTCATTAAGGAAATTAAATGAGTCTGCTAAGAAATAGCTCTTCTGAGAGGAGGAGGATAGGACTAGGGCATGCAGGAAATGCATTGTGCAACTGATCAAGAGATCTTAAGACATGGCTGATGTAGATCAATATTGGGTGCCTTGCTTCGAAATTGCGTGCAACAACGTATTACTTCTGCAGCAATCATCCTTCAGTGCCACTGCTCGCATTACAAGTGATGTCTTTTCAATTATCTCAAAGGCCAGATTTACCACTCTCTTTTCACAAGTTCACAAGCCCATTAATAGCCATCTTGGGAATCACTGCAAGAGTCCAGACCACATATCACGTGACGTTCTCTGATAAAGGTTTTATAAACTGAGTCAACATGCCACCTAATGTGTCAAAATACTCCTTTTTTCCTAGACAGACAACAGGAAACCAGAGAACAGCCCCTTTGTCTTCTAACTCAGCATTATCATTTAATACCAGCTGTCACTGAAAGCTGGAAAAATAAGTTCTAAGAAAATAATTACATGTAATAAGCAATGACATTATGATGAACATCACCACACTGGGAGGGAACTGGAAGGTTTTGGTTGAGAACACATCCTTTAAATTGATCACACCACTGCTGTAAAAGGATTTTGGAACAGATGTGATTGGATGATATTTGTGTGCAGATGCATCTAGCTGTGTCTACACAGCCAACCAAGCTCAGAACCAAAGATACCCTGGATGGCTTGCAAAGATCCAGCTTGGATCTACAAGAAAGCAATGGATATTTGGTGCTGCACCTGTGTGAATAAATCCTCCCAAACCCTGTATGTTTGAATTTGCATTAGTCCTGGGATATCCTTATGATGACCCATCATAATACAGAGGTAGCCCAGAAGAGCCTGGGGGGTTGGTGGGGTGTTGCTGACACAAAGCAGAGGCAATACAATTCTCTGTAAATGCCACCAACAGGTAAAATTCAAAAACCAGAGAGGAGCTGAAGGGCAATATTGGCACAAAACAAATGAAGGTTAAACTGATGTGTATGAATATATATAGGCTTGAAAATAAGTTAAACTTTAAATCTTAAGAAAAAAATGATTTTAGAAGAGCATTTCAAGAAAAATAGCAAAACCAGAAAACCAGAAGGGATGAGGTAGATCTGATGAAGCCAGAAAAGAGGCTGCAGTGCTACAGTTATGAGGGTAGAGGACTGGACTTGATAACCTAGATAGTCCTTCCCCTGTTCTGTGTTCCTAAATCAAGATGCACACCCAGCACCCCTGAAAACCTCATCTATATGTGAAGCCCTAAAACCAAACAGTGATTTTTCCCATCAGAAAGGGAACACAGGAAACAAATTCTGATCAGAAGAAAAACTAATGAAGATTTTTAAACCTGTTTCAAGCAAAACATTTTTCTAACATATAAAACAGTTGGAACTATATGCCTTTTTACCTACAGATTCCAATCCAAATTGAGTTAATCTCCTTTGAAAAAAATAAAGGTAGTTAACAGCAACAACTGTAGGAGGACTATAGTTAATTTGGCTTCCCCAAAGTTAAGTTTTAAAGAAATATAAATGAGAAATGACAATCTCCTTCTCTTCACAGAAACACAGATGAGAGAAGACAAGAATATGGTGGAGAAGCACAACAGTAAGAAGTAAATTTTTGCAATAAAAGAAACAGAGAAGATTTGTACATGCAAAGACTTACAAGTTCTTCAAATAATAACAAGAAAATTTTCTAGTCTCACAACTGGACAGAATCAGCACAATTAGATTTTAACACATGGCAGGAAAGTCCTTTCAGTATAACAGAACAATGGACTAAATTCCTCTTGTCAAACCTTCCCAAAACTGTAAGGGTGAAAAAGCAAGTCTTAGCAGTGATCCCTGGAATGATGGATGCTGTGGAGTGCAAACTTATACACAGGCTTCGGTACATTGGTACAACACCACACAGAAAACCACACCCAAAGAGAACCCCTACCTCTCCTTCACAATCTCCTAGTCCAATATCTTAAGTATCTTCCAGCACATCCCAAATTTTTTCCACATGTTGCCCAGCTCATTATACAATGCAAATCCAGTGGCTACTCCTGAAAGTCTGTATTAACCTCTTTGTTCCGTACAGAAGACACAGTTACTTAATCTGCAATGCTGCAACATGTGCTGCCCACCTGAATTATAGCAAAAGATCATTGGTCATTGAGGGCCTAGTCTCTCTGAATGTATTTAGGATACAATATACCTTCAATGAAAGGATAATCTGCTGATAACGAGAATATTTGTAAGAATTGTTTAGCAATTCACCCAAAGACACAGACCAGATCCTTTCCCCTTAAAAAGGGGGAAATGCCTGTAAAGTTAGTGGATCTCATTCCTATTGCTACTTTAGATAGCATATTAGAAGCATGAACATGGTTCCCTACAGAACTGATTAATCTCACCATCTCTTTAAGACTGAGCAGTATCATACTAAAGGGGTTTAATGATCCAAAACCTGAAATCCTGCATGTGGTACTGGATTTCAGATGAGATTTTCTAAAAACAATAGAATAAAAGAGACATGATAAGAGAGCAAAGGAAGCCTGAGTCAGTATAAGATACTTTTCTTTTTCATGCTTAATGACTGCTATTACCCACCTTTCAGAAACTGCACTCTTAACATCAGTAATTGACAAGAATAAAGAATAAGCTAAAACAAGGGCTGTGTGCACTGAAAGTAAATTTGGACAGTCAGAGCTAGTAATATACTTGATTATCAGGCATAGGTAAAAATATGCTCAGCTGATGCTTTGCACTGGCCCAAATTATACCACTTACACGAGGCAGCCTTTTTCTGTAGGCTAGAAATTGCTTAAACAAAGAACCAATAATTTAAATGTAGCAGAAAAAAAGCTATGGCAAGACATTTAAGAGAATATTCACACTACATAAGCTTTACTTCAACTTGCTTTCAGACTGTTGAAGTCTTTGCAGCCTCTTTGTCCCACTATCGCACTTCTTTTACATAAGGAGATGGAAGAAGAAAATGCCTGTATCATGTATTTAACATAAAAGCCTTTCAAACCAGCAGGAATCCTTCAGTTCAATCATGTTTTATGTACTAAAAGGTTAACTAATGGGGGAGGCTTATTAGTGCAAATAACACCACTTCTGCCTTGATCCCAACAGCACACAAGCTAAGCAAGCTCAGGCTCCATGCACACTTAGAGAGGAAAAACAAGCAACAACAAAACCACCACACAGTACCTTGTGCTGTAAAATCAGTTCTCAGATGTGTGGGCAACAGCAGCTTTCCAAGGGCACTACTTTCCCCCAGCTGTTGATACTGAACCTCTCAGGGGAGGGAGAAGGGAGCACTTTGAAGACTTTTGATTTAGGAAAAGATGAACATTCAGAGCCAACCAGCTCCAGTTCTGAGACAACAGCCCTAGTTACATCATTTAATCTCTAAAGCCTCAATTTTCTCATTTTATAAGCATATTTATTTATGTCTACATTTCAAAGCGATATGGTGATGTGTTTACATAGCTGTTCTAAAATTACATGCAAAAGTATGTTTTAGGCATTATAATAACTGTTAGAACAATGTTTCTGAATAGGAACTGTGGCCCTTTCTTGAAAACTTATGGTGAGAGAAATTTACAAGAATCTGAATGCTAGAATTTTAGCCAAACTCTAGTGTGTTTTCTCCTCAAAATTGTCTCTGCAGTGTCCTGGTAGAATAGGAAAAGGCAAAATTGCCTTTCATTTACCATACAAAACTGTGCAGGACTAGTCTTTCATGTTCTCTAGAACATGATTTTCATCTCAGTCAGCTGCACATCAATTATCAAGTTATCTTTTCCCTGCGCTGAGTTTTGAAACCCTATAAAATTCAAGTCATAGTGTAAACAATGTGTAATATTGCTTGGATTAGATCACGTTCGTATTTTTTTCCTCATAAGATTCAATACTATGTTCCTGTTTAGGATGTTCTTCCTAGAGGCTTAATAGAGAAACAATTCATTTCGCTGTAGCTGATGTACTATGAAACAGTTGTTAACCTTTGATGAGAAGGTTACATCAGATACCAAGCTGGGGTAAATTATACTGACAATTGCCCTTGTTTAATTGCTTTTGAGTAGTACTCAGTATGTCTAAATGTGCAGTGAATTATTATTGTACCCTGCTGCTATCCATTAACATGAAGATCAAGAATTTTACTTTTTTGATGCAACCATAGAGAAGGTGATAAAGGCTTTAATTGCAAACAGATTTAATTTAGAACCTATTAGTGCAATTTAACCAAGCATACAGAAGATGGGTTGGTCTGAACAAGCTCGTAAGTTTAAAGCTTCTTGTAAAGGACAAAAACCTATATTGCCAATTGTTAGAATCTACAACTATGAAAGATTTTAGTCTCTTTTGGAATGAGTACTGAAAACCTCACACTTATCTTCGAGTTGGTTATTTCAAGCAAAGAACTTCACTGGAGATGGTCTTATTTCTTTGACTCAGCCAGAAAAAAAATTCACATTACTTCAACTCCTTCGTATTTAGTACTTAAAAGAAAAATACTAAGAAGCAGAATCTAAATTTTCTCAGCATCAAAAAAAGTATCCCTAATATTTCCTTGTTTATTCACTCACTGACAAGACTGTGTGACAAAATTTGAAAATCCAATTATTAGTTCTGAAATACTAAGAGAAAGTACTGCAAAACAGGAAAGGTAATTCATCTCAGGTTTTATTGAAATTATGATATATTATATAGCCCTAGATGACATATTCTACCTAAATACTACAGTCATGAGAGAGTAAAATAAATATCAAGCAAACCACAGTATTTGTTTGTACAGTGTACAAGAGCAAGCAATAGCCTAATATTTATTGCCATACAGGGTGTTTGGATAGATACTGTGAGGTACTCTGTGATTTGATCATTTAACACCTAATAGCAATTCACAGAACCACAGTGAATCCTAAGACAAACCTGGACAAAATAAACAAGCTTCAAGCTCCAGAACGTATTTTAAACAGAGGTTGTGTATTTAGGGATGAATTTTTCTTGTGAGCAATCCCATTTGCTTCTAATTAGGAGTAAATTTTTTATTTCTGCACTTAGACTAAAATACTAGTGTCTGACTTTGCCAGATGTACAACGCTAAAAGGGGTAGATGTGTATTCTCAAAAAATCCTGTCCACTATACCAAATCACTATGATCTTACTAGATGCTTCCTTGACTCAGCAAAGCTCTATGTTTTAAGGTATAGTATTTAGTTGCCCATATCTTTAAGACAGATTTCAGAAAGTTACCAAAATGTAATTTCCCACTGAGTGTCCTCCATTCCTCCAATTATAAATTTTCATTCTCTGTTGTCCAGCTGAATTCAACAGATTTGAGAGCCAAACTCCCCAAATTATTTTCAGATTGGCAACTCTAATCAGGCTAACTTGTGGTCTAATCAGCAATTTTACTATTCATGCCACCACTGCCCTACCAGTTCTTTCTTCCATGTCTCTAATCAGCTTTACATTGTTCAATGACAACTGCAAAAACACTAGGATCTATACACAGACTGTTACTGAGCGAGGAGCTACTGAATCTCTGTATCAAAGCACTGAGCTTCCATGCTGCATGAATGGAGCCAGGGATCTAAAATCCATCATCTTTAGCCACGGGACATCAACGCGTCATTTCCTGCACTGCTGCATTCAGCTCAGCACGTTCACTGAAACACCTGGCGCAGACACTGGCGACAGAGCAGGGAATGGAGCACAAAAGGTCACTGAGATAACTGGATGGGGCACAGTGCCAAATGGTGCCAGCCATGAACGGGCACACCGGGGTGAGAAACTCTCAAATGGTCATAGGTTTAGTCTCAACTCATGGCCTCCTACCAGAAACTCCTTCTCAAGACCTAGGAGATAACAATAAATGGACAATTCCTATGCACAACATTAAAATACATTAAAAATGGATTATTAATCACCTTCTAAAAATAAGAACAGAAGTAACAATAACATGTTTTAAATCTGGCTTGAAAACTGAAAGTCCGTTTCCTGTCTTCAAATTAGTTTTCCTTTACTAATTTTTGTGTGCTCTAGGGAACAATAAATGCAGCATGCAAAAACACATGGGACTTCAGAGACCGAAAGAGTTTAGGAAAGGACAGGAAAAGACTGAGAGCATTTTGGGACAAGATTATTGTGTATGTAAATAGAATGCTTCCATTTAGGAAAAAAAAAAAAAAAAAAACAGGCTCTTTGGCAGTTTTACGCCAGCTGGCAGAACAGCCAGTGATGCGCATATCTCAGATTTGAGACTCATTTAGATAGAGCCTCTCCCAGGCAAAATAACAATGCTGAAATCATATATATTTGCGATGGGGATTTTTTATTCTACAAACCTGACATAACAGGCAAGCAGCTATATTATAGTCCATTTTTTTGTGCAGATGATCTGCATATAGTAGCCTATAATACATTCATTATTTTCAAAGGACATGGTCAGGAACAGAGGCCCTCTTCCAGGTCAAGACTGTGTATGACAGGTTGACCCTGCCTAGTAACTAAGCACCCTCCAAGCTGCTCATTCACTTACTCCTCTCCAGCAAGGATGCAGAGAAAATTGGAGAAGCAAAAGTAAGAGAACTTGTGGATGGAGATAAAGACAGTTTAACAAGTGAAACAAAGCCATACTGCTTCCCATTTACAGGCCGATGTTGAGCTACTTCCTGGTAAGTAGAGCTTCAACACACATAACTTACTTGGAAAGACACAGACCATAAACCATCAGTATCCCCTCTTACCCTTCCTTTCCCTGCATTTTTTTGCCAGGCACATTATCTTATGGTATGGAATGTCACTATGGTCAATTTGGGTTAGCTGTTCCAGCTGTGCTTCCTTCCAAAGTCAGGTGCATTTCCGGCATATTCACTGACTTCTGAATTCATCAAGGTTTGTCTTTTAACTTACAAATTAGCCTTTAGGGTAATTTTACCATCTCCAGTTCTAGTGACCAACATAAAGAAACGGAGTGCCATTAAGATGATGGCCTCGGCTGAAGATGACTATCATTCTAAGGAAAAACGAAGAAGTGACTTACAACTTGCATTTAATAACACAAATAAATTATAGAAAGGATGTAAACACTTGTGATGTGCTCTGTAAGACACTCAGAATCTGTTTGTCATGCAATAGCTCAGTGCTTGTTATAGTCTCAAAAGTTACTCATTGCTGCTAGGAAACAGTACTGTCACCCCAATCCTTGTGGTGCCGGCACTCTATCTGGCCTATACAGCTAAGCAGAAACCTACTCCACTGTAGAAAGGGGAGGTAGGACACTTTTTAAGGTACTGCAGGATATGTACATATACGTCACATCTTAAATGAGGACTTTCTTGCCAATTTCAATTACCTTAAACAGAATGCAACCTAAGCTAAAGGTATCCATTAACTAGTTAGTCTGAGCTTCAAGAATTGACAAATCACAGTAACAAATGTTTATAAAAGATATATATTATGACTTGAAGGAGAGACTCCAGTGAATCTTCATACACTAACATTAAATCATAACAGTTCTTCCAGTCCCTCATTTTCCATCTTGCCTAGAGGTTAGCAGTCATGGTTTCAAGCCTTCAAGCATATGTTAATTCCCAGGTGGTACCGATTAAAGACAGTATATTCAGGAGTCCCTGCCAGAGAACTTACTCCTAGCAGAAAGCTACGTTCAGACAGTTTTTATATGTTAATAATCACAGGAGACCTGCAAAGCACTCCCTCAGGACGGTTGCTAGATTTGTCTTGGTAAAAAATATCTGTAGACAGTCTGTTCTTTTAGACCTTCTAAGGATCTAGACAATATAATATTTTGCTTGAAAGCTCATCCTAATTCTCTCCCCTTACCAGCCAGGCAGTCTAGTCACTCTCATTCACTAGCTGTTCAGTTCCTCAGCTAAATGTGTTATACAAGATGTTATCTCCTGTACTTAGCCATTCTGTAAATAATTTCTTGCTTCAACAATGAAGCCTTTGTCACATTTCACCTTTTGCTGATCCACTGGTTGTTTCATTATAGAACATCTTTGACTGAATATATGTTCTGTACAAATCTGTAGGGGCTCATAATTTGTATAAATTAAATTAGGAGGAATGTACACAGTTCTTTGCTGATTCACGAAGGAAATGAGGCATGATGGGCATTAAACACTCTGGAACTGATAACTGCTTAACCACTTCTGGTATTCTCCAAGAACCATATCAAACTCAAAGACTTGCTCTACACTGCTTGAAATCCTGGAAAGGCAAGAGTAAAAGCACTATTCTGAATAGACATCAATGTAAACACAGTCATGATATGGTAGATAAAACTATTTATATTCACAAAAATTAAACTTGAACAAACTAAGAGTTTTACACAAGAATAAAAAAAGGTGGTCTAACATGGTGAATCACCCTAAGAGAAAACTGTAACATCAGTAAAGGCAGCTAAAAATAAAGCAAAACACAAGATAGGATATTGAAGCAGATCACTCACTTTTTTTCATGGTCTACAGCCTCTGCTGATATACTGCCTGCAAAATAATGCAGGTTAGTCTTAAGGAAACCCTGTTCTTTTTACGTTCTTGGGTATAAAAATGTAACCCTGTTAATTCTCAGTCTGTATTCAGCCTAGGAAAGGCTGAAGTATTTTGCATCAAAGAGATTTTGGTTTTAGAAAAGTAAAACACAAACTCCTATTGTATTTTGCCTCCATTTATTATCTCAGAGTAGCCCTTAAGTTATTTCGTTCATCATATGCCCTCTGGTTATGATAAGGACAACCCTGGGTCTATCCCTCTCCTGATTCTAAATCTTCTGCTTCTTCTGTATCTGCTCAGATGACATGCCACTGCTGTTTTGAAGGGAGACTTCATAGAAAGGAGGCAGAATTGGTTTTACAATTGTAAAAGCCACAGACTTGGGCCAATCATAGTGTAACTGAAAACAAAATAAATGGCTGAATGTATACATCCATTTTCTTCCATTTATACTCATTCTCATTTAGCAATATCATCTCTAACTCAGGAAAGACTTACCTTTTCCTACGCTTATTGCTTAAAAATCAGAATTGGCTACATCAAATTCTGTAGCCTTCAGTGGTAGCCTGGTGCTAAATGACAGATCCTCGCTAGCCTGGGTCTACTTAGGCAAAAAATCCTCCCAAAATCACGGACATTTTTGCCCAAACCTAAATTCCTTCTCGTGAGGAATTCAGAAACTGGAACAGTCTCACAAGGCTCGATGGCAGTTTACCATACAGAACAAAATAAAAGAATGCAGACTAAGTAGCACACACGAATGATTTCTCTCTCTACAGTTACCACAAGACTGACACCCATCAACACTTGCAGCTGTTTCCCCCCCCATTTTATCTCTATGTATTGTATGTGGTAAAGCACAAAAAATAAGGTGTAGTAGTGTAAGGTGAATGAACATACAGAAGCATTCAACCCGTATTTCAAGACATGCAGTTTTTTAAGTATCCGTTGTGGAAGACAATTTCCTGGTATAGGTTTGGACTTGTGCTTTGAATGAATTGTCACGAAAACAAAAAATATCATAAGGAGGGATCTGATGCTCTAGCAACACTCTCATTCCATGTGCTACAGTCTGTTCACACAAACACCTCATGCTTCATAAACATTGATCTGGATGGTATGCTATCCATTTTTGCAGGGCTGCCACTTCATACTTCATTGTAAGTCAGGAGAGAAAATAATTTCAGAGGCTGTAATTTTTTGTCATATAAAACAGACATCTTAGTCAATAAATTTCCACAATATCTGAAAGACTCATAATTAAAAAATGAATTCAAACAGAACAACTGTAAATTAAACAGGCAAATACCTAACTTCAAAATAAAATATCTTCTTTGACTTCAAATCTTACAAATAGAAAGAGATCACAATGGACACTACAGAACATATACGATATTCAAAAAGCAGGGAAACTATTAAAAGGTTTCCTTAGAAGAATATGAGCAAGTTTTACAATCTTTAAAATAGAATCAGATCTTGATAAACCATAACCATTACTATTAATTTCAGATTAGATTTTAGTTTATTGATGCACATTAGAAAACAGTGATCATCAGGTGGGTTTTGTCACCTTTTATCACCAATAGAACACCCACAGAAGTAGGAGGAGGTCAGCATCCAGTAAATAGCATCCAAAAGAGTCTGTGAACGGAATATCTAAAAAGGCTCCAGGAAAAGAGGTATCTCCAATATTAACCCAAGAAAATCCCTGTCACTTTTATTATTACTACTATTATTGAATATAATCGCACCTGAAAAAGTCAAGTTGCTAAATACATATAAAATAAATTACATAAAAATTAGTGTTTTCTCTTTCTCTTACAATTTTCTTTATGGTCTAAGTATTTGGGTTTTAAAAGTTTGTCTTATAATCAATTTGATCTATTTTCATAGCTCTGATTTTAAAATCTATTTATCCCGTATTTCTACTACAATTTGACCCGTGCTGCCTTGTTTCTCTTGACAATTGAAAACGGCCCAATGGAAGGTTTTGAAGCAAAGAAGATGGACAAAGTCTTTGATTATGACAGCACAAGCATGTGGTAGTTTTCAGACAGTTACGAAAGATCTTGGTCTCATGGAAAACTTGCATGCAATTTGCTAAGAGATCCTAAATAGTCTTGCATTTTAAGTGTCATTTCAAGATGCACCTTTAACTTCAGATTTCAATTTTTTCCAAAATAATCCTGATGTAAGCTCACTTCTATTACTTTGAACCATAAACCCGAGATGACAAACTCTCACAGATATTCAAGAAGTCAACAACACTTTAAAAGTTCCTCTTCAACTTTTCTATTGCATGTAACAGCACGAGTCCCAAACCAAATTCTTTATTTGAACAGCTAGGTAGAGTCAGTGATATATGTGATGAACAGTAATACCATCTCCAGAAGAGCACAGCAGCATGCCTTTGCCCCTCATGAATGACTGGCAAATCCTCCTAATCCATCCTGACCACAAAAGAACAAGAGAAATTAAAGCTGAACTAGGTCTATATTTACTGCTAGTGAACAGCTTCAGGGATAAAATTAGCCAAACTACACGGGAAGCATTCAATGGAACTTTTAGCAATAATATCAACCACAATTAGTAGATTTTATTTAGATATCTGAAATAATCTGAAACTAGTGACATGCCACACAGAGCAGTTTGAAAAAAAAATATGGGGAAGAAGCTGGAAAACTTACGTTATCCAAAACTGACTGGAAAGAGAAAGCAATGATTTTCTTTTGTTATTATTTTTTAAATGAATGCTTACATCTCAGGTTCAATTCCTTTGTTTCAATCTACTCAGCAAAAATTTTTATAATTAAAAAAAATCAGTCATTAAAATGTTCAATTAAGGGTAGAGAATGGTAGATGTTTGAGACCAAGATATAGAGAAAAACTACGTACCTTCATCATTAATGCTGAAAAGAGTGATTGTGCAAGTTCTTATCTTAATGCAGAACTAAAATTTCTTTTGTTGGTACTTGTGTTCATTTCCCCTTTTCCCTCCACTGACTACTGCAAAGAAGAGCCTGACTTTCATTTTCTCTATAACATCTTATTAGGCATCCAAGGGCAACATGATCCCATTTAGACTTTTTCTACAATCTTAACAAATTCACGTCTCTGCACCTCTCCTTACGTGCAAGAATACTGTTTTCCAGTTAATTGATAGCATTTTATATGTTATAACACCTGAAGAATATACATCGCCTTGCTCAGACACGTCCAGTTACATTTGCTTAATTTGAGTCACAGAATTCCAACCAATTAGGCTCAGCACTGTTCACTTTTACAGTCTTCTGGGGTTCTTTTTGTTTTGTTTTTAAGAAAGGAAGAAAGCCTGTTTTTATATATTAAAAAAAAAAAGCCAGGATTTGATCTCATTTTCATTCCAGCACAAAACAAACTAAGTATTTGGATATATCACAGAATTGCTGACAGTCGAATGGCTCAAGCCGTATCTGTCCTATTCCAATGAATATGAATTTTACAACAGGATTCAAAACAAAAATCACTTAAAATGCTGGCGATGAATACTAGAACCTTGTTTCTGGTTGTTTCGGAACCACCCTGCAATATATCCAGTGCTGCAACATGATTCTGAACATGGCAAACTCCAGCAGCAGATTCAGGCCCTCCATTATTCCCATTAGGTCTGCTTTGGTCCCTGGCATTCCTCCTGTTAACTTATATCTTCAAGGTCCCATGAAATGTCAGCAAAACTCCAGCTCATTCAAAATTTGCAAATGGCCCAATTGCCTTTCCACTATGAATTAATGCATAATACATTGGAAATAATCTGAACATCAAGTAACATGACCAGCCTCTACCTCTAGTAAACCTCTTGGCTATTTGTCAGAGGAAAACAAAGTAAACTACCTCTTCTTCTCCCAAAGAATCACATAAAGTAACAAAGTCCAAAGGTTTCCAGTTCTAGTGTTCTCATTTTCTCAAGTAATTCAACTCTCCTAAAACCCACTTCGCTCAAGTTCTCACAAAAAGGTCTATTTTTTTCTTTCAAAGCCATGTTGTGCTAACATCAAATTCTTATTCTTTTGAACTACCCTGCTAAAGCAAGCGATATCAGCTTGAGGATCCATTCAGTTCTCACTTAACTTTCTTCATGAGGAAAAAACCAACACCCTATCACTCCCTTTTATTCTTTGCTTTCCAAGAATAGTAATACTTCACCATAGATTCAGCTGTATTCAGGACTGTGCATATGACTCAGCAGATTATCACTGACGCAAAATGTTTCTTCACTTGTTGAATACATCCTACTATTGAATCACATATGGCTTTTGAGTTTTGTTTTGTTTGTTTCCTCCCTGCCCAATTTCTTTTGGCATCAAGACTTAATTCTCTGTGCATCCCATTCAGCAACTCCACAAAACCCTAAAGAACTACTATAAGCAGTTAATTCTGATGAGAATTGAAGACATATAAAGTACAGAACATGACACATGGTATTTTAGAGAAACAGTTTTCTTCAAATGCATATCCAGTTAAGAGAAACCCAGGTCTGGGAGAGACATGGGCCTGTCTATACTCACTATGTGCAGCTGCAGAAAATCACCAAGCCCAGGAGCACTGTCAATCCGGACAAGAATGCCATCCTTCACTGTTGTGCTGAAGCCCACAGCAAGACGGTCTGTCCTTGTGCTCGGTCTGTCATTAGCTGGCCAGGTGTACAGGATGAGACCTCCACTCTTCCCAAATATATATGTGGCACCAGCTACAAGATAAAAAACCAAAGAAAAACATGTTATTTGCCAAGTCTGGTGGTAATGCTATGACTTCCAAGAGGACCAACTTAAGCAAGCACATGCTTTCATTAGTTACAGGGGTGAAATCAATGTGCCCTGCTGGCCAGGCCTGATGAAGTACATTATTAGTTCCTAAATAAAGACAAGCAGCATTTAAGACAAAGATAAGTGAAGAGTTTATCAAGAATTATCAAGATGGCTTATCAAAAATGAATGATTTCATTAGTGCTAATATCCCAGATAAGGCTGGATAGGACACTGCTGTTCAGGGGGAAAACCACAGACACTCCTGTTTCAAAAGCATGGGATTCAATCTTACAAGCAGATTCAAAGGAAATATTTAGCATTTCTCCTTGAGGTTGGACTTGCCTTCAGCTAAAGACTATTAATGCATAGTAGGAGACTACAATTTTCTCAACACTTCATGAGATTTTTTGATATCTAGTCCACATATTTCCAGCACCATTTGTCTTGTCACCACTGAGCTTGGGAATTTGCTCCTTGCCCTTGTTTTTAAGGATGACACTAAACCTCTCCCATGGTGAACACTGTCCTCCCACATTCATGAGGGCCATCTGAGCTGAGGAAGGCAGAAACGTAAGTGAGGAATTATTGTCGCAGATGAGGAATCTGAGAAGCAAAAGCATTTGGAGTTCACATTCTGACTTGCACCCAACACTCCAAGTTAGGAGCAAGATTTTATAACTCAGCAGTTATAAAATCAGCCCCCGAGCTTCTTGGAAAATATATCTAAAATTCCTGTCCAAATCTACAGGCAGGCCAGAAACAACACTCCTCCATGTTTCAGCCACTTACTGCACCTCATTTTTCTGAGCACCATTACAATGGTTACAGAACAGTAAGCAAAAATAACCAGCTTCTGTTACTGCAACACGGATAAAACTTATGTAGAAAGCACAGGCAATTACTGGGTACATTTTCTAATTTGAGTGAATCTACAACTGAGGATTTTTTTTTGCACATACCAATCAGCAACATGTATCATGCAACCCCGTACAAAGTAAATGCAGGTACAGAAACAGGTGGGATCATATAAGGGTAATTTCTACACTTGCCTACAAAGCTGCAGCTTCATTGAAACTCTTTATGAACTGAATTCCAAATAAATGCTACTCATTAGAAGAAATAATTGATACACTTCTCCCTTGCTAGAGACTTCCTCTAGACATCTCAGAACACATTACCAAAACAGACATCAAAAACTCAGCCACAGAGGAATGAAATGATTTGGGAACAGCTGACCCAATGTCAGAGTGAAAATGAATTATGTTTCCTTCTTCCCTTCCAGGCCTGTGCACATCCAACAGAACATGTCCTCAGTAAATTCAGACAAATGTGTCCGAAATCAGAGTCACACAGGAAATTTCACTCATAATTCTGAATTACCAAAAGAGCACATTCTGGCATTCTGGAACTGTGCACATACACTATTTTGGTTTCAGAAAGAATAATTTTACAGACTCAGTCTCCTCATTCAGCTTTAAACTCCAGAGAGAGGGTGCATGACCATTTTAAGACGTGTAGAAAGAGGTTTGTTTGTCCATTTGTTTGAACACATCTGCAGCTCTATCTGAAACCTTACGGTTAGACAGTTGAAGATGACCAGGTAGTGAATTATCTATGTCCTCCCCCCACGCACAGGCATAACAACAGCCCCCCTAAAACTACACTACAAATATACTCCTTCAGTTTATCAGTTTGTTCTATAACTTCTGTGTGTATTTGCACTACAGACTAAAACTAGGCACAGCAATGTGGTAAGCAAAACTAGATTTACTCATTGTTGATGGCCTCACGGATTAAAACCCACTTCCCAAAATTACTGTCACTTGAATTGCAAGTTCTCCTTCTTTTCTTTGTACTGGTTATCAGGCCATTCAGCAGCAAAGACAAGCTTGGAGGTGAGTTCTTCACTATTTATGAAGACAGATTACTTCTTTGCCTCTCTAAGAGTCATTTGGCTGCAGGTAGACCATGTCAGTCCTCCAATGAGAGCCAGTTAGAACCAATTATGTCCTCAGAGGCCTTTCATGAGACTTAGCAACTTAAACAGATCTTATTTCCTCCTCATAGAGGATAGAGTTTGCTTCTAAGCCTAACCTGGCAATATTCAGTACTTTGGTACTGAGGTACCAAAGGTTCCTAAGGTAAGGATCAGAAACACTAAGAAATAAGACAGTATAAATCTGCCTCTGTTGGGTCTTATCTCAGTTTTCTGTGAGATGGCTCTACATAATGTTTCATGAAGGCATGTAATGCTCTGGTTCAACTGGGAATGTCAACTCAGTTCTGGAGTTCAGCTGGTCCACAGGCTGTCCAACTTTACCTTAAACGTGGCAGGGGTTTACTGTGATGGATTTTGCAGTCATATATTCTGGCAAGGCATTGAGTTCTTGAAAGAAAGATAATTCAGATGGAACAACCAGAGCAGCACTAACCCAAACAGACCTGTAAGCAGAAGTCTGATGGCCAGTAGTTGTTTCCTTATTTTCCAGGCCAGAAATATCTGCATAATGAGAGATGGGCCACTTGCTTTATCTATGTGTAGCTGAATGTACAACAGTTTGTTGGATACATCAATGTCTCTTCCCTTCACCAACTTTTTGAGGACATACAGGATATCCACTGAAGTGTTTGGAAAGAGATGAATATTAGCATTGTGCCAGTATAATTTTTTCCCCAAATTATGAACAAAACAGTCATTCCAGTCTGAAAACATAAGGTGCATCAAGTAAAAGTGGAACTATAACAAGAGTTAGTACCACATTGCAATCACATAAAAAGTAACAAAAAACCCCAGCCATGCAACACAAACACACTTGATTTAAATACTTCTATTTGCCTGCAGCAACTGTGCGTTTATAGAGTTTGAAAGTTTAAGAGAATTGAACAAGACAAGCAAATTATAACTCTGGACTTCAGGAAAGGAGATTTCAGCTTCACCAGAACTTGACAAGGCCTGGACAACTCTATCTGATTGGACTTGCTTCAAGCTGCTGTGAGTGAGCTGGCTCGACCAGTTTACCTCCAGCAGTCCCTCCTGATCTTAAATCAACAATTATCCTTTCTTTGTGGTGTTGCAGAGAATTGTAGAATAATTAACCAAAGAATTCTGATTTTAAAAAAGCTAGTGAAATGCAAGTCTGTTCATCTTGAAATCAGATGTTACAGACCTCTTTATTAGACAAGAGCACATATATTTTCCAAGACACTTTCTAATCAAGACAGAGGGTAGACTACACTCTTATATTTAGTTTTTCCTCACTGTTCAAGGTTTAGTTATGTAACTCCTTTAATAAATACAACAACACCAGCTGTGTCCTAAAAACAGAAAAGTCTGAAGGACTGATTAATTTCATTGTGTTACCATGTATTGTTGTTACAGTGTTTCACCACTTTAACTATATAACACTAAATTCAATCTATACCATGCAAAAAAAGAAGAAGAATAAAATCAAGGATAGAAGCACACAAAATTATCTTCCCAGTTAGTTTCGTGAGCAATCTCACTTCTCACAGTGCCCTGGGCCAGATTTGCTGTACCAACACATAAAACTGAATGGAAGTAGAATATTTTGAGCTACTGAACTGATGCCTAGGAGTGGCTACCTGAAAACAGAGGCTAGACAAGATTAAGAGAATAAAACCAGGTATTTATTGAGGGCTTTCAATAGGAACACCTTAGGAGTCAAAAAGCTCCCAAGGGGGCTATACCCAAGATGGACATCAGGTCATGGGTTTTCCACACTTTTATAAGTTTGGTCCATTTGCATATCAGGGTTAATCCTCCAATTACAATTTCAGGTAATAATGTAATTACCCCAAGTTTTCTCCTCCTTCCCAGAGGCTTAGTTTACATATTTCGGGGCCTGGGGCAACAAGGTGTCCTTGAGTCCAGGCCCAGAGAAGATTTGTTGTGCCAAACAGTAGCTAACAAGATATGTGAAGTTTTATAGTTACACACTAAACCAGTACAGGGTCTGAAAATATAAAAGTTAAATCCTAAGGCATCACTACACATTGCATGCAGAATCTGGTCAGCACTGGGAGCTCAGAGAACTGAAGAAATATATAGCGAGGAACCACTCCCTACAGATTTAAGCTACTAGGACACCATTACATGTTTAGCATATATAAAGCTCATAAACTCACAAAACTTAGTGTGGCAGATTGGCAGTTGACTTCTCCCAGAAATTACATAACTTGTACCTTATATCATTGGTGTTTAGAGAACAAAGATGGGTATGTTACAACATACGTGACAATGCAGTCTGCATATCCAGCTTAGGTAAATTATGTATTTGCTAGTTATATTCATGAATAGAGCTGTTATATTATTCATCTTCAGTCAAAACAAAATAGTTTGAGGTAAAGACTCCTCATGGAAAACTCTTAACAGAAAAGTCATAACCAAGGTTATAAGCCACAGCAAATAAAGCCTACAAGTGAGGTGTTCTAAGAAGCATGTAGTTTAAGTTGGCACCATCACCTGTCATTTTAATTCATCATTGCCCAAAGACTTCAAAAGCCTATTTTAAGGAACACTTTCCTTCAATCAACGTAGTACAACTGCAGCAACGTAAAGTAGGAAAGTAAAGTAGTAAAGTAAAAGCAGAGCAGTAGAAAACAAATCTGTTATGTCTGCACAAATTAGAACTTCTGAGCCTGACACTCCTGTGAATTTCCCCACATTAAATAATTGATTGCAAATTCTCTGTTTGCATCTACTAAGCCATCAAAAGCCTGGTTTGCCTCAGCTACAGCACAGCAGACACACTCATTTCCCTGTGGCCAAGAAAATGTAACATTTGGTAGGTATTACAATGTTTATACACTGAAGGGTTAACTGCAGCAACTCTGCACTGGGAGGTGAGTACAAGTTTAACATAGTGTAAATGCTACGGTTAATATTTTTACAACCAAAAAGTACCTTTAGGATGCAAATGATGAAGAACCCAGGCCAATCCAAAAGCTACAATAATTACTTGAGTACCTTTCAGAAATCTGCCGCAAGGGTGGATAGTCATGAGTGGCATAGAACGTTGGAGGGCATGGGCCACCTTTTGAAGGCCTTTTCTGCTTCAGTGATTTGGAAATTCACCCCTGAACAACTATAGGACCCTGATAAAGCGACAGAATATTTGCAAGAAGAATGCTGTGACGCCTCCAGAGATGAGCCCTGGAGACACACCCTGTGCTTCATGCCACTGTCTGGATCACCATCTTGGGGCTTGAAAAGCAAGTCCTGCAGTGGCACAGCACTGCAGAAAGAACTGAGTCTGACAACAGGACTCATTTCAAAAATAACCTTCAAAAATAATACTGGGCCAGAGAGCACAGCATTGAGTGGGTGCATCATATTCCTCATTCTGCACCAGCCTCTGGGAAAACTGAACAGTACAATGCAGTGCTAAAAATCACATTGAAATCAATGGGTGGTGGGACCTTCAAACACTGGGAACACCAGAAGCTCTGCCAATAGATCTGGCGCTCCTCCACAAACCAGAAGGGGATGAAGTCTCTGCAGGGCACATGAGAAAGATGTTAGGGAAGACAGTTTGGATTAGTCCTGTGTCAAGCAAAGGCAAATCTGTGAGACTGCTTTTCCTCAGGGACTTGGACGTACTTGTGGGGTAACGCAGAGGAACAGGGAAATACAATGTGTACCTCAAGGGAATTTGATTTTTGCATGAGAACAGTCTGCAATGTTGAATTTTATAATACTGGTTGCTGAATGACATTGCCACTGTATGCCATAAGTACCATGGATGGACTGCTTCAGTTACACCAGTCATGAGCTCATGATGCAACTGGCAACCAGCCAACAGCACACTAGCTCTCCTGCCCTGGAAGACATCTAGGATGGACAGAACTCACATGGACTAAATGACCTGAACAGACATCTTTGGAGGGATGGCCACTGACTATGGAAATGATACCTGTGCTTGTGTTTATATATATATAGCTGGGAGGTGTAAGATTTGAACATGACATAAGTGGTATAGAATATCATGCACTAACTTGGGCAATACCATTTCTCAACCATAACAAGTATAGATATTATTTTACTTCTTTTATATTATATTCTGCTTAGTTCAGTAGTTCAGATGAGTCTCTTAGAGTATTTCATATGCTGGTATAAAGGTCCTAACATGTTTATTAATAATCATAACCTTCTGCCATTTAACAAGAAGCTGTCAGTTCAACTACAGGAAAATTCATGACGATGGTATTTCGCTCTTCTTTCTTGGCAGGAAACTGAAATTTAGGTAATTTTCAAGAAGCACTGTTGTCAAAGGATGAAATCAGTAACACATTGTGCATGACCATAGGTTACATGAGCAAATCAAGAGCCATTTCATATCAGGAAGGAAACCTTGGTAACACCTGTAATTAGCAGCCCTTTAATCATCAGCCCTCTGAAGGCATAACTAAATAATGGAGACCTGATAGTTTATACAGACATTCAAAAAATCCCACAAAGTCTCAATAAGAAAAGGTAGAACTTTATCCAAATTTACATAAAGAAAAAGTCATGGTGACCTTTATCTTACTGTACCCAGACTAGGAAGTTCATTTACTATTTCTGTCACCAGAAAAGGCATGTAAAAGGAATGCAGGTTGGAACACTGGCATGAAAGCAAGTGAGAAGAGATCCAGCAAACATCTGCAGAAACTAAGTAAGGAGACAAAATTTGCTGCTGCAAAAAAGCATCATAATTTTGTCATGTAATAAAAAAGCATTTCAAAAAATCATGGTATAGAGAGCTATTCTGCCCTCGCAAGTGGAGATGAACAAAGCAACGTGGAAGAGCTGCTAAGATCAATTTCCGTTCTAATAGAAAACTCTAATAAAGTAGATTGGAAGTTTTGCTAGAAATCTGATCAGATTGATCACTGCCCCCAAAATTAATGTTCTCCGCCATATGTTTGGTGCATAAGGTAGACTCCATTATTTGACTACTGTTTCCAGTCAGAGAAACAACTGTAGTGTCGCTCTTCAGGCCTTTACTTGGCCAGACAGTTCAGCATCTTATTTATTTATCTTGCTACACTCTTGAGAAAAAACAATCCATGCTTTGACCACCAGCTCTAAGAGGGAGTTAAAGCAAACAACACATACTGCACAAACCAGAAAAGAGAACCACAACTTTCACATGACATGTGTCTATTTATTGCTCCCCAAGAGTTTATGACGTCACAATGCAAACAATAAAACATCAGTTGAAACCTGTACACTGCCAAAGGGATGCACACTGGCTGAGTAAAAAATGAAGCTTCTGACAATTGTTTTTAATACTTAACTCATTCTGCCCACTATCAAATAGACTACACATATGCTGTACAACTCCAAATTTCCATTAAATTAATTTCTTATGAGTAAAAAGAGTGAAAGAATGACAAAAGAATGTTTTGAGGACAGTCGAAGAAAGGAAACAGTGTCCATATGCATTAACAACAATAATGATGAAAATAGGTAAAATTTTCACCTAGCTTTGCAATATACTCTCAAAGAGCATGGATGATTTAGCTGACTCTTCATTACTTGAAATCACTTCATCTGGGTCAATTCTAGGTGTGCTGAAACATCTATATTGCCTCGAGACGACCTAAGAGGTGTTTTCAATTGCCAGCTTCTGCAAAGTTACTCCTGTGTGTCTTGTCCACTAAATGCATTCAGCATAACACAGTTTCTTTGTCTCACAGTTATATCAGATGCATGATAGCATTTCCAGTTACCATTATTAAACAAATTAAGAACGGAGAATTAAAAAAAATACCAAGAGAGAATTGTCCCATTCCTTCTGCCCTTTCATATTTACCAAGGCATCAGTCCTGACAACAGCTCTTCTCCCTTCTCCAGCTATAAACTGTCATCTTGTTGCCCTCAATCCTAAACTTCAGTTACATTGTTATCCTAATCCCTCTTTTACGCCTCTTCTTCCCATCCCACTACACATCACCCCAAATAAAAACAGTTCTTAGACAAGAGAATTAATTATATCTCAGGAACCAAAACCAAGCTAGACATCGACACATCCCCTGCCTTCAAGTGTATACACCAATGTTCTTATATTATATGAATGACCCGCAATATCAGGATATCCCAGGGACATCTTTTGAGTTACTGCCACTCAATTACACACATCAAGAAATTTAAGTCTCATCAAAACTGAGTATCATCAATCAGGACGAAGAGTCTTACTCCTCCTTCACCTAAAGATCCTCTCTGGCACTTGTACATCTCTGTGACTCCGTTGCTGTGTTTTCCACATCCTGACTTTACAAGGTCTGTTAATACAAACACCTGCTTGATTTAAAAAAAAAAGATGGGGATTGAAAATGTTACAGGATCTAATCACCATAATCATCTGGCTCACCTGACCATTCCATCACGGTATCCTTCCCGGGAGGAAAGACAGACAGACCTAATACTTTCTGTGATACAACTGCTGAAACATCCTTTTATTTATCAAGAGCTTTAAATTGCCTAAGAATAAAGAAAACTTAAATCCCTGGAAAATGCAAAGCTTCCAGTCTAATCCTCAAAAAAAGAAAAAAAGAAAAGCAAGCTTCTGTGCTTAGAGTTCTCATGAACTAGTTCTTCCTCCTTTAGGATGTTCACTCATCCCCCCTGTGAGACTGAAATTGAACACCATATTCATCTCAAAAAATCAGACATTGTTTGACATGAAACTGAAATTCCTTTCTCACTTTAAAATATGAAGGAGCTTCTTCTATACAAAAAGGAGGAGGAGCCAAAGAAGCTGCAGGAATAAAACAAAACGGAAGCAGCAATTCGGATAACGCCTGCTTTCTGTGTTTGTCTTCTTTAATGACAGCAAATTAATACGAGTCACTTTCCTCCCAGTATGTGTGCATCAGCCAACAATTGGATCAGACAGTATGTTACTTCTTATTAGTTACACTGCATTAAAAAGATTGGAAGAGGAAAAGAAGGAGAGCAAGAGAGAGTGTTCCTAGAACGACTAGAAGGTCCAAGATAATTTATGCTTGAAATATGGTTTTCTCTAAATCTGGGATACCAGGAAGATTGAGGTTTTTTTCCAAATATGAATTTGCCATGGGGCATGTTGGGGATGTTTACCATCTCAGAAGGAATTTAGGGATTAGCTGCTGACTAAAACAGATGCAAGATGACCACAGGCACACCAGCTTAAACATAAAAGATTGCAACACTGAAAATATTTCAGCAATACCCTAATTTCCATTATAACAACATGATCGGTCAGGCAAGGATCACTGTCATGTCTTCAGCATTGATTTTAAGTGGATACCCAGGGAAAACTAAGAGTAGAGCAAGCCTATTTCCTTTAAGTATGCATTCAGACCATGAGTCTTTTCATCAATTAACTCAGTCTCATGTGGTTTGTTTATACAGTAATCCCAAAGAGATCTATTTTTCAAGTACTTATCCAGTCTCTCTTTGAATACATTTAAAAGTTTTGCATTCACAATGTCTTACAAACCCTTAGCAATGACTCACACAAATCTGCCATTGATGTAGCAAGTTAAACATTAGCCAGCTGTGAGGCCTATCAGCAGAGGCAGCCTACAGCATCTTGCATTCTATTAACAGGACCTGGGGCTGTTAGTAGATGAAGTGATTATTCCTCTTTACTCAGTGGTTCTTAGACTGCATCTAGAATAATGCATCTGATTTTGGATTGACAAACTGGAGAGCATTCAGTGAAGTGCCACAAAGGCAGTTGGGTGGATGAAGTGCCTGCCTTGTGAGGAAATGCCAACAGATTCAGGCTTTATCAGCTTGGAGATGACACAGCTTCAAGGGGACCTAAGGGCAGTCTCACAGCACCTGCAAGGAGGTTATTGAGAAGCCAAAGGAGGCTCTTCACAGTGGTGCACAGCTGAAGAACAGGATGCAACTGCTGTACTTTGAAGTGAGCGAATCTGACTCTACAGCAGGAAAGAGCTTTCTCCTCCTGTCTGTCAAGGACAGACACGCCAACAGGTTGCCCAAGGAGATTTTAGCGTCTCTGTGTATGGAGGTTTTCAAGATATGACTATGTAAAACCCCAAGCAAAACCCCCTGATCTGACCTCACAGCTGACCTTGCTCCAGGCAGGGGTTTGGACCAGAGGTTTCCTGATGCCACTTTCAGCCTGAGTGGAAAAGGATCTCCTTTTTGTGTGAAGAATCATCTTTTTCATACTTGCTCTTGCTAAATAGATTACATGCTCCCTAGTTCTTGCTCTGTAAGGCACAGTAATCTGTCCCTATATCTATCCTCTCAGAGTCAACTTTGCCTTGCAGACTTATACCACCGCCCTCAATCCTTAAGTAATTTCTTTCAGTAAAGAGACCAGTTGCGCCACCAAATTCAGCCCCCACAGCTTTACGCAGCCAGATGACAGTTATCAATCTAGGAAAAAGTTCACAAGGACAATTCCTCCAGGTATTTTTTCCTTTTTTTTTCCCTACACATTACAGAGAATGAAAAACATTTTGCAAAAAAATCCCCAAACTCCCCACAGTACTGATAACAAAATAGAAAACAAAAGGCTTAAAACCACTATGCACCAGAAGAAAAGACAAAAGAAACTACAAACACAACTGAAATATGAAATTTGCTGGGTAAAAGTGCCTGGAAAACTGTGACCCTTGCAGAACAGCAGGATATGGTTGCTATCCACCACCTTTAGAGACTTCATTAGGTGCAACTGTGACTAAATTCAGTAAAGGTAGATAGAACCATTTCTTAGCTGCATTCTGCTGCCAAAGAGCAGGTGGCATCAGGACGCAATTTCTTATTTCTTGGTATTTGCTGACAAAAGAGCACAGAGAGAGGATGTCCTTCGAGCTTCTCGAAGGCTGCCCAGAAGGCAGCATGCCAGAGGAGCTGAATACAGAGACTGCTGCTAGCAAGAAGCACAGCAGGATTCATAGCTCACTTGGGGCTTGGAGGAAGAGCAAGAATGTTAGTTCAGTACAGTTTTACAAAATCTGAATGGTAACAAAATGGCCTAAATACCTCCCAAGATGGATGAAGGCCAAAATGCTATTATTGATCTCAGCCCAGTCAACTCTCTTCTAAAGAATCTCTTTCTAGTGTTTCTCCTTAAGCTACACTTTTTTCCATTAAAACAAATTCCCTCACAAAAAGAAGAAAACAAAACAAAAACCCCAAACAAACAAAAAACCCAAAACAATGGAAACCAACCAACCAAAAGAATTCCCCAAAATCCAAAACCAAACAAAAAACCCACACCAAAACCAAAGCAAAAACAAAACAAAACTGCAAAGACAACTTCTGTTCTCTCAGCTTCATTTAGTCACTTCAGGTTTAAGTAGCACAACACTTTGCATGACCAGTCTGAGTCTACAAGGTTTTTCTTGTTTTAACTGTAGGCAATCCTTCACTCTTCCTTACATACCTGCTCACATTTCCTTAATCATAGATACCAAAACGGAAAATACAGTTTACATTTACTGTCTTTGCTGCAAGAGATCAAACTCAAATTTTCAGCCTTGACAGCTAAAAAGTGTTGGGCCAGAAATATCAGCTACTGGTATTCACTAAAGCCTCAGAAGGTAAGAGTTTTACCAAATCTAATATGCTAAACTAGCAACAGAGTTTGGAAAAAGAAGCAGGTTTTCAGGTATCTAACCTTTTGCTGGCTATTAGCATTTTAACAGTATGATTTTGAAATAAACTTCTTGATCTATCATCACTAGCCATGTTTTGGTTCTCTTCAGAGCAGTCTCAGAGCACACAAGCTTGACTCCTTAAAAGCTTCCAGTTTTGTTTAAAACTAAGCTGGAAGATGCAATCCATCTTTTAACAGGATACTAGTCCATAGTACCAGAATAGAGCTAGTCCAAAGTAACACTTCAGAAGCAAAATGCCTGCAGTATAGATCTCAGGTCCTTGGTACTAAATTTCATTCTGAAAACCAGCTCTCATGCTGATTGCTATTGCAGACATAGCCTAGTCTTCTATGACTAAATGGGGCCCATTTTGGTCTATCAAGGAAAAAAACTCACAGTTCTGAGCTTTTTGACCTCACCTCAAATATGACATTGCCCCTCACAAGCACTAGAAGGTCTGTGATAAGAAGAAATGCATTTATGGGAGCTCACCACTCCCAAGGCTCTCTAACCTTCCCCAAGGTTACATAGCGGGAATGTAAAAACAACAGGTATCCAGAGATAGTAATAGGGCATACAAACTATTCTGTAAATGATATGCAGATTTTCTTGCTATTACCTCTTCTTCTTGCCACCATGAAAGGACATCCACCACTAGGAGAGATGGACATAAGTGAACTTTATACAGGCAATCTGTTAAAAGTATCATGCGAGAGTAAAAGACAAGTGTAATGGTTGTTTAATCATTCTCACCATGAAGTGCCAATTCTTTAGTGTCTTATGACATTCATGAATGATGCAGAGGTCTGGCATGATGAATGCAGAGCAATTCCGACTGACAGATACTTTCAGGGAATTTATATCCTTCCCACACTCCCAGGACGAAAGGGCTCTTGAGCTGAGTTATCATTTGTTCCATGAGAGGATTTACAGTCTTGCCAGCAACTCCTTTTACCTTACTCTATAAAGCGTTTATTTTGATATACTGATTGTGATCATTCAAGAACAACTGTATCTGAAGAAAGTCAGCAGGGGAGAGAAAAAGCAGAGTGGTTCTGAATAACTTGCTCACCTTGACCTGGGACTTCATTCCTCTCAGCCAGTTTGCTTTGTCTTTGGTATTAGTTCTTTCCCGGCATCCTCTGCTATCCCATTGTATTACATTACAAATGTAATATCACTCAAGGGAGACATGTAATCTCCCATGCCCGGCTACCCTTCCTTCATGGCGAAAGGTGAAGTTTAGCCACAAAAGCCATCCACCATAGCCCCTTCTTATCATTTCACTAGAAAGCACCTCAGCATCACTGTTTTCACACCGCCCTAGAGTGGCCTCTATCTTACAGTTACACATAGCAACAGCTCCTGCCATGAGATTCAGTGGCAAAGGAGCACCTGGACCTTATCCAAAAGAGCAAGGTGATACAGGTACATAGTACCACAGTCTCAACAGTACTTGGAGACCAAGATATTCCCACTGCCGTGATGAACACATCAGCATCAAATGTGTATTGCATGAGGCAGTTTAGCAAATGCAACGCTTCTTGCCTCTGGCAGAGTTAAGTTAAGTCTTGTGACTTGATATTCAGCCACTCTCTAAAAGTTTTTTCATCACTATTGTGTTCTGAGAAATTCAGCAGTTACAATCTTGACTAAAATACATCATCACCTAAGAGGCCCTGAGTCTGTGGCCTTCAGCTGCACAAAGCAATAGCATGTGTCACACAAGTGAGGATAACGAAAGGTCTGTGGGCTGATCACATCGATCTAATGACAGCAGTGATTTCCCTGCACTTCATTTTGAAAGCATTAGGTGACTTCAGGCAGAGAAGCAATAAGTTGCTATGAATATTAAAATAATATCCATAATACCATTACAGAGAAGGATATTACCTTTTTTTACACATTTTAAATTATGCTTTAACGCCACATTTTTGCACCTATATACAGTATTTGATCTTAAATGCCCTGAAATGTTCTGTTCTTGAAGGAGGCCTACACAAACTAATAGGAGAAATTTAACTCGCTTGCCTTTGAAATTAATCTATCATTATATTAGAGGATAATGCACCACATCACCGCACAATGTTAAGGTAGACCAGTGACAGGTGCTACCGAACACCTATCTAGACATGTAGAAGAGATTTCCTAGAGCAGTGAGTGAACCATACGGTATTTAATGGGTATTGTTAAGAAGTTCTAGAAAGATAAGCTAAATTAATAAGACTGAAGAAATAGCTAAAAATGGGTAGGCCATGTCCTCTTAACCTTTTCTCCCATTGAGAAATTTTGATTAAAATTGATAAATATTTTCTTCACTCATATTTCAAGGGTGTATTAATCTCCACCTCTAGGCACTAAACCCTGTATTTTTTGCTTCTGTCTCTACCACTTTATTGTGAATTGCCAGCTTCATTCTCAATACAGCATTTAATTACTACATCATTTATTTGGGAGACAACATAGGGAAGGGTTTCTTTCGGGTACACCCTTCAGGGTGCCAAAGACACAGAATTCTATAAAGTTCAGTTCTGTGGTCCCTAAAGGGGAAAAATAAGTCTTTTTCAAATAACCTGGAAAAATAAATCCCAGTCTCTCTTTTCTTTCTCTCCCATGCTGTAAATGCAAACTATTGATTTACCTCTATCTCTTTCATGCCTTTCACACACTTCAATAATACAGAGGATTTGTTCCTCATCCTTTCATCTCCAGGCCTGGAATGCCTCTTAAGCCCTCCGTTAAGGGTCACTCATTCTTCCTCAAACTGCAGCACCTGCATCCTACAGAGCTCCACAGGTGACAGCTAGAGAGACATGCAAGTAACACATAATCACTCACCTCCTGACTTCTTTGGCAGGTGAGACAGAAAGACAACATTTTCATAAACTCTAGTTATTCAAACTTTTGATCATTTATGTTTGATCTTTTGTAAGCCTCCTTCTGAATACAATATAAAACCAGTAAACTATGGATAAAAAGTAATTTCCAATCCAGCACCTTGCATGAAGTTGAACTGGCAGCACTGTTCCATCAGGTCTATACTCCCATAGAAAACAGAGAACATGTGGCCCTTCTCACCTCAAATGCTTAGAAACAAAGAACCATTGGACAAGGAACATGTAGAGATTGTTTAGTTTCCCCTCTCCTCCAACTCAAAGCAAGGTCAGTAAGAGCAGATTACTTAGGAACTACTTCCATTCAGTTTCGAATACTTCAAAGAAAGGACATTCAACAACTTCTTCATTGGCAACCAGTTCCAGTATTTTACCGTCCTACTTTGTAAGTTACAATTTTCCACATTCCATCTTGTGCCTGTTTCTTCTCATGCTATTTCTGTGGATCTCCAAGATGAATCTTATCTATAAACTCCTAGTCTTGTAATTAGAGCCAATCATAGTTTTTCCTCCTTCTCTCCCCTTAGGGTTCAACAAACCATGTTCTCTTGTATTTTCCAGCACCTTTACCACCTTGGTGGCCTTCTGCCAAGTGAAGCCCAAACTTGAATGCAGTACTCCAGATGTAGTCTCACAACTGACTACAGGGTAGGAAAGCATTCCCTCAGCCAGCTGACTGCATTCTTGCTAAGGCAGATGACTATATAACTGGCTCTTCAAACAAGGACACACTGCTAGCTCTAATTCAAATGGTTAAACACCTTTTCTACACAGCTGCTTTCTTCCATACAGTTGGAACACACCCTGTTGCCTCTTTTGCACAGAAATTCTCCATCCTCCATGACTTGGCATTTTCTTTTGTCAAGTTTCATAAGATTCATCATGCTGACCCTATTTCTCCAACCTGAGGAGGTCCCTCTGAATTGCATCTCATCACTGGCTGTCCCCAGTTTGATAATTTGCAAACTTCCTGAGAGCACACTCAGTTTCATCACCCAGGTCACCAGCACACACATTAAACAATACTGGCATCAGCATCAATCCCTGAGGTGCATCAGTAGTCATAAGCTGCCTGAAGAACCTTGTGCCGTTCAGCACAGCCCTTTCAACCAGTAAGTCAAGCCAACTTCCCACCCACCTAACCCGTATCTCAAAGGCTGGTATGTAGGGATACTGCAGGAGACTGCATCAAAGCCTTTGTAGAAGTGAAGGTAAACAACATCTCCCGCACCCCTGTTATTCACAGAGCTAGTCTCATTCCAGAGGGCAATGAATTTGGCCAAGCATAATTAGCCCACAGTAAATACATGTGGGCTATTCCAAGTTAGCTTTTCATCCTTTGTGTGCTTGCAGGTAGCTTCTAGAAAAATTTGCTCAGTAATCTTCCCAGGAACTCGTATTAGGCTGACTACTCTGTAATTCTCTAGTAGACATGGCATTTACCTTTTTTTTCCTCCAGTCATTAATAACATTTTGACTGTTTTGTTTGGTTTTGTTTCCCACCTATTTTCTCTCCCAGTATCTCACAATTTCTCACTGTATTTATTGAAGATCAAAGTGCCACAGTGTGATGTAGGCTCTTGGATCGTAATATTTCTTCTATCCTAGAAAGAATTTCCTCTCTTCACATATGATGTCCTCAAGATTCCTGTTAAAAACAGATCTCCCCTTGTGAAAACTCAGTCTCAGGGCCTGAAAGAGTTCCTTCATCTTTTTCAGGGCCTGAAAACATAAAGAGAAGTTCCTGTTCCATTCAGTTCATCAAAGAACAGGACCTGCTCCTGAGTTAAACGATTGTCTGTTTCATGAACACATCAAGTATGACCAGTGCTACATATATCATAATGACCCATTTTCCTGCATATCCAGAAAAGTGATTTCCTTCTTCTGGAATGGGTCTAGATTCACAGTTCATTAATGTGATATTTTCTTCATTTTAGCAAAGTTGAGTGGGCTCCTTCATGTCATATACTTGGAGCTATAAGTCAGATCTTCTGATTTAGGTATTCTGCTCCAAATCCAACTCCTAATTCCACTCCTTTGTTCTAGAGAATAAGATTACTAAAGAATTCTTTCGGCTTTTCCATAAGTGAATGCTGCTCTAAGATACTCAAAAAGCCTATGAGAGCTGCAGTTTCTTCAGGGAAGTCCTTCCAACATGTGATTCTGACAGTTACATCTTCCCTTCAGTACTAATAAATTGGAAAGTGTGCAAAGAACAGACAGTAAGTTCCAGGAAAAGCCAATCTTTTTTCAGTGATCTCAGAGGTGCAGGCTGTTCCATGGGCTCATTTTCCTTTGTTCAAAGGTTCATAGATTATTTTGAAAGATGGCTTCCATACAGGACTTCGAAGTACTTTACACATTTGTACATTAATTTATTTATTTTTACATCCAATCAGTTTCCATGTCACTTTTTGCTAATCCTCAAAGTTATTTATATTTAAACAACAGCCTCTGGCTTTTATTCTCTCCATTTGATTCTCTTGTAAGTCCTAAAATGCTGAATTGATAAACTGACAATAATTGCCACAACAGAACAGTAAGGTCACAAACATAAGCAAAAGAGAATGTCATTCTGACCTTGTAACAAGCGTAAATCTGAGCAATTCATCTCAGGTCAGTGATTTAATTCAAGTACATTTAGTTATAAAAGAAATCATGCTCACTGCAGTACTTCAAGGCAGTATCTGCTTGCATATTAATTTATATTCAAATATAATACCTTCTATAACATATTGTATTGAGGAAATAATGGGGAAAACCAATCATTGGAAAACTGAAATCACTGCCAGTGAAATTTTCCGCTTGTTACAGAAGGTATCAGAACTTCCTCCACCACTCACATATTTCTGTGACAACATATTCCATGAGTAGGTGGGATGGATCTTTCTTTTTCAAGGCAATACTCCTATAACACTGCCAGAATAGATTTAAACCACACACAGTTGAGCAGAACCATAGACATTTCTGTCCAGTTATTTTGGCATTACGCATAGTCTATCAGCAACCAGTTACTGTCATGGTAGAGCAAAAGGAAATTGAAGACTTGCTAGGGCTTATATAGCAGCTAGACCATCCAGTGCAAAAAGACTAGAAATCAAGCAGTGTAAAAGATGTATAATCCTCTCTTCTGAGTTAGGTCAAGTTAGGCTACATGTGATGAGGGAGTTTAAGGCTGTCCTGTGCAAATTCATTTGCCCTGGTGTATTTACACCTGAACTGCATCAAGGGGAGGGTATAAATAATGCCTTACAGAGAAAAGAAGAGAGCGCACCTGCTAGTGGCTGCCAAAATAACATTGTTTCTTGTCCACTCATGAAAGACCAACCAATCCAGACACTGAGCAATTATAACCACACTGAGCTCAGGCATCATAAGAACTATGGTCTACATACATTTCTGTATTGAGTCAGCAAGAACCAGGTCAATGGCAGATCTGTCAGCCACTGGTAAAAGGAGCTGGCATCTCAAGAATAAATAACTATTAACTGTGTAGGATAGTTAACTATTTTCCGCCATATTTGCAGATACACTACACTCATTTTCCATTGCAACATTACAAAAAAAACCTCTTTGGTGGGTAGAAAAGTACTGGATTTTTTCCTCACACCACTTAGGATCAATTTTTTAGGAAAAAAGGAATCAAAATAAAAAACTTAGAAAATACCAGTGTTAAAAATAGAATAAATATAAATTCCAAAAATCTCACGTGAGACTCTTATCACGGTAGTAATTACACGTGCTTACCCAGCTAACAAAAAAACAAGAGCCCGCCCCATCCCGCACCTTTAACAACATGCCAGCATCTTGCAGGAAAGCAAATTTCCATTGTTGCTCAGCTCTCACTTTCAGATGTTAAGATTTCCATCACTAAGCACTACATAAATCAAAATACTGCATTTCAGCATGCTTTCTTACTGCAAACATATTGCTATCACTCTTTTTATTAGAAGGAGAAGGGCTAAAGAAGTTGTTTCCTTCAATTAAACTGCAAAACTTGGTTTTACTTCTTCGGCAACATTAGCATCATAGATTATTGTGCTCATGTTTATTTCTCCTTCCAGGCTACCCTTTGCATGCAGAAAAGAAAATAATTGCAATGTTTTCCCCTCCAGATCTTCTTCTATGACATATATCTTTAACAAGACCCATGAGAAGTGAATTATGAAATGATAGGTAAGGCAAGTAGCATTTAATCAGAAAGAAAAGTATCTGGAAGTTCCTAGTTACACATGTATACCACTTAAGGTCAGCCATTGATTAGAATCTCTAGAGATTACTGCAACACAAGTTGAAGAAAAGTATTTCTGTTTAAAAAGACAACCGATCCAGAATTCTGAAATAAAATTACTCTTGCTTCCGGGCACACAACCCTATTACTGCAGCTCCCATTTTTCCATTGCTATTCCTTCTGTTCCTTAGTGAATTCATTTGCATCCAGTTTGACATTACAGGAGATCCTGACATATAGATACAGGATGTATCTCCAGTACAGGAATAAAATTTAGCGATTTGTTTGTTCAGCACCAGCCCAAGGGGACTCTGATGTCATGGGGATATTTTGCCTGCCACCACTAATACAATAAGCTAACCAACAACAGCACATGTGTCAATAATATTGAAGCACAGACATCTTAAACATATGTATTTTTCTGAATTAACAAACTCAATGTATCAATCTATTTGCAATTTGAAAGGAAAAACAGACAGAAGTATTGGCTAACTTCATCCTTTTCTGCTCCAGTCTAAATTATCCACATCTAAAAGGACTGACTGAGGAAATGGAAAAAAACGTATGTGCTCTACACACAACTTATCTAAGGAGCATGTTTCAAAGATTCGTATTGTGAAAAAGGACATAAACTTTTCAAGTGGCAGCAAAAAGGAACAGCTAGGAGTAATGCAATGAAAATAGAAGAGGAAAATAAAGAAGAAACAAAGTAGTCAGCTGAATATCAAGGGCAACAAAAAATTAATAATGACCATAGAACCATTAAGGTTGGAAAATACTTCCAAGATGATCAAGTCCAACCTTTGACTGAACACTGCCATAGCACTAATGAAGATGAGCTCTCTCCACACTTTTATTTTTCCCCTCTGAGTTCTGAAGCAGGCCTTCAAATAACCATCCTCACTTCAGTTCAAAGCCATAGTGCCTAAGCACCCAATCAAATCGTCTACATGTATTTCTAGTGGACACACAAGAAAACTGTCTTCTAGAAGTGCATATGGGCCCCAAAACCCCAGGTACAGCACTACTGTTCCTGGTGACCAATATACACTGCTGTATAATGACTGAAATTTTTACACAGAGCCTGTAACCAGCACTGTTCAGATGTGTACTTAAAGTTCTTTTCAAGTGGCAGTTCAAAGAACATCACCAGCAATATTTATTGCTTTATTTTTCCGCCATATGTCTGGGACCTTTTACCTGGGGGCTTTTGCTTGACTTCGGTCTTAGTTTCACTGCTTGTTTTAACTCCCTGCTGATGTCTGCCAGAGGCATCACCATGGTGACTAAAAGACCTCCTGAGAAGATAACAAACCCTCAAACTTTTCCTTCAGAGGAATCTCCAGCTGTTGCAAACTTTCCCCATTTATCTCTTCACAGCCTCAATTAGAGCAATTGCATCTTGGAACCGATTTCCTCCTCCCTCCTACTGAAAATGCTTTGGTCCACCTGTCAATTTGCATCCTTGCTTCATTACTTGCTGACAGCTCACAATACAGCTCCCTTCCCCTGGCAAATTACTCCTAATCAATTCCTCCTGCAACATTATCTCGTAGCTGTTCAACATACAGACACATACTCTTGCACCCTGGGAAGGGGCTAGCTGGGATTGCTGCCTCCTAAGGAACTATGGTACATAAGGAATTTGGTGCATGGAATATTTTCCTGGGATTGCTGCTGGTTTGTTTTGGGACACTGGATGAGTTTCACAGTCTCACTCTCCCCTTCTATCTATACAGGGTGCATAGAGAAAAGTTGATGGAAGAAAGCTTGATTACTCAGGATGAAAACAAAGGGCAAGTAAATAAACAGTATTAATAAACACTGCATTACATTATGATTGACTGTTTACCCACAATAAACCCCCTAATAGTAACTGCTGATTTTCACTTAGTTGCCCTATCAGATAATGCTTTTGCTTTAATTTCGAATCCTCATCCCCTCTCCTTACACCAGTAAGATAACATGACAAATACCATAGAAAGACAGCTACCCATTCTGTAACCAGAGACAAAAAGAGCCTTCACAACTTTGATGCATCATCTAGGGAACTTTAATCACATTAAGTGAACCAGGCTGTCTTATCCAGAGAAGACAAAAAAGACAAAAGTTATCATGAAATGTGACCCATAACACCAAAGATTATTATAACTTGTTCTTCTGACAGGTGGATGTTGATTTATTCTGTTATTCAATATTTCTTAATGCTGTATTTTCTCTATGGTGCCATACTATTCACTACACATCAGTCTAGAAGTGTGCTTGAAGAACTTTTATGCATGTATTTCTATATAAGTGTCTCCTTTGTTTTTTAATAGTTTGTTAATGTAATAAAACACACTAGAAGTACCTGTGCATGTGGATACAACAAACTCATCAACCGACTGCTTCTAAAGGATGCTGAGCACACAAGGGCACATTGCTGAGATTTTAAAGGTCTTTGCTAGCACATCTAAAACTGCTGAAACTTTCTCGGTTGACATGGTTCTGAATAAGGACTTCTGGGAGAAGCTACACAGGTTTTAACTACGCTGCCTCCAACACTGCTGCTACCCAGTCATGAATTTCTAGGGCTGAGAACTTTGAAGTGTTTTGACTCCTGGCCCTCCCAGGTGAGGTTGCCAAGAAGATGTGCAATCAGAATCATGAGTGATAACGGGAACTGTCAAATGGATCCCAGATGCACCAGCTTCTGCCTCTGTTCTGTGCAGACACAGCACTAAGCCTTTAAGGGCTAATGTAATGTCATGGAGCAGTGCTTGTTCAGCATCCTTATTGTTTGCAGGGAAGCAGTCTTCCCTTTGTGCTAGAGAGCAGAACTGAGGGCTGGACACAAAGATCAGAATTAGGAACATTGTTCTCTATTCCTATTTTTCCATACGGAAGAAGCAAAAAAAAAAAACCCATCAACTTACCTTTAGAATAAGAAAACCTTCCTGGATCACTTCACCATATAAACTGAAACAAACTGCAACTTCTATTTTTTTCTATTTTCAAGTAGTTAGTAGTCCAGAAGGCATATGTTTGTGGGTATCAAGAAGCATGTGACAAGTGTAAAGGATTATTACAGACTGACTGGATAAGCCATATGTCAGTCAAAGGTGGGGAAATCACATGCTTTGTACTAATATCCCCAGAGACAGGAGCCTTTCTAGTCTCATTTGAAATTAAAGGAAAAAAGACATAATACACTCCTTTTCAAATCTGTGCTGTCACGCAAACAAATGGAATAAAACTATTCATTGAGGGCAGTGAATTACTCCCAGGAATCTGTAATAAAAACAGGTTTGGAAACAGAACCTGACCTTATAATTTTTAAGAAATGTTTTTTCAATCACTCCTTATTACTCAGAAAACAATTATCAAGACAACATGATAATAAAATCTTATAATACAAGATTTTTGAGACATACTACCACACAACTAGCTCACAACAGACAAAAAGTATTTTTGATTTCTTTTTCCTCTCTCCTTGCATTTACTTCAGGAACCCAATACACCTCAAGGAAACAAACCCCAGCTCTGCATGAAGCTACCACGTCACCTCAGAGACCTCCTTGCTCAGACATATTCTGTTGAAGTGAATTCCAAGAAAGACTGTGAGGTCACCTTCCCCTTCTTTGTTATTAAAAAACACTTGCATGACGCTGGCTTTATAAAATGCGATGATCATTTCCAATATGGATTCATAACAACACTGTCTAATTTAAATCCATTTTTCTTTCTGTAATTTCATAGTGCTTAGAAAGAATAAATACTATTCGTATTTGACAGTCAGAGAAAAGCACCTCAGTGGTCCATACTTCTGGAAGAGCCTGCAATCCCCAGTAGACTATATCAAGAAGTGCAGTAGCACAGCACCTCTGTCTCCTTGTGATATACCAAGCACCACAAAGTCAGTGAGACAGTAGAGAAAAAATTCAGGGATTCCAATAGGGGAGAATTCTCAAAGGTGGCCTAGAAGTCCATAAAGACAACCTGAAATTGGACTGCAGAACCACATTACTGTGTTTCTGTTTTGTTTCTGTTTAGAAACTCCATGATGCATTTGTGATATTTCCTGATAACGATTTTTGATAGTAACTCAATGGTCAAAAGTGTGAAAGCTAGAATACACTGTCTATTCCTTGCAATACTCATCCATTTTGATAGGTTCCTATGCTGATATCAGAGAGTTACAGCTTTTGATGAGAAAGAAGTACCAATAATAGAAGTGACCAACACGTTTTCATGGAATGAGCTGCACAGAAGAGTACCTAGTAATAAATATCTAAGAGTGACAAGCACTGAAAATGAAAACATGAAAAACCACAATCATGCCTTCGTAAGTCTTATCCCTCCAAACACATGCAACAGGACATCTGCTGCTCTTCAACCTCTCTTAAAAGCAGTTACATATCATTGGGAGGAAAAAATTTCTCCCAACCTACCAGTAGCACAAATGCAAGCAAAGCTGGTATAGCATTTTGATGTTTATGAGGTCTGTCTCTTCGTAAAACCAAGTAAAAGCATCATTTTTTCAGGTTATCAATATAAATCGGAAGACAAAACCCCAATAGAACCAAAAAATTTACCCTTAAAGATTCAGGAGGACTACAGTAACTGCCATGCAAAACCCTAACCTCTGCTCCCTGATGCTTAGACTGAGAGGCCTGAGGCGGTTTGCCACTGAGGCACTATATCTTACCACCAGGATCCATGTTATGTTATCCTGCAAGCACATTCTCTCCATAAGAATTAGTAGAAGCAAGCTACACAATAATTACAAAAATTACAGTCAAAAAAGCCTACTGCTCAAGAGAAGGCAGGATGCATACAAAAATGCACTGAACTGGAAACGATCCTGCAGAGCCCTGCAGCAGAATGGTCTAGAACATCTAATTAGCTATTGCTGAATTTATTTTAACTCAAAGGTTTCCTTTTCAATTCATTTGTAGAGGTTTTCATCAGAGAACAACAACAATTGTTTCCAAATCAAAACATAGAATTAATTTGTGGAACATCTTAAAGAGATCTAAAATTCAAGCATCTGCACTATAACCCAAGTTATCTGCATGGCATAGACGAGGCTCAACCACTGTTTCTTGCCTTACTAGAAGCCTTACAAATACATCAAAGACAGTTCTGCTGCTGTCCCATTGTCAGCCCAGAAAGGTAATCTAAATCCCTTCTTCTTCCCAAAGATACAAATAAAGACTACAGAATAATAGGAGAATAAAGACTTAGTTCAGAGAGACCTCTGACAGTCAAAGGAAATATAACCCTGTATTTTTCACACGGGAAGTACAATCTTCTGTTGCTCAAGCACCTGTTTGTGAAGTCTCTAAGATATGACAGGCCACTTCTGCACACATTGTCAGTTTAGAGAAAAATATAACATGGAATAACTTCCATCAGTAGAAAAAACTCAGATTCTCATATTTATTACAAATTACCTAAAACTAGTTCACAGATACAGTTACACCACTGTGTGCAGGAACAGTAAGAAAACAGTACGGTCAATCATTTGAGCATATTAAACTCAAACAGATTTAGCTCAGAAAATAGCCAAGGTTCAGAAAAAGATGTACCAAAAGCATCATCCGTTTTGCTGGAAGTTTTATGTGACCATGTGAATCTTTGCAACCTTAAAAATAAGTGTTTCTAAAGGTGATTCACTTATGCTCTTCACTAGAAATGTAATTCCAACATCACCTGGGAGTTTAAAAAAAACAGTTACTGGAAACAATCCAACATTGTACTTACTGACATATTTACTAAAAACAGACAAAGCATGTGTTCAAATCACAAAATAAATACAGCTCCAAGCCATCTGGGATCCTTCCAACAATGTCTTTCCCTCCTTACCCAAGCAGGTGCCATTCTTACTCTTAATGAACTCAAATTAAGATCTTCCAGAGAACTTCAATGCTTCAAGATGAGACACTGCTTCTCAATTGAGACTTCCTTAAAGCAAATCAAAAGGGTAAACGTCTATCACATCTTCACCTCTTTTGTATGTACTGCATTTTGAGTATACAAACAGAAAATCACTGCATTTTCCATCCCTTTAAGTTCCAGATATGCAAGTCATGAAACAATCAAACCTACAGTCTTTATTTGATCCAAAACCTATTGAGATCAAAGGCTTTGAAACAGGACCTTTAATGTTTGGAACAGATTTCAAAGAAGCCTCTAATTAAATTTATTTCTTTTTATATTCTTACTTTTTATGATGGAGTTAAGGTATAACAGGACAAAGATTTGAAAAACTTTGATGGGGACCACATTGATATACAGAAAGGCTCAAGGAATCTTTTTGGGTTTATCATCTATTATCTGCTAGTATTCCTTTCACCTTTATTTAAGTTGCATCCACCAAAAGAAGATTTTAGCCAGAGGGTTACAGCTGCTCAGGATATCCTCTGTATTCAGATCTCATTTAATTGTATATTATCAACCATTCCCTGGAGAACACATTTAATAGATGACAAACGTGTTTCATGAACAAACTTTCTCAAGAGCATTGTGAGATTTGAAAGCCCTGGCAGAAAGCAATGATCTGTGTAACTTCATATTCCCTGGGGAACACCATTGCTCTGTTTGAACTCTCAGATGGTGGGGGAAATGGAGCCCACCATGTGGGGAGGAATTCTAAGTAATTCTAAAAATACATTAATAGGCAGAATGAGCACTCATGGTGTTGGATTGAAAAAAATTACACTTGTTGGCTTGGTGCTAAATATTTCAGCTCCTCAGAGAGATTAAAGTATACCTCTCTTCTGCCTCCCTGACCATTTTCTGCTTATTCCCTTTTAGCTTCCAATCCTGTAGTCTTTCTACATGTACAAATTGAGGTGAGGACACAAAGCCTGAAAATAGTCATTAACTGAAGAGAAGCAGATGTTGCAATCACGGGCGTCTGTCAGATGTAACTGTCTAGTAACCAGAGGAGAGGACACTGAAGGGGGAAGCCTCTAATACAGAAGAGCTTGACAGCACGGGAGATATAACTGAGGGTACAATCAAGACACAAGCAACCTCTTCCTGCCATGTTCATGCAATGTTTATTTCAGCAACATCCTGATCCATTTACAGATACCCAAAAATATTATCTATAGCTAAATGCATAGTGAAGGATCTAGAGAAAAGGACTGCCTCTAAACCTGTCCAAGTGCACAGCATCAGCATCCTGAACCATAGCAGTTTTCAAACATACTCCCATGATTAATCAGATTATGACAGAAACTTAAGATCTTTTTAAGAAAGCCTATCAATACAATATTAAGAGGAAAAAAATATGGCTTCAAAACAAATATCACAACCTACATATGTTGTTGTGATATATGTTTTGGTAAACGTTTCTTCTAGACTAAGCCTTTGTGCCATACACTTCCATTACAGTCTGCAACACACATTCATTTACCTGGAAATTAGGTACATTTGATCAAATTAGACAGAAAGTTTGATGAATTAGTTGCAGAACGAAAAAAACCAGAAGGTGAATTATGTCCACAGCAGTCCAGGCAAGTACTCATCACAGCCAAGCAGCACCATGAGTTTCCAGCTCTCTCATTGCAATCAGGAAGCTATAAGTAAATACTTTCCATTTCACTGTTGTAAGATCTTTCTTCCATCAAGTAATACTGTAGAAAAGCTGGATATTCCAAAGGTGTCACTTTTGACCTTCTGCATTTCTTCCTTTCTTTACACTGTTTTCAGAGAAACACAGACACAAACAACACAAACTGACTTGAAAAACAAAACAGACTTGGAAACCTTAAAGGACCTTCTGATGCAGCCAGCTGTGTAAAAGGCAATAGTGTTTCTCTCAGATCTATGTTTATCTTGTTTTAATGAAGTGGATAGCACCCCCTTTTAACACATTGCTTTCTATCTATATATTTTTATCCAACTAGGAGAATCTAGAATCACTTGAAAATTCATTAACACTGACATTTAGACAACACGAAGCCATTTCAATTCAATTAAACAAACACAGTGTGTTAACCTTCAGCAAAAGAAGTAGCCGTTCATTTTTATAGGCTGCCGTAAACAGATTTCTGGGCTTCAAAGCCAAGATCAATAAAGCTTCTGCAAACAATAATAATCTCACACAGACTCCATCGACAGCTGCTCAGAAAATATCGGCTGATTTTAAAGGTCTTAGTGACTGGGTGCTTTCTCAGTCTTTTCCTTTTGCTCTCTAACATCAGAGTGCAAATGCCAAGACCCTAGTGAATTCCTTCAGAGCAGACACTAAAAGGAGCTCCTCCCTTCTTTAGCAAGAAAGTCTTCCCATTGGGAGAAAACTTGGGGACAACAGTGAACCCATGTATTGCACAACTACCTAAACGCTGATGAGACATATTGTCCTATAAGAGACTATTTCCATAAAGCAGGTGAGAGACGAAGTCTTCAGCCTGCCTCTTTTTCCTTTAGATCAGTGCTATTAGCTTAACACTAATGGAAAACTTTCATCCACAGAACAGGAACAATTCAGGGGCCAGCTCTGTCCACAGTGACTTGATTTCTATAATCTCGTAATGCAAAGTAACAGAGAACAATTCAGGAGCAGCAGCTTCTGGATTCCTTAGTCCTGGTAAAGCTGCCAACGCAAAGGCCAGCCTTATGTTCTTATCTACTCCAGTAACCATTTTACTTCTTCCTGCTTATGTCCCCAGCATCTTTTTGACTGCCTGCTTAAGGGGGTGTGCCTGTGTGCAGGGATTTGCTTGGGTTTGGGAGTAGTTGTTGGTTGGTTTTGGTTTCTTTTTGGAGAGAGTATGTTGTTTGGTTGGGTATTTTTAAACAGTTCTTTGAAGCAGAGATGGTATCTTCTTCAGTAATGCCATACTTCAAGCCCACTGATAACTGATAGCCAGCAAATACAGTAGCACTGCTGTGCTTTATCAAGTGCAGTTATTATCACAATAGTCAACAGAGTTCACTTAAATAAGTGGCTGATCAGGAAATGCACAAAATGCAAAGACGTAGATGGCAACTCATATCTTTGCTCTTCTAGCCACATTAGGAATCTTGCAGACACAACATCTCTAAAATTAATATTTAACAATGGGATGCAATGTCAATGCAGTTACATAATCACATATGACCAGCAGTAGAATTATGCCTTTACTGTGGCACAAACTTAGGTCCTTATAATGTTTTTCCTTCCTTCTCAGCAAAGTGCCCTGTGACCTAAGGAGAAGGGATAAATACAGAATGAGTATAGAAATTTGGAGACTTCCTCCTATCTTCTCTCATATGTCAGTGAAGGATTGAGGTGAGAACTCAAAATATACTCTGTGATAGCTCAGAGATCAGGTCTCACTCAGGTCAGTGGATTAGGCTGCTTGAGAACTACTGAAAAGTCTTATCTCTGAATAGAAGCTTAAGGCTTAATTTTGCGTGGTCAATATGAGGGTTTTGGAGGGCTTATGTAACTCCACAATGGTTGGTTCAGCTATTGCATTAAAAAAAAAAAGTGCACACCTTCCCTTTAGAATACTTCCCTACAACACTACACAGAGAGTTTTATCATATATGAAAAGGAAGGTACCACATGTATTTCTGTCAGACATCATACATCAACAAGGCACATTACATATATTTCATTCTTTCAGAGCTTAGGACCTCATACATCTTCTGATGTGGCAAGATAAAGTATAATTTAATCACAAGAATCAGAGATGTCAAAGGAACTTATTGGATGCATAGTCCATCTTAATAATGGAAGAAAAGCATTCCCACAGATAGCCAGCTATCAAAGTCACGGTTTAGCTGTAATTTTAGGCTACTCCCACTAAGTTTCAAAGTCACTCTATTTTCACAGTCACTCATTTCATTTACTGAAAATTAGAATAGGATTGGACCTTCTGCAGATATTTAGTAAGTAGGTACACAACACCCTGCTGGCACATAAGCAATGTTCTAATCCATATGTACAACATATCAACCCTTCTTGATGCACAGGTGACATTCTGCTGAATACCAACAGTTTGCAGCTGAGGCAGTTCTGGTGCTTGCTGGATGCCTCTGGTTTGTGTTTACTGTAATTCTTCACTAAAGTGCCAACAAATTCATTTTCTATTCATGGACATCTCATCCAGAGGAATCCTACAGCAACCCATCATTTATTGAAGCAATAAAACAAAATCCAAGCAATAAGCCTGGTGGGATATATCCCCATTTAGGCTGATTCCCAAATCACCTTGGTAGATGGTAAGAGAAAGTAGTTCATGGGCTACAGCAAGACAATTAATTTAGGTCTTCTAGGTAAAAGTCTGTAAAGTCTATAACAGCAATTTTTCCTTCATTTCACTACTGCAAACTAGTGACAGATTTACAATATGCCATTTCCAATGAAGTTTATAAGGAATACAAAGTACTCCAGACATCAGCACTGTTGGGAAGTGGGTGCTACTCTGCCCAGTCAGCAGAATTATTTCTGCTTTCAAGGGCATTCGGTAACATTAGCTACATTCATTTTGAAAGCAATTGTGCTTCTGCTATACAAACACCATTTGTATCACGGCATAAGAGGTTGCAACATATTGTGGTGGATTTGCAAGCCTACTTGGTTCTGTCCACTCCTGCTCTTACCCCTCAATTTATGAATGAATCTACCTTTTGCTATGAGTGCCTCTTTGGAGGCAAACAAAATGAATACACAGCAACAGAAGAACTGTGAGGAAGCACTGGCGGGACTCAAGGGAATGAAAATGAAACAGCTCAGGATTACACAAAGCATCTGAGCCCTGCGGCAGAGGGCTCTCACTGCTGAATTCAGTTTACCTGCAGAAACGTATTGTCTAGTCATGTGGAAAGAAACTGATAAGCTTACTTCTTCCAAAGGCAGCAGTTCATCACACTTCCAACTTCAGAGGTTACAGGTTTACTCAGATGAAGTCAGGCGACAGGTACCTCATTTTTATCACACCTGGCCTAAATGAGGAAACCTGTTGGTGGGAAAGGGCATCCTTTATACCTCTCAGCACTAAAAATACTGACTGATCATTCACTTGAGAGCTCATGTAGCTGTCATTTTACTTTTTCTCTCTCATCCCGCATTGGAAAAACACCATGATTTGATCCTTAATCTCATGGGGATAATATAGACTATGCTCCTATATCAGTATCTTCATTTACACCCATGCTAGCATGAACAGCTGAATAAAACCTATACTTCAGAAACAAATCAAGTAAAACTCCTCTTCCCTCTCATCACATAAAATTATGTGAAAAATGAGACTAATCCTCATGAATCACACAATCGACTTCCTTGAGGCATTCAGCTACTTGAGTCATCCTTCAAGCTTATCAGCAACTGGACCAAAATACCAGCAAAAAAAGCCTCACAACTTCAGACATGTATGTGGGTGTGGTGGGTTGGCCCTGGCTGGACACCAGGTACCCACCGAAGCCACTGTGCCACTCCCCTCCTCAGATGGACAGGAAGAGAAAATTTAAGGAACGCTTGTGGGTCAAGGACAGGGAGAGATCACTTGCCGTTACTGTCATGGGCAAAATGAACAGACTGAAGTTACAGAAATTAATTTATTACTAATTAAATCATAGTAAGATAATGAAAAATAAAAATAAATCTTAAAAATACGTCCCCCCTCCCACATACATCTTCCCAGGCTCAACTGCACCCCCAATTTTCTCTACCTTCTCCCCATAAGCAGTAAAAGGGAGTGAGTTAGTTCATCACATACTGTCTCTGCCACTCTTTCCTCACACTCTTCTCCTGGTTCTGTGTGGGGTCCCTCCCATGGAAGACAGTCCTCCACAAACTTCTTTCACAGCCCCTTCCCATGGGCTACAGCTCTTCACAAACCAACCTGACATGGGACCCTTCCATGGAGTACAGTCTGCTCCAGTGTGGGTCCTGCACAAGGTCAGAAGTCCTGCCACCAAAACTGCTCCAGTATGGGCTCCTCTTCATGGGGACCCAGGTCCTGCCAGCAACCTTCTCCAGTGCCGGCTTCCCACAGTGCCACAGTCTTCTGGGCACACATACCTGTTCCACTACGTGTTCCTCCATGGACTGCAGGTGGATTTCTGCTCCACTGTGGACCTCCATGGCCTGGTTTCAAATGTGACAGAGGAATGACAATATACCTGCGTGTCCTGGTTTCAGCTGAGACAGAATTAATTTTCTTCCTAGTAGCTGGAACAGAGCTGTGTTTTGGATTCACTATGAGAATAATGTTGATAACACAACAATGCTTTTGGTTGTTGCTCAGTAGCGCATACCCAAGGCCCAGGACTCTTTGGCTCCCCGGTTTCTGCCAGTAAACAGGTGCACAAGAAGCCAGGAGGGAGCAGGTCCAGGACAGCTGACCAGAACTGGCCAAAGAGATGTTCCATACCAGAGAATGTCACGTTCAGTTTATAAACTGGAGAGATTTGGCTGGGCATCGGTCACTGAGTGGTGAGCAATGGTATTGTGCATTACTTGTCTTTCTAGAGTTTTATTTCTCTTTCAACTTTTGTTGTCTTCCTTTTCATCATCATTATTATTATGATTATTATTATGTTTTACTTAATTTCAATACTTAAGCTGTTCTTATGTAAACCCATGGGTTTTACTTTTTTTCCACAATTCTCCTCCCCATCCGCTCAGGATGGCAGGAACTGAGACAGAGGCTGCATTGTACTTAGTTGCTGACTGAGGTTAAACCACAACACACATAAATAACAATTACACCATCACTTTTCAGAGGGAAGGCATTTCTATTCCCCCCTCATGGAACACTGTATTAAACCTCACAGTTCTGATCTGGCTGTACTGGAAATATTAGCCTAATTTAGGGGGAGTAAAGCGAGTTCACTAAACAGAAACGGCATTATTTACTTTGAGGACAGCAAAGGGAACATACAAGGGCTCCCTTTTAAATACCTGCTGTCACTTTGCCTATGCTACATACAAACCAAACACACAGAGCTAATATCCTGATAAACAATTTATGCTAAATTAGGATCTAACAGGGAAGGCTATTTTACTACACAGAATTTCCCACATTTGGACAGAAAAAGCCATCCATGGCTTCCACAGGGCTTTCTTCTTACCATCCCATGCACTTTGCTAAAGAAAAGAATAGACTTTCCATTGTTTATCATATGGTATAAAAGACATAAAAAATGCTATCATTCAACCATGTTGTTAACAGCTGTTCCCCTTCACCACTGGCATTCATGTCACCAGCATTTAATGGATATAGTTAATGATGCCTCTGCTCAAAAAAAAGTGTCCAAGACAGCAAGGATGATAATCAGAAAGTGTTCTTCAAGTTTTCAACATAGAAATCAAAATCTGAAAATCCAATTCCCTTTTTCTCTTTCATTCCAAAAGCACACATGCAAGATACTGACAGCAAAATAAAAATGGCACCACACTTCATGTTTAATCACTTTCTCCTCTTTCAACTACTCTATTACAGTTTTCATTAGCAGGAATTAAAAGTACAGCAAACAGATCATGAACTACAGTCCTCCTAGTGCTATGGTGCAGCCTCAGGACATCACAATTACATGCTTTCTCACAAGACAAGCATCAAAGGTGAGCAAATGTACTTGTCCAAATGGTACTACTCAAAGCAGATTTGTGCTGGCTGCAGCAAGTAGTTATCAGGGCCAGTCAAATACACCAAATCTGGAAAAGGCATGTTCTCAGAAAGGAACATGGTGTAGAAAGAGTGATGGACTGCAACAAGAATACACAGAGAAAAAGAAAAGCATGGAGAATCGAGAACAGCGGAAGTGAAGGGTGAAGAGTAGAGCTGAGAGGAAGCAACAATATCTATAGTAAATTATTTCTACATATAAGAGAGAGGTAAATTAAAAGTTTTAGAACACATGAAGACACATATATTACTGTAATAGACCAAGAAAATGTTCTTTTCAGCAGCACCTGCCTGTCCTTCCTAAAGGAGAAACATGCTTTGATCTGACTTCCTCAAAATCCTAAAAAAACCAGAAAGACCTCTAGAAATACAGTTGTAAAAGTTCTACCTAAAATACAAAGAAAAGTCACAGCCAAAGCACTCAGCCACAGTACTTTGACATGCTTTAATGCCCCTTGGAAAAAAATCAACCAAACAAAAAAAACCCAAACACTCCACAAAACCTACCAACTATTAGGTGGGCAAAATCATTGAAGTGGGTTTGATGACTCACTAAGAGGCTGTGCTATCTTTTACAATCTCCGCTGATGCTGAATGTGCTTTCTTGAGCTGCTGCCTGACTGTGAAGCAGATAGCATAGGCTGGAAATTGTTCATTTAATTGTCTTGCCAGCTGGATCTTCTTTAGGACAAACCCCAAAGGCTCTCTCCCTAAAGCTCTCACTAAAAGCAATGGATCAAGGTGCTTTTAAGCACCTACAGTGACTATAGCCAGTAATAAAAACTGCTCAGAAAGTCAGACTTGAAGAAAAAGATTAAGAAAATTAGAATTCAGTTATTCCAGCTGCTTGGTTCATCCATCCCTTATCAACCTGCTTGTAGATTAATCAATACCTAGAGAGCAAATGATTTTATATACACAGTGACCTTGCAAAATATTCCAATGAGAAGTTCAACCAGGCACAACAATAAGACTGTTTGCTACAGAGGCTGCGAATAGTGGGACCTGAAATTAATATTGAAGTCACAACAGTACATTTTGCATTAATGCTGAGTACATCAACAACATATCTGCTTTCCACACCCTTTGTGAGGGAACGAGGTGAGGGTTTACATTTGTGCCCCCTGTTCTTTTCTTCATTGTGCTGACACAGGTACTTGGAGTGAACCAGACCAAAAAACTGTTTTCTTGAATTATTTTTCTGGATCATTGAACTGGTTTCTCTCATGAACTTGCACAGTGGAATCTACACCATCCAGGCAAAAGCAACAGCCAGCAGTGGAAATGTTTAACTTGATATCACTGCCAAGATCTAAACACTGCTCAACAGTAATGTAGACAGTATCAAATATTAATTCATTAAACATTCATTACTCAACTATTTTTAAACAACACGCAAAAACCACCACGAAAATGTAACCTACCATGTGCTAACCTCAGTGACCAACTGTTCTCAGATCACAAGCCATCAGAAAAGGTTTAAAAAAAATACAGCATCTCATCTCTCCCCCTACTTTTTATCATTAATAAATTTAAAAATACAGAACTACTGAGATTACTATTGTGTATAGAGTTGTTTCTGTAGTTCTCACTTACTGTTCTCTGTACCTCTCAAGTACTGAAGAGTAGACTAGAAGATGGTTTAATTTGGATTGTTTTCCTCTTAAATACTATGTCATTTAAAAAATACATTAGAGAAGCACTGACCCATCAGATGCCTTGAGTTTCAACCAGTATTAGAGTACATGAGTTCAGCTGGTGACATTTGCTTTCCTACATTCCTCTTCAGCTGTTTTTCAGCCCGCTTGAACCTTGCTAGCACAGCATTTCTCTTCTTTTCCACCCCTCAAGTGGTGTGTCTGAGAGGACAGTATTCCCAACACAGATGCCAGAGCAGCATCTGTACCATTCTCTACACAAACTCATCTCACTGAAAGGTAACGTAACCAAGTAGCCTCTTATTCAGTGCACAAGATCTGCTCTAGTGATCACACCTCCTGGTATTTCAGGCTGGGTGCACACAGTATTTTTAAACTGCAGCGCAACTTTCACTTGAGAAAAATATGCCATTAGAGAAGCAGACAGGGACAGAAAGCTTACTTTTGCTTTAGTGGCAGAAACCTCAGGTAGAAAAATCCACAAGGTTACAAAGATCAGCGCATCATAATTCCCAGTAGTCACAAGCTGAAATTGTTCAAACAACAATCATCAGCACTTCAAACTTCATTAGGGAACACAGTTCTGTTTCTGCAGCTGGCAAGAGGAACACATCTCAAGTATGACATTATATTGTGTTTGCATTGGTGAGGTTTTGGTGGCAGGGGTGGCTTCTGTGAGAAGATGCCAGTAGCTTCATAAGAGTTGAGTCTGGTTTGGCCATCAAAATAATTGGTGAGTGATCTCTTCCTGCCCTTATCTCAACCTAAAAACCCTTCGTTGCATCTTTTTTCCACTGTCTAGCTGTGGAAGGGGAGTGAGAGTAGTGTGGTGGGCCAAGGAAGATAAGAATAGTCAGCCCTCATCTTCCCACTGATTCCTTGTATCTGCCCAGGAATGATCCTCTACCTGCAAAGCCTCTCCTTCCAGAAGGGGAGTAGGCAGGAAGGCCTTGGCTGCAACATACTAGGAGTGAACAGCCTGTTAAATTTCTTTGCCATGAGCCACATCACTATTTTGTCACTTCCATCATTAAAGGTGTTCAGTTTGCCTACGCCAATCCTTTCATAGCCTTCTGCTAAGGGAAACATTGTGCACAAAGATGTAAAGAAAACAGTAAAAAGCGAGAAATGAGAGACTCACTGCAGTTAAGGATTCAAAGCTGATGAAGTAGAGGGTTTTAGGTTATTTTTAAACACTGATGCAGTACTGTAATGTGCTAAAACCTTAAAAGCCAGCATCATAAGACACACTGCCTTGGATTCTGTAATAAAGCACTTGCAGCACACCAGTCCATGTGTCAATAATTGAGCTTCAGGGGTTTTTTTCTTATTTTTCATTTTTTTCCTTAAACAGTATGCTGATATTCAAACAAGAATATTAATTACTTCATTGAATAGAAGTGTCCTAGGGCTTTTTATCTCCTGCTCAGCGTATTATGATGTACTACATGGATTACACTGCAGCAGCTACTAATTTTTTTAAACAGTGTTCACTCAAACCTTCTGCATGTGTGCTATTATGCAGGAATTGTCAGGTCAATTAGGACTAAGACAGCCAAAGCTCAAAAAGTGGTTATTTGATTACTATAGGGATAGAGCTGAATAAAGGACACGGGAGATGCAATAATGTTAAGAAAGAAAGAAAATTCTTCTAATGACTAGCAGACATTACTTCACGGTCAGAAAAAAAGTTGTAACTGGTTCATAGCCCCAGCATGGATTTCTATATGACCTTAAACGACTTCTCACAATTCTCACCAGCCATATTATGGGATTTGAGATCCTCAGCTAAGAGGTACTAGAACCATGCAAAATTAGGGCCTATTTCAGGAACACCTGCCCCCGCTTCTGTTTTTTTATAATGCAGGTGACACAGTCAGTGACTTCAGTAAGATACTAAAACTTGCTTAGCACGGCCCCTCCACACACATACATCTGCCCCTCCTTAGGCTCCTTATTTAACCCCCACAAACACACACAAAGTGACCCACAGCTGGAAAATTTCAAGAGGCAAAAACATTCCAGAGATTTAAGACTTAGCAGTGAATGGATATTTATTAAGTACATGGAGCAGAGAGTGGCACTGGTTAGTCAGGTTCTATACTTCCCTGCCCCTCCTCCAGAGTTACTTTAAAGACAATAAACTTTATAATGAAGTATTGATAACATCTTCCCATTTAGGCTAACAGGCTTATCACGCACTCCACCACTGAATATGCTGTTTTAATTAGCAAGATGGATCTCAGAGCTGATATGTTCTGTTGTGCTATAATTTCTGCCTTTACAGTAATTTTCTCCTGTTTTTCACAGTATAATGTGCTATAAATCCTACTTAGGCTGCCTCACTGGCCTGTTGCTGCTCAGAGTCAATCTTTCAGGCCCTTCGTTTCCATGACAACTTCCTGCCATCCTCCCATTTGCAGGATTATCCTACAGCCCCCTGGGGAGACTGTTTCGAGTCTCAATATTCGATGCTCATGGGCTCCCAAAGCTGGAGCTTCATTCAGCCCCCTCTCTGCCTCCAGCAGATTTGGTTTGCCCAGTGTTGCCGTGCTGTCTGTGCCTGGGAATGCACTCAGGGAACTGGGCAACCAGTCCTCTCTTTATGCCCCTGCAATGGGGGTGCCTAGAAGAATAATACAGACTTGGCAGGTTTAATCCCTAAACAAGTCACGAACAAATTAAATAACCTGTCCTCTCACTCCAGTGCCTTTTTTTTTCTGCATTTTTCTCTGTATCCTCCACTCCCGCATTCAGTCTCCACACACACATTTCAGACTACAAGCACATACCCTTAAATCTCAGCTTTTGTCCTGTTACCTCTCTCATATTCTTCTTTTCCCCTATTTCATCTTGCCTCCTGTACCTTTTTTCTCTCTATAACATTTCCTCATATACTACAAGGCTTTCTAAATACAGCTGTGATGATCCAGAAACCATTACAAGGTCATCCATCAACTGCTCCTGCTCCCCCAGGTCATACACCACATTCCACTAATACTTAATTAAATTTCAGTCTTTGAAAAGACAAACAGGATTTTTTTTTCCCTCTCCTGTGGGTCTCCTTGTTTACTTTTTCTTCAGTCTCATTTTGAGTTGTGAAAAATTTATAAGTTAGGAGCAAGTATCAATCCCTCCATGCTATTTCAAAGAAGCAAAAAAACCTAGGGTTGATTGTTCTCTAGAGCTAAAGGAGAGGCAGAAGGGCTGCACCTGAGAGAGCAACTTTTCTGAAGTCACCATATAAAGACAGCAATTAGGAGCCTCCAAACATGCAGGCAGTGGGGATTTCTCAGCATTTCTCAGATTTCCCTCTGCATGACCTATTGATTCTCCAACCTTATTTCTGTTTTTATGGATGAAGTTCCCTACAAACAAAGGGTAAACAACTCTTAACAAGAGGAAACACTATGGGGATAGATACCTAACCTTAGGCATCTAATAAAACTCAAAGTTCATAGGTTTACAGTTTATGAACAGACAGGATCTTACACATCAGGTTCCTCTGAACTTTGGCATAGCCACTAAGCTGAAAGCCCAGGTCAGGTGCTTCAGGTAGGTTGGGTGGAGAAGGAACCTCCTTACAGAAGATTCTTCCATAAGCTTATCATTTCCACAGACCTAACTGACATCTGCAACATGGCAAGTCTCCAGCTGGACTTCGGTAAGGTATGCCAGACTTGGGCATGACAGTACTTCATCATACCCATGGCACAGCTAAAAAGCAAAATGACTTCTGCATGGAAAGATGGGATCATTCCCAACCTTTACTCTTTAGAATAATGACAAAGGAAGCTCTACCAGACAGCAAACAGAATCCACAGGTGTGAGTCCTACTAATTTGAGAGCACACATTATGGTATCAGATTGCTGATAAAGTGAAATATCTCATATTTTAGCTGTAGCCAGAGAATTAGCAGCTACAGAAAATGCTGGAAATCCTTCATAATTCAGTAGCATCTCTACAGTCTTTACATTTCCACTCTAGTGTAAATTTCCAAAAGGTAGTCTAGGCCTTTGACACAACTGCTGCCCTTCCAGCTCCAGACCTAACCCTTAACAGAAACCTTCATAGAGAAGCAGAAAGCAAAAAGTGCAGCAAAAGAACTTGGATCAACAAAAACTTTCCCTAAGGAAGCCTCACTTAAGAGTTGGGGCTTTTTTTCCCCCCACTAAATATTCATGCTGTCATCAGTTGATATTCAATAGATCTCATGATTAATGTAAATAAGACCATCCCAATATCTTTAATTTAATAAGCGGGATTCTTTTACTCACCTGAATCTTTTGACTAATATGGATTGTAATTTACCTTTTAGAATTTGGTTTTTATACAAACTGAGAAGTCTGATTTTAAGACTAATAAAAGATTATACAAGAAAGAGGTGAGCAAATATTAGAAAATACAAAATTAATTTCCATTAATAAAACTTCCACAGAAGTAAGGATATTTTTCAGAACTACAATTTCTGGAATTTTTTTTTGCTCACATTAAGCACAATTTGTTGCTCTTGTGAGTCAGGATCACCTTCCATCTTGCACATGAGAACTTCAGTAGCTAAATCAAGCAATACTTGCCATAGCCTGTACATATTCCCTATTTCCTGCCAAGAATTCAATCATATTAAGTGCCTCACATTACACACTTTATACAGATTGGCAAGTATAACATGTTTGTCACAGTTATCATAGGAATTCAGCACCTTCATGAAAGTTTTCTCTGAACTGGACAAAGTGCTGAGCTGAAGCCTAGTTTAAATTGTTCTTTTCTCCTCAATCTGTTTCTTGTTTGAGAATCAGACTTTGGACTCCCTCGACCCAAGCACCATATTTGTTCCAATACATACAACAGATCAAACTGTTGTGAGGTTTTATTTGAACTGACACTGCTATAATACCTACATAATTAATAATGATTGTTTTTAAATGCAACGTACGAAGAAGAGGCATTCCATGCTAGATCTGCACTCCATCTACTCTGATGTTCCACCCCGATGGTTGTCAGTACCAGATACTTCACAGTATCTCCTTTAACCCTCTGGTTAACTCCTACTAATAGCCTCATTCCCCTTCTGAGCTAGAGCTTAATGTAAAATGCTCTTCATCTTATTAAAGTGAACAGAAACTGTTCAGATAAGTCTCAGATTCCACATCTCAAGGCACTGACTCATTTGAGCATTAAACATTTAGTAATTTCTCCAGACTACACCCATGAATTCATTTGAGCACACATCTACAGATATGTTTTCAGGGAGTTTGCTGACATCTACACTCTTTTAATAAGAACTTCCCACCCACGTGGTAGAAGGGCTGTCCTGCTTCCAACAGGACTAGAGAAATTCCAGAAAGCAAAGACCGCAAGGACCACGAAAGCAAAGTTTTTAGTTCATTTCCCTCAAAAGGTTTATGTATTCCTGCACTAAGAAGTGGGGTTTTGCCATATATAAATACACACACAGAGACATATATATATGTATTTTCCAAACTCCACTTTGAGAAGAAATTTGAAATCAATGCACATAATTATACCCCCAAACACCTCATAAATCAGTGACATGTTTCCATAGTGACATTACACTGCATTGACAATGGCTTTGTCCATGAGGGCAAATGACTAAATCCTAAGTCAGCCCCCAAGCTTGGTGAGCTCAAGACAGTCATGCCAGTCAAGATAGTCAGTTGATAAATGAAATAGTTCTCAGAAACTGGAACAGCATTCCTTACAACTCACAGCAGATTGCTTCTCTTTTATAAAATAAGCTGCTGTTCTTTGTCACTAACGAATCGTCTCCTTTTGTAAGAAAAACAGTAATAAAACATGAGGTTGATGTTTTCCAGAAGCATCAGCTAACTTGAATTTTGGCTGTTGTGTTCTCACTCTCCCTTCCACTGTGCAGATCTCCAGATCCCACACTGTTCACACCACAAGGCAGATGGACCAGTTGAGTTCTGATCCATCTAAAACCAGAAAAGTTGCTTTACTGGAGGGGTTCTATTCAATTTTGGTCAGTTAAGGTCACATGGATAACAACTTTTCACCTGAATTCCAATGGCAGCACTTGTTTAAGGTCAGAACGCTGGAGCAGCAGCCTTCACTTAAGGCTGCCTGATGCTGTCACAGAACAGCATCCTGATGCCTTCACCAGCACAAGTGCAGAGCTTGGCTCATTTTTGAACTCAAAGAAGGCACAGTAATATCATGTTCTTATTGAAACACTATTTGAATAAATAAGTTGAATAAATTACTTCTGTACACCTCACCAAAAAAAAAAAAAGCTGCTCCCCTGTAGCTGTATTTCAGTGATTGGTTAAGAAAAACTCTTTAATTGTGTAGTACAGGTTGTACAGTGATTTTAGAACTTTCAAGTAAATTGGAAATAAAGTTTACAGTGCACCACAGACATGCATTTCTCCCACCGTTCAAGGTAAATAAAAACAAAACAAAACAAAAATCAAAACCATATTCACATTAAAGTAAAAAACGCAACTAAAAGTCACAACTCAGAATTTGCTCAGAAGCCTTTCATAGGTTTCAAACTCCTGAAAACTCACACTATGACCACATCTTTGTTCAGGACAACCCATCAGTGGTAAAATGACTCCGTGCAAACGGTACCATACAATTCCAGCTCCCTAACACATACAAACTGCAAACAGTCAAGACTACGATTATGTGAAAATTGCTCTAATGCTCTTCTGACAGCACTCCAGCTGAGAAGTCTCCCCGAGCAGTGAACAGTTGTTGTGGAGTATTTACATTTACTTCTTATCTTGGAAAGTGCTCTCAGTATAAGCTTTCCAGTATAACCTGCAAAAGGATGACATACTAATGACTACCTGAGGTCCAAAAAAAAATCCCCAAAACAAACAAACAAACAAAAAATCATGAGCTGTACTGTGAAACACTACACTTTTTAAAAGTTGGAGGGCCAAATAAAGAACCTTTAAAACTTTCCTGTGGACTCAACCAAGTCCAGATCTTCAGAGAAGTTTGGCTGCACAAAAACCTTCTCTGCACTTTGCACTTTTGCTGAACCTTTCAATAAGAGACCAGACAATGCCCAGAGACTGGACATCTCTCCATGTACATTTGAAGGCAGCTGTGCAAGTGTGGAATAAGAATGAGGGGAGTTGACAGCCTCTTGAGCAAGAATTACCCATATGTTATGGATAAACAACAGGTTCCTGACTCTTTTTTGATTTGTTCAATATCTGTTATCAACCACTTGAATCCATCAGTCTTTAAACTTGGAGTTGGATACTTCTGACAACAGTCTTTTTTCTACACAGAAATTTATTAGATACTGAAATACTGTGTGTTTTGGAAACAAGATTATCCTCATCAAAAAAAGCAGGAAATTCAAGGAAAAACACAGAAGGAAAGATTGCACTTACCTCAACTATGACATTAACCTGGGAAATTACTTCAGCTAAACTTGTTGCAAGAGTTGAGTAATACCCCTGAGAAAGCACACATTTCTAGTAATAGCAGCAACTCAATGATACTGGCTGGAAGAAAATTAAGATAAGTATCTCAGTTTTCCTACCACAGCCTTACCCAGTCCGGGGTGTGGAAACAACATTTTCTCTCGATACTGTATTTCTCACATACTGTATATAGCATTATCTAGGGATACAGGTAAGATACCAGTTAGCTGGAAGTCTATTTTTGTTTGATAACAAAGCTTATGCTCTCCAGACTGTATAAAAATTGGGTAATGAGCTTGCAAGCTCTGTTCCACTGCACTTTCATGGGAGGATCTTGGTCTCCTGGTACACACAAGAGCAGGGAGAGGCAGTTTCTCCATATGCAACTGCACTTGGTGTCACTGCGCCACATGACAGGGATGTGCTGCTGGGACCATATGTTGAAATTCAAAACAGACACTTCAAAGCGCAGACATGCCAAGGCACCCAAGGTCAGAATCACAGTACTGCAAAACAAAATGTTAAAGTCTCTGGCAGACCAGGATTTAGAAAAAAAAAAATTAAAGCCTGCTATAAAACTTTCCACAACAGATTCCACTGGTTCCTCACAGTTATTCATTACCAGGTAAATAACAATTGATTTCAGTGTCCCTGCACACATCCTAACTCAATAAACCATTTTTCAGCTGATGAGCTACAGCTGTCCCCAAGAAAAATATCACCCAACTCTAAAACGGCATTAGAACACATCCATGTCAGCATGACTACTGCAGGTTTTGTTTGGTGACATAAGTCAGTGAATGCCAGGAACTATTTTGCTTATGTAGCTAAATGTGTATATATATTAGGCTTTATCAATTTTAGTGTCCATAATAATACTTAGGACAAACTATAACTAAGAAATAAGTGGGATCTACTAAAGAAAATCTGAGTCAGGCCAGACTTTTCTCCTGTGGGCCACATACCCATTGCTTGAAGTGTAACATACCTTTTCTGTTCTGGTCCAGTTTTCACCCTAAAATACCTTATATGACTTAGAAGACAGAGAGCACTCGATGTCTTCCACATCCACCCACACCTCACAGCGCACCCCTTCTAGTCAGAAACAATCCTTTCTATCCCTGTCAAGAAATAGTACAAAAGAAAAGAGGAACTGAATGCCCCCTTCCATCCCTTAAAAGTAACGTGTCATTTCTTACTCTTTGTGCAATATTAGGCATATCCTTACACATCTATGTAACCCTTCCTTTCCACAGATGCCACTCAAATCCCAAGATGCACGCAGCTCATCTTCCTTGGCATCTTGGGTCCAGTTTTCCAGCCCTGCACACATTGCTGGGGTACCTCACAACCCAGCTTCCCCAGCATTTTCAGCTTTTATAAAACCTCTTTGATTTCTTATTCCATCCATCAGCACTAGCCAGCCATACTTCTCCCTGTACATTCCACTTCCACACTCTACGCCTCTTGAGCTTGAGAGCACTGATTGCATCAAATTTGGCATAGTTACATTTAGTGGCTCAGTATCCAGCAAGGACAGGCTCCAGCCATTTGAAATCTCCATTTAAGCTCCCTGCTAAGCTTGCAGGCTTCCTGAGCCAAGGATGCACCAAAACTTAGATGGACACTGTACTGCCAGTGATTGATTTATTTGTGCCTTGCACCTGGGGAATACTTCAGATGCACAATCTGTGATAATCTTGCACCCATCTGTGTGATGTGATGTGCCAAGACAAGGCAGAGGAGGAATGGTCCCCCTCCACACCCTATATACATAGATGAAAACAGCCTGCATAAGTTGTTTTCACAAGTTTTCACAGCTGCTGACTCAGGAACTCATTTGTGTATGGAACCACTATCAGTTAAAGAAATCTTTATTACCCTGGAGGTGAGAACACTTTTCACATTCTGCACTGTTTTTCCTAGACCAGGCAGCACCAGGTCAAGCACAGCAACAATCTGGCCCAGCGTTACCCAATGAACAGCTTGCTTGTGCTGGATCATGGTGGCTGCAGCAAACTACTTTTGCTTTCCTACTTCCTCTCAAAGACAGGCCTAAGCTAATTGTAACACATCCAGACAGAGCTACACGGAATTATAAGCTGGGTATGTTTTTGAAGCACTTTTCTAAGCAGTGAATGAAGTGTGGTATTTCTTCAAATATAAAGAGGACAGACTACCTTTCAACAAGCAGATCATCCCTGTGTAAATGGTCCAAATCACGTTGGCAGTAAGTGTGGAAGCACTTCCAGACAATGGAACACAGGTTTGCACCTTCTACTTAGCATAAGAAAAGACAGTTCTTTTACCCACAGAAATATTTGGTTCTTATAGTAGTTTGTCTCTGAATAGAAGAGCACTGTGCAAAAAGAGGACAAGGACGATTATGCTTTATTAGTCATATTAGCAAGGAGGCAAAGGGGACAAAAAGGGGGGGAGCTTGCACAAGACTGGGGCATGGAACAAAAAAACCAGCAGCAACAAAGCCTGGAAAAGGAGAAAGCTTGGCTCAACACACTGGGGATGTAATTGCTTGCAAAAATTTGAAGTGTGCAAAAACATAGTCAAAGAGTATCTTAAATAACTCTTATGTAGAAGAAAAGGATGAAATTAAGCAAAGGAAAAAGCAATTTGAATGCCAAAAATATTTCTTTTGAAGGATTTCATTTTGTGAGTTATATGTGATGTGATACACTGAAGCCTACATGCTGACAATATATTGATAGAAGCAATGCTGAACTGGCCACTCTGAGTTTGTTGTGCCTTGCCTCCCACCTCTCTTTTTTTTAAAAAGGTTAGCACATTTTTTTCTTTCTTCACCTTCAGCATCAGACAGATGCCAGAATAGCAGTTGATATTAAGCAACAGCCTCACACTAGTACCTTCGGAAATGAGCTTCAATGCCCTAATTAGGCCAATACATCTTTGGCAATGTCTATAACCCTTACATATTCACAGCAGTGAGAATCATGCAATCAAAAAATCTAAGCAGGAAAACAGATGGTCTTAAATAAAAACTTTGCGTGTAATTCATTTTACAACATAGTGCGAGGTCTCCAACTTGATAAAGAAATGGGAAGGAGCAACACTGAAGAGATCTTTGGCTTTGAACTCCCATGTTTAATTTGATTCATAGATTAAAATGAAACACAAAGATTCAAATTCAAATGAGCCCACAAACACATTAGTGTATGCCACAGAACTGGGATAGCTCTCAGAGGACAGCGAGGCACTGATTTTCATTAGTGCACTTCATTCTCAGGAAAATGCAAGCAGTGGCACTTACGAGAAGGGAGCACCATGGACCTCTGTAGGAGTGGGCCACGTGAAAAAGCTGGACATGTCAGCAGTTAGGCTGCTTCAAGTCAGGACTGAAACAAACTCCTATAGTTTCTCTAAGACGCCCATGTTTGAACCAGCAAAAAACACTTCAAATTCTAGATCCAGTGAGCAAAAGCATACCAGGATTGTAAGAGATGCTGAGTGTTAACAACTGAGGTTTTCAGCAGAGCCAAGTACATGGAGCCATGTACGTGCAGAGTGTTGCTTCAAGGTGAGGTAAATGCAGCAACTTGTAACAGCAGGGGGGTTACAGGGGAAGGAAAATGTCACAGAGTGCTCACAGACATTATCTAAAAATTATCTACCCCATGATAAAGCTTCCAAATGAATTTCATCAGCACATCATTACTAAACTCCATTGATTTGGAAAAGAAAACAATAAATGCCAAAGCCAACATCTGTGACATCTTTTAATATGATACTGCAAACCACAGGAGTGTAACTTAATAGCTGAGCATTTTGAAATACTCTAAGTTTTACTGGAGTATTGGAGGAGAAGTCTTTAAGATTTGAGCAAAAGTCATCCAGCACACAGACTGGTGCTATCACATGCACCTGCGCTCCTGCGACAGGAGTTTCACAATAACATGAGCAAACACATACAAACTCCAAAGTCTCAGGAGGATACCTGCCAGTAATAAGTGATTCGTTCAGTGGATGAGAGAACTAGAATCTGCACACCAAATGCAAATGAGACTGACAGTTAATTGCATTTGTTCACCCTCAGCCTGTGTAACAGTTTGTCTCCTCAAAAACACACAACTTTCCCTCAGCTTTACCTTCTCCAGCTTGAGCAACTCTCCTTCCTCAGTTACAGTGAGGCATCTTGGCTGTGCCATTACATCTGAAACCGATGGAATCTAAATCAACCAGTAACCAGTTCTGTTCGGCACTGACAGCACTTGAGCTGTGGGAGCATCTAAGCAAAGGCTCTGAACAAGTCCAACGCTGCTTGTCAACAGGCAAGCAGCTGTGCATTGCCTTCTTTCAGGCATCTACTGCCCATTTCTCTCCTTTTAAAAAATCTGGGAAGCCAGCTAAGCTAGTCACCAGCTAATCACCTAGTTTCATAACCTGGATGGATACTCTTCAGAGGCTATAATGAAACCTAGGGAGCTCCAAAGAATCAGCATGGTGGTGATGCCAATGGGAAAGTTAACTAGGCAAGGCGGATCCATTTAAATACAAATCTCACTTTGTGGCATATCTGCAGAGTATTTTTAGGACTCTGAAAACACTACTGGAACATCAAAGAATCTAAAATATCCAAAACTAGTCTTTCACCTGTGGGATTTGCTGAGGTGAGAGGAAGGGAGAATAGGCTTCTAAAATGCGCCATGTAACTCTGATAACCAAAACCTAAAAGTAAAGTACTCTTCCCAAAGTGTTCAGAAATAACAAGTACCCCTTTGACTTCTTTTGCAAGGAAGGAAAATAAATAAAAAAGACTCAGGGACAAACATGAAATATGTTTGCCTTACACATTTTCTTCTTACTCTTGTGAGTCATTCCTCTTCAAAGAGAAAGAAAAAGAAAAGCAGGGGAGCATGCCACAAGGCAGAGAGAAGTCTGCCACTGAGATAATGTATGAAAGTCTATCTTCATAGTTTATCATCCTAAAGTTCTGGGTAGCTTAGAGCCTTTGCAGGAAACTGTTATTGCCTCTGAGGAGGAAGAAGGAATCAACGGCAGGGAAGAAAGATGGTATGCAGCTCTGTGCATTACTTTTATTGCTGTTCAAGAAGGGAAATACCAGAACCAGGCTTCTGGCTGTTGTACCAGAATCCATTACAATCAGAGATATAAAGTCATAAAACAGGATTACAGAATTTCTGGACCGTCTTTTACTGCCCAGCACAACAGCCCACAGGACTCAGACAGATAACAACCAGAGAGCCCTGTCACAAGAGGTGGGAAACTGCCCTGGCAGCTGCTTCAATCACTAAAGAAGGACTGCAGCCTTACCCCAGAAGAAAAGCAATTGGATATTGCATGTTACCAGGTATATTTTGTTGAGGCAGGTTTCTTTATGTGCTTTTTTCCTATTTTCAAATAAATATATTGTCAGCAGGGAAAGTCAGATCATTAAACAGCAGAAACTAACTCCAAAGCAAGATAGTCAAGCTCAGCAGTCTCAGGCCAGGCTATACGCAAGCCGAGGGAATGCAGTGGACAGTTTACACTTTAACTTAATGGCCCCCTGAAAGCTTCAAGAAATAGTTTGTATCAATTTAGATCGCCTCTAGATTCAGGATTCAGGCTGACAAAACTTGTCTCAAATGTGAGCCCATCTCTACCACATTATAAATCAACTTATAATAATAAAATCTTGTTTGTGAGGGAAGAGAACCATGGCTGGAGAGCACTCTTTTTTTTCATATCCTTCTGCAGCAGCTTGTAAGGCTGCTCATAAAGACAGCAGCACTAAAGAGTCAGAGTGGAGAAACCGGAGCTAGAGATTTGAGCAAGCGATAGCAATGTTCTTTGAAAAAGATGTGAATTTGCAGCAGAGAGTAATTACACATTCAGTGCTGAATCAAGTGCCTGTCACCCTAACATCCAGCTACTCCACATTTCTCTGGGGCTAGGAAACATCTCTCACTACTAATAAACTTTCACCATCTTTCCACAATCAAGACAAGGAGTAACTTCTATGCGATCCTTGTTTTCAGGATTAGATTATCACTAAGATAACCATTTACCTTGTCCTCTATGAGCACACAGAGAAAAGGTCAACAACTTAATTGAATTATTTTTCAGTGGAAGGGTTCATATTGAAAACTCTCAAGTTCTTCCCAGAGTTGCCAGTCCACCGATCTAGACAATATTTACATGCGTTCAGGAGATATTTGGCTGGCGTTAGTCTGTGGTCTGCTTTCAGACAGATTCCTGCAGCATTGAGAATGCATTACTGCTATGACTCATCAAGGGATACTGTTGATTTTCTTATTGTCTTTATGCGTGACTTTTCCTGCTCACAAATTATCTATGAATGTCCTTAGTTCTTCTCTGAATACTATCTATTAGGTGTTACTAAATGGGCAGAGACTAAGTGTTCACAAGTGAATAGAAACCTGAATACCAAGTAGTTTTTAAAAAAAGGTATAAATGCTTTGATTCTGTAGTCTGAAGCAGAGCTTCTTGAAAGATGTTTTAAGTTCCCCCTTGCACAAATGTGATACTCGACCACATAATCAGTAACCTTAAAGCAAGGCTGGGGTACCTTTTTCTTGTTCAGTGTTCATTTCAAACGTGGCCCTTTTGGAATGCCAAGAAGCACGCAGAAACTCATAGTTTCTGTGGGACTTTCACATTATTACAGTAGGAAGTGTCTATATTTTGTAGTTAACCCATCTGCTGGAAGTTTCTACTTCTACCTTAGAGGTTAGGAAAACTATAGGTAGGGCAGGAAATTATTATATATTTCAGTCAAGCTCTACACAATAGCTGATCTCAGAAGATAAGTGATACAAAACTCATCCACAGTCTCCAATTAAAATATATACATACACACACCAGCTAGACATAGAAATCCCAACTATAGATACACTGTTCCTTTTACAGTGACCACAGATTACATAGTCTTGGATATCTCACCACAAGTTTGAATCCAAGCTAAAGAAAGCTTTTTTCCATCTTCCCAAGGGGTAAAGAGACTGATATTGTGAGCCGGAACAGGTTTTCGATACCATTTCCACAAAATAATTTAAAAAATATATCCCAAGTAATTTTATGAAGCAACTTTAAAGGGAAGCGGTAAAATACCGACTTTATTTCTATCCCACTCCCTCCCTCAGAACAAAACAACTGCTGACCCCACTTCATCAGCAGAGAAATATGCTCTTGCCCTGATCCTGGTCAGTGAGCAGAAATAGAGCACTGTGTAAAATAGCCAGTAAAGCATGGGATCTTAATCTAAATTCTTTAAAAATTTTGTCATCCTTTGCCTGAGAGTCCTCTTTGCTCATGTTTTCTTCATTCTCAATTTGTGACCTGAGGACATAGCACCTTTCGGTTTTTTTTTAAAGGTAAAAAAAGCCCTACAGTTGTTTCATCTCTGGCATTTCCACAGAGCTGTCAGTTGCAGATAAACTAGACCTGCATATTCCAGGTTTGAAAACCTTTCCTTAGAATTCACCAAATGGGCATTTCAACACTGTACAACATCTGTTTCTATTTTGAAATAGTATGAAACTCACAGCTTTTTATGGTATGGAGACAAAGACACCAGAACACCAAAGCAGATGGGTTCAGCTGTAGTTACTAGTTTTATTTTGCCAGAGAGACCCCAACACAAACACACCGAAAGTAAGTTTTTCTTTTCAAGTGTGTGTCCTAGTGACAGCATTACAAAAATAATTTAGAACCAAACACATAATTATGTGCGTTTATTTTAACCTTCCATTACTGGAGATAACAAGATGAATAGTGGAATGCAAGCTTTAACAATCCTGTAATTACAGCCACTGAACCGTATGTTATTGAAAGAATTGTGCAAAATCCAGATGCAAAAGAATCAGTGGGGTATGTAAATAGAAGTGAAACAGTAAAATAATCAAGTGATAAAGAAGTAAAGTGCAGCACTAAATAGCTTCTCAACATCTCTTGCTACAATGCTTAGCAAATACTTTAGCTTTTTTCTTTCAGGTTACCACACTTTCCACTACCATATATTGTTCAGAGGTTATTCTCATAGTGGCCTGGCAGAAAATACTCTGACAGCTGCTGTCAACAGTTGAATACAACCAGAATTATAGAAATACTGTGGGATCTTCAGTTTACACAGATGAGAAAGGCTTAATTACTACAGGTGACAAGCATTAGAACCAGTTCTTACCAGGACCCAGGGACTTCAGGATGACCCCATGAGAAGTAGTGCTCTCCTGAATTCCAGCAGCCAAGTTGCTGCATTCACTTGCTCTGCAGCTTAGGGGTTATCCTACCCCTGGGGTAGGCTGGCTTTAACAGCCAAACTACAGACAGCAAAAGCAGACTACTGTTCAGAGGCAAATTGAAGTTCCCATTAATACACAGCACAGTCAACTATTTTAGCCAAATTAACTCATTTTCTTTATTATGGGTAAAGATCAGGAGGGAAGGACAAGTTGTTCTCCTCTTCTTCCCCAGAACAGCTATTTTGTAACATACACGTATCTGTATTTCAAGCACACTGAGGCTATTTTAGTCTACGGAAGAAGAAACGTGCAACCTGGATTTTAACAATCCTAATGTATCTTAGCCTCTTCTGAATGGCCTTGACTCCATTTAACCTATTATTTGACTTCTAATTTTGACAGCACAGAGTCAAAGCACCTCTTTAACTCCAAGTGTCTCTCCCTTCTCCACAAACACATCATGGAAGGAAAACAGGCTATACTAACATCTCACAGTATACCAAGAACTCCGGACCCTATCCCGGCATTCAAAACACAGCCATTTAATCAAGTTATCACAGATCAGCAAACGCAAATGGTGTCTTGGGGTGTGATATGAAAGGTTAAAAATATATCATAGCCTTTCTACTCCTAGAAGAAAGAATGCAATACCATCCCCATTGGGTATTTGGAAGAACAGGAAAAATTTCACACTAGCCTAGACACTAGCCAGTACCAGCAACCCAGCACTAATTCTAGAACCTATTTTGCAGGTCAGCCCTCACAGCTTGCAGTGCCCACTATACTATTTCTCCACAGCTTTCTGCACCTAGAGTGCTCTGCTTGTAGCAGCACATTATATCACACTAACCTACAACATCTATTTTATTATTCTCGCCTTCCTAATGTTACAACTGGCCAGGTTTAGCTTAATAGTCTTTTTATCATTCATAGGCCTTTTTGCAAGGACCATCCTTAGTAAAGGTCTAGGTTCAGTATTATAGCCCAAAGATGAGACAACTAGGCAGCCCAGCCTCTGATCTTCCAGACCTCATAAGCTGCTATGCTACTTGCCACTACCATAATTTCTCTTCTTCCAAAAGAAAAATCCCCAGTCCCTTCTCTTATTGAATTTACTGCTCTAAATAACTAAGCTTTCTTACCACTCACCAATATCCTAAGCATCTTTCCAGCTTTATAATCCATACCTTCTCCCTGCTAAACAGGTTCACAGCTTTCCCTTCCTCTCAGGCTGCCCTCTTCTACACCACACAGATGCAGTTGACCACCGTGTCCCAGCTGGAGGAAATAATGAAGCCTCCTTAACCCTTGAGGGGCTGCAGCTGAGATCTTTACCTCACAAATACTGAACAACTTCAAGGCATTTTTTGAGTAGGGACAGAGAGTTTACATAAACAATATGTATTAAAAGTTATTTATGCTGCATTTTACATCATTATTGGTTGGTGGGTTTTACTGGGATCTATCACTTATTTTCTTGCAGGCAGTCACACAGCTCTACACATGACAGATCATCACAGTGTACCACAGACTCTTTCAAAGTGAGCAGAGAACAGCACTGAGAACTTGCAATTTGTTTCACCAGGTTTTGGCATGATTTAATGAAATATTTCATTCTACATGTTTTAAGTGCTTTTTAATAACTAGAAGTATGTCCTTGTTTGTCAGTTTTCAAAACTTTTGTTGGTATTAAAAATACACAACCATCAGCTAGATATATGCCCAGGAGATATTTATCAAAACAAAATTCCAGTGAAAAATAGAATAATTTTTATTTACCCTCCTTCTGCATTTCCCACAGGTTAATTACTCATCATGTGTTAGTTCAGCAGCATCTAATGAAAACATTCTCCTGTGCTTCCACCTAAGAATGTCCGATTGCTGAGTAATCGTGGCTCCACAAGATTTGACAGAGACTCAACTCCTTCCATGTCCCGTTAATAGGTTTGAACACATCAGTTTGATTAGAAATACAATTAATGCAGGCAGAAGAGAAACTCACATCTGAGTAATTAAATGGGAAAGAGCATAGGGAGCCCAACTCTAACCCCTCTTCCCAGGTAGTTTGAAGTGTACAATGTTTTACTCTGCGTGTAGAGAGATAGCAGACTCTGAGCTCCTTTAGACCTTTTTTGATCCTGATCCAGTGAAACTACCGGATAAATGCAAACTCTCTGTGTACAACTAAAAGATCAGAAATATACCTTCATTGCAACAGTCTGATTCTAAAATGTTACCTATAAATAGCAAACAATTCACAGACTGCTTCTGCCTTCAATCCTGGAGCAGATGAAGTATTGGTTACCTCTTTTATATACTTTCATATATACTTTACCTAGAGTTGGCACAATAAGGTACCATTACTGGTATTTTCTCTCCCCGTACACTGGAGGGAAACTGATTTTCTGCAACATTCAACAGCCCTTTGATTAAATTTAGAGACTGAAAGCAAATGTATTAATTGAGCAGCATGAGAAGGAGGCTCTCCCCATATGGCCTTTCCTAATCTTTCTCCCACCTGCTTGAGCATGCAAATTTTATTTCCCAAGGAACAAAATGAAGACAAAAGCAATAATAATGTCGCAGACCTCTTGAGGCTTGACAAGCATCCCTTTTCCTGATGTCGCCATGTGATTTTACATGAAGGTAGCATCAAAAGTCCCATTCAGCAGAGACTCACTTCCAACCATGCAATTTCTTCAGCAATTAAGTAGGATACAAACAATTCAGGAGCTTAAACAGAAATGAGAACTTAAGATCAAATAACTCCTAAAGGATATATTCACAACAACACAGCAAAGTTAGATGAAGAAGATAAAGACAGATCAACCACGATGCACATTAAGGAGCTAAGGTACTTCTAGTGGATTTCTCTAGTTGTTATGAAGGTCCAAAGAGAATTTCGAACTGTTCAAAAACTTAAGATGATATCAAAAAACTGCCTATGCTTCCTCACATCTTTTATGCTTTTCTTTTGATAAGAATAGCAGCAGGCCCCTTGTATAAATTGTACTTTGTTAATAATTCTGGTAGCAAGTAAGATTGAATACTTTATTTGTCCTGACCAGTAGGGAAACAACAGAAATACAAACTACTGCATAGCCAGGTGCTTCCAAGCTAATTAACACCTTTTTTTGGTTGGACTAAGCTAAGACAAGTTGCAAAGCACATATGCAAAACATGCAAAGAAGGAAAAGGAAAGAAAACACACCTACGCATGGAGGGAGAAGAGAAAAAGATTAGATAAGGGTGGGGGGAATAGCACAGCAGGCATTTTAGAAATCTCTGCTAAAATCATTGCTTAGTTGGCTGGGTGAGAGGAGGTTAAGATAAAGGCAAAACCTGTCTCTGAGCTCCCGTTTACCTCAGCAGATAAACAACTTTGGATTAAAGGCAGAAAAAAAGCTGAGATGTCAGCAGACTTCAAAAGCAGAACATTTTACTCAGTATACTTTCCATTAGCTGGATTGCTTCTAGCTCTCTCTCTCTCTCTCTCTCTCATATATTCCTCACTGATTTAGCTTACAATGGTGTCAATGACAAAATTGAAGTTACTGATAAAAGCCTCATGGAATCAGTCTAATCCATGCAGCATAGACATGCTGTTCCCTAACTATACCAAGCATTACTGTTGGGTAATTTTCTGCACAAAACCAGAAAAATAAAAAATACGTGCTTAGTATTTTTTCCCTTTCTCTCTCAATACATATTTTTTCTCATCTGTCCTCATGTGGCAGAAAGAAAACTACACTATCAAAATTAATTTGGGTGGTGTGGGTACCAGAAAGGAAAAATCCCATGTGTTAAATTTGATGTCTACAAAGCAAATCTGAGGCCAGATTCCTCTTTGGTAAAAAAAAAATAGGCTATTAAAGTGGGTAAACTAAATAGACCTGGAACAGCAAATTATCTAAACACAATTTCTAAGTTTATGAAGTCTGAGCGCTGTTCATCTCTCTTTGTGCTTTTTGAACCCTTCTTTTTTCCATATATCCTTTTTTGTGCTGTCACCTTATCAGGAACAAACAGTGGGGAGACGTGATAACAGTCTTTAAGTACCTGAGGCTGCTACAAAGAAGGAAATAAGCCATTCTCCTCATCCAGGGTGGATAAGGCAAGAAATAAGAAACTTCAGCTGAAGCAAAGGAGATCCAAGTTAGATATATGAAAAGGTTTTCCATACTTAAAATACTGGAGCCCTGGCTCAGACTGCCTGGGGAGATTGGTAAGTCTCTGTCACTGAAAGTCTCCACAAACAAGCTAGATCACCATCAATCCAGAATGACACATGTGTAATTTATCTTGCCTTGATGCAGACAGATGAGATGATTTCTTAAGGCTTCTTATACTGAGATCCTGTGATCTCTCAAGGTAAAAAAGGTCTGGATTGGGTCTGGTAGGTACTTGTAAAAAAGGTCACCTGACAAATTAGCTGTGGAACAATTTCTCACCCCTCTAATCAACAATTAGCCAATATCTCAACTGGGCAATGTTCTACCAAAAGTGTCAATAACTTAGTAAAAAGGGACTTCTGACGACTTTAGTCTACTAAGGTTGTTTTCTCAATCCCAGCTCTAAGTTGAAGTCTCAGCTACAACCCAATGTTTAGATTGCAATTTATCATCTTAGTAAATCCTTAGATCTCAGTTAATTACAGTGGGTGTTTCATGAGGCATACTGGAGAGAGATCTTAATCTAAATGGTGCTTTGAAGTGGCCAGGAAATACAGAGTTGATCAGTATTATATGCTGAGGGTACATTCCCAGCTCCAGCAAAAGAAGTAGCTCAACATCACACAGAAGTGAAAATAAGGCAGACACACATCCACTGGGCAGAAATCAGATGAGAGAGAAACAGGGCTCCATTTGCTCGTCCAGTTTTGTACCAGTTGCCAGACTTGAGTTTTAAAGTCATATAAAGCATAACCAAAGCAGCTACATTTTGCATGCAATAACTTAAAAAAATCCTAATGAAAGTTGAATAAGACAAAATAACACAAAGTTTTTATGAACAGAAAACTGCTTTGCTTGTTTGGAAGCTGTGTATTTCTACTGCTTTAAGAACACTCCAATTAAATCGTGAACATCTCCTGAAGTAGCAAAAGGAGGAGATTCACATCTCACTGTGATCTTTCCTACCTCCCTAGGTGCACTCCATTTCTGTAAGCAACCCTGTTGCTTAAAGAATGAAAAAAAAAAATAGAATTTTCCTCTTCAGGTTTTGAAGGCAGATCATTCTAAACAACACAGAAGGAAAATACCCCATCAAAAGCAGATCAAAGAAAACATAGACAAGAATTCTACAGAAAAATCTCTAGAAATCAGTTGGAAAAAATGTTTTAAGAGTCCAGTATAGCACTTTCTTCATTTATCGTCACAGAACACAACCTAATTTTGCATAGTTGGATATGAATAAAGTATTCTAGAGATTATATGTCATTTACCTTTACCTGAGTGCTAGCTAAAAGACATCTGCCAAGAGAGGAAATAGAGTTTCCCTTGGTCCTTAGCCACCCGGAGGAAAACCAAGTGTAGCTGCTAATCTGAACATTACTGAGCACTTAGGCTCTAATACCACAGTTGTGACTACAGGACTGAAGCTGCTCTATTCAGCTGTCCTGCTGCTAAACATATAAAAAATACTGGGCACACCAAGCCCACTAGAGTGCTAAGTATCATATGAAAATCAAAATAAAAGCAGTCATTGGGTAGGAGTTTTCTTCTGCTTAGACCAGTGCCAGGAAAGATTATCTCCACTGCTTGCACAGGAGTTACACAGAAGGGAAATCTGTATGAGAGGGAACTCAGAAGCAGTCCTGCACCAGAGGACTTCAGCAGGTGGACTGTTATCAGAGAGAGTGGGGCCCACTCAGTGTCTCACTAGGCTTTCCAGAAACCTCAGACGATGATGCAAGCTACTGCTTCAGGATAGGGTCACTGGCAGGATCCATCAACTCCAAAAGCAGTCAGTATCAAGAAGGAGCAGGGAGGGGAAAGATCGGAATAAACAACACAAATATATGGTGCTTCCACACTCACATCTACATAAATGGCACATGAAATAAGGAAGTGGTCACAGAAGAGAATGAAAGACTGAAGTCAGATGGGAGGAGAGCGCCCAGTACAACCCCACAGAGACTGGAGCAAGTGTAAGGTGCCAAGTGGAGACATTAGAGAAAAGAAAGGCAGAAATTTTACATTGCTTTTGATTTACAGAAGATGACACACTACTAAGATGCTTTCCAGTGTTTTTTTTTTTAAGCAGCAAAAAACTAGCAGCATGCAGATATTTTATTTCTAGTAACAAAGAAGTTTTAGTACCTAGACGTGGACAGGCACATTACTGGGTATCCAATATTGGTTGTGTCTTTACTGATACATTTATCAAGCTGCAGACCTATGCATTTCTCACTAGAAATGACTCTGGGTATATGGAGTACCTCATTCTTATTTATACTACGGTTGCATTACTCATTCAGTGTAAAGGATCCTTATTCTGTGTTGCCTCTATACATCTTCTATAACACCATCACTTTGTGAAAAGGCCTTGAAATAAATGAGAATCTTATCTGTAGGTTATAATCAATTATTGTACTTTATTTTTTTACTGTACATGTTATTTCATTTCATTACTGCCCTGTTTTCTTGTGATGCCTATTGTCAGTGACTGCAGTGACAGCATTACATTAATTTTATTTTCTTCCTGGACTCATCAGAAGGCTGTTCCACTGATAACATAAGGGAAAATCAAAAGTCTATCCAGACCAACTTCCCTTCCACAAGTTTACAGAACATAACCATGAGATGTATCCATATAAGGTGCCCATATACAGTCATGAGGGGTATAATAGACAAATCCAGATGTATGTACTATACACAAGATAGCAATAAACCAATTAACGAGAATTAGATGAATAAATTTCCAGGCTCTGCAAATAAAATCTACCAGTTAGAATACAAACTGCACAGCTATTTGCATTTACTTTTAGTGTGCTCTCAGGAAAGTACTAATCACCTCCTCAAATCCCTATAATTCCTTAGAAAACACCATAAATTACTCTTCTTCTATCTCATACGTAGCAGGAACACATCTTTCAATATACTGCAATTATACCAGTTCTGGATCTGAAATCTACAGTTCCACAATCTACTCTGTGGTCACACTGATAATAATATAGTGCAGGCTTTAGCAGACTTAATACCACTTTCAGGACACTGTGATATCACATACAGACATAAATCTGTTATGCAAGATGCAACTCCACACTTTCTCACCTAAGTTTTTCCCATTTCTAGAAAACCCACACACAATTTCACCCTGCAATGAATATTTCCAAATTTAACTTTTTAAACTGTCTTAAGTATGGAGAATATTTTTGCCTGGGTGGTCCACAATTATGAAGAAAAAGATATTAAAAGAGAAGGGAAAAGAAAAGGAGAAAAAAAATAGCATGTATGAGAAGAAAAGAGAAAATGTGTAAGATGGTGTGAGAAGGGTGAAAAATACAGAGGAAAGAAGAAAACATGTCAAAGCAAGTCTGCAATAAAAAAAAATTAAGAAGGGGCAGAAAGGAGAAAATATAATACATGTATAGTACAAGATGATATATAAGAAAAAACCATATGATTCTCATTATAATCCCCCATTCTGACTGTTGACAATTCATTACAATACAGCACCTAAAGTATCTATTATACTTTTCAGTCTGCTAAAGAATAGATGTTAAGAAGATAGATGCTGAAGTATGGTATCAACACTTCCCTACAGCTGCAAACCTCACTATCAGCACAGATAAACCTGTGCCAGGATACCTTTCTTATCAGAATATGGGCAACAAAAAGTTTAAAATCATGTTAGATTGAAAAGACCATTCTTGTTGCAGCTCCCTTACAGCAATCAGAAGAGCAGCACAAGCATATGTTGAAATCAAAACACCTTTGCCTCTTGATAGTGGGATATTAATTACGTACTGGGAATCAGCATTAAGAGAATGATTTCTCCTTACTGACCTATGCCTGCTAAGATGCTGAGCTACAAATTTAAGTACAAACATTCTGGCCCAATCTTATCCCTTCTTAAATTCTGGGAATAAGCAGGTTTGCAGAAATTTTGGTTATCAAGATTTCTGAGGCCTGAAAATCATATCTAATGAGAAGTGCCTTGTTTGCTCCTACAAGAATAAAAACCTGCTTTTGACAGCAAGAGATCTTATCTCTGGCCAACATTTCCACACTGAAGGAAACATGGTTAATTACAGAGTTTTATTTGTTTATGAACAGTTCTAGGAGAGAAAGAAAAACAAAATTATGGATCATTAGTGAAAAACCTTCCTGATAGTGAGCTCTATCTGGCTGTGAAATTGTTTCTCAGAGGAAAAGAGTCCATTGGTCATTTTTAACAGGAATGGATAAAAATCCCATAGAAAGTAATGGAATTCAACACAGTTGACTCAGAGCTTCAGAAATTCTTAATCAAGTCTTCTGAAGAGCTACAGCCTTAGATACAGAGTTCTACCAATGGTCTTAAAATCCCTAGGGAAAGACTGCAATTCTGAATTCACAAGAAACAATTCACAAGACTATTTCATATTTGAATAACATACGAATTCATCATTCACACCACATGTACTCTCACACCACACTTGATCTGGCTTATTAAGTCTTTCTCACTTCTAATTTACACACAAATATTCATGCAGCCTTCCACTTTTATATTTCAGGTTCATTATCTGAAATACATTTATTGAGTTATACCAGTCAATAGTTATGAAACTGGGATCATTGTCAGAAATATCAGTATATTTTTCTGTAAATGACAACATTGATTTGCTAGTGAATTCCATGCTTTGTAGTTAACGGTGATAAGAATTACCTTTATTTCTTGTATTACATTTTTATGAAATTGTTATAGTTCTTCATTAGTTCCTTGATTTTTTTTTCTTTGATGGTTAACCTAAATAGTCCTAGAAGCAGGATGTCTTTGTTATCAGCTATCAGGGAACTGTTTGTTCCCCGGGGAAGTCCCATTATTTCCATGCACTGTGCTTTCACCTACTGCACAATGCTGGCTGACAAATTTCAAAGAAATCTGATAGGTTTATTTACTACAAAGCTGTCAGAAGGGGCAGATGTAGAACAAAATTCAGAAACTGAATTGCAAATTAGAACCTGTTAAGTAGGTCCTAATTCCTTACTAGTTTAATTTTACTAAATTAAATTTATTCCCATTCTAAACAGGAGTATACCCCATCCTAAATACATCACTGGACATGTTAGCAAAAGCAGAGCAACAGATACAGACTGACTGATGTCATGGGGAGGATTTCTTCAAGTATTACTCCCTATAAAGTGAAGAACTTCTTTCTTCTATACGCCCAAACATCAAGGGACTCTGCACAGAAAGGGTGTCTCAAAGACTGTAGTGCTTCTTGCTACAATTTTCTATTCATTCTTGTGCCTTCAAATATACATGATAACGTTAGTGGTGGGAAAAGTGCATAAATTATTATCGGCTAAATGAGCATTCATTTTGCATGAAGACTTCCTGTTTTGTAATCCAGTCTTTTCACAACTCAAAATCCCATTGCCCTATTATCTTCTTCCATACTTCCTGGGAGAAATAGCAGATCCCATCATCTTACTCCAGTTGTTTGTCCCATCTTTTACATATTTCATGCTTTTCTGGTTATGAAAATCAGGAGCTAGTCATCACAGCATGGTGTGTTTAGCACACACTAGACATTAGCTGCTGGAACATTTCATGAGTTATGATTTAAAATTTAAGAATTATGGATGGTCAGAATATGAGACACAAGTACCCTTTTTGACCTGGCTCTTCAGAGATACTTTCCTGCTTTCATTAATTGTAGAATCACACTTTATACTGTTATTTCAATTATAAATAATTAGTGCTTAATCAGTGTTGTTATAAACAGCCAAGCAAATACCACAGACTATACTGAAGTTCACTGGATGATAGGTTTTAATAGCTGTGGCTCATCATAACAATAAAATATTCTCCCCTTATGTGTTGTGAATAACAGCAGTATTTTCTCATGATGCTTATTTGTCACATATGAACTCTCCATAAACCATTTACCATTCGTTATAAATAAGAGTAGATAAAATTTAATAGACAAACAAGTGAAAGCTCTGAAGACACATGACCATTTTCTGCTCAGCAGTCAGTCAGCTGGATGTCCTTGCACAGAAACATATACACGCTCATCTCTCCTTTGACTTGAAACAGAGATATTCACAAAATCTTACTGATTGTAATTAGGAGATTAGATATTCTATGTGACTCCTATATGGGTGAAAAAACTTTCATTATGTGATGAAATAGTTGTGTATACTGCTCTCTTGCTCATCAACCACTTTTATGCTCTGCAAGAATAATAATCTTTCTGGTCTTCCTGAAGGTGACTTCCATCCACAGGAAGAATACCAAGATACTTAATTTCTATATACTCCAGTATAATTTAGAATAAAAAAGTGCATGCAACAGAATAGCTGTTCCAGTGTCACATATGGCCAAAACACTCTGTAAATTAATGCAGGCACTTACCATTTTGACTTAGGGAAATCGATCAAAATATTACGCAAGTTGCTTCACCCAATTCTACCATGGAGACTAATGCTTTTATAAAAGGGTCATTCCTAAACCATATGTATTTATTTAAATTTAGTTAGCAAGTCAAGGCACTTCATTAAATGCACACTAGAATTTTATGGCATCCTTGGGTTTGTTTTCTTTTTCTTTTCAGTCTCCTCCATCCCCTCCAGTCTCAAATATTTAGCAGTGATTTATTATTTCCTATGGGGACTTACAGAAATGCCATTTCATTTCCCTGTATAGTTTCTATTTTTCTAGGATGACTTATGGTTGAGAGCATATTTTTACATGAGAGCCCAAGTACTGTCACCTGATTAGGAAAAAAGAAGGGCTCAGCACACACATGGAAGGGGAGAAGATTCAAATCCTACGCCATTCTTTTCTTCTGTAAAAGTAAGTATACCTTCCATAATGCTACACGCATTAGTAATAAGCAAACACTGATATTTCCAAAAGCCCGGCAATTACAGAAAATCTTGAAGGCTTTTGAAACTTCTGGACCATCACCTTAGAGGAACTTAGGTAGATAATGCAGCTGATGAAGCTCTTAGAAACTCACCCTTTTTCCTTAACCTAGGGAACAGCCTGCAGTCATGTGCTGACAGGAGAAAAAGCCTACCAAGGTCCAGTTCAGCCTCTGCTATGACATAGGCTAAGTCCTCTGAAATCCAAAGGTCCTGAATAAGGGCAAAGTGATGCAGATAAGCATTTTTAGACTGCTGGTGGAGCCTGCAGAGGCATCTGCCAGGAAGGGCTGCAGTTTGTGCACATCCATGTGTGAGCTGGGGTCTCCATCAGTGCCTATCAGGTATGGCCAGAGGTGCACTCCAGGTGCACCTTTGAGCAATAGAGGGTAACCACCGGGCTTGAAATTGGCTGCCTTTTTCTGGTAAGCAGTACATGGAACTGAATATATTTCAAACACAAATACTAGTGCTCTCTGCAGGGAAAATGATTCTAGCAGAAGTCATATCCACCTCAGAAGAGCTGAAGAAGGTAAGAAAATTGCAAAATGGGGAAGGTTTATGCGCAAGTAGAAAATACACTAAGATTATTTGACTTGGAAGACAGGATTAGGAAGATTTACAAGACCATGAAAGAGACAGAAAAGATGAATAGGGAATAATCAGTCACTATTTCACAATAAGGAAGAGAAATCAGATTAGCAAGCCAAGGCTTCTTGAAATATAAAAGGAAATACTTTTTTTTTTCACATAATTCATAATTAAAGTTGTGATCACAAGTATAAATGGACTGAAAACATCATTAGAACAATTCACAGAAGAAAATTCCACTGATGATTTAAACACAAAGATGTAAATAAAACCTCTGACCTTGGAAGATTTCTGGGACATGGGAATGTATTTCAGAAAAGGGATAACTTTATTTTTGCACTGGTTTTATACTTTTTCTTCTAATATTTTAATTTTTATTTTAACATCTGATTGTGACTGGATATGAACAGGAATCTCCAGCTGTGTATTAGAGTTAATTAACGAAGATTTCCCTTTAGTTCATGTTGCGAACAAACATGTATCCTTCCATTGTGTCATTAACACTATTGTGGACTTCCAAGCAAGCATCATGTGGTAAACTCTTTGGTATAATGCAGAACCTGAAACACTTAGAGAAACACAGTTCTGCAAGGTATATTTTAAAATACAATAACAATCTCATTATGTCAATCCTAGACCGCATCAGAATTCTGACTGTTCTGCCGTTTTGGACAGACAGTTCCACTCATTGTAGTTTTAAGAGTATCTAAGAGTTAAGAGTAAAGGACTACAGTGTGTCACTGTATAAGAGAATGCATTTTTCATGCAAGGCCCTTGCTATAATGCTGACAGCATATTATGAATATGAAAGCAAAGTCATCTTCATAAAAAAGCTAAAAAGAAAATAGATTTGTGGCACAAAGCAGAAACATCCTAGTTGTGGTCTGTAGAGCACAAAGGGTAGATAAGACATTTCTTGGCTGTCTGGGAAGAACAGTTTCATCACAAAGCCCTTCCTCTGTCTCCTTTTTTCCAATGACAGAATTGTATTAAAAAGGAAGATACAAATGTACACATTCCTAATCTCACTTTTCCTTGTAAGCCATTGATATTGCTGTTGTCAGGATGTTGTGGGTTGAGAATCAGTGAAGAGATGTCCCAAAAAGATAATGTATCTTTAAAATGTTTTGGAATCCCTGTAATAAATAATGCATATAACAGCATGAGAAATAATATGACTAAAACCTAAAAGGCACAGTTCAGGAGTTATCAGATCAGCTGGATTAAAAGTTAAACCTTCAGACCTGAATAACTCAAACTGAGCTCCAGATCTGAACATAACTTCATATGTACAATTCAAACAAGGTAATTAATTTTTAACATAAGCAATTTCGCTTCTGTGGGAAAAAGACTATCTAGTACAAAGCATGTCCATCCCAAGATAAATACCCTAAAGAATATGGCATATGTGATCTTCTAAGTGCCCTCACAATAATTACACTTTTTGAACTCTGCTGCATCCAGTATTGCTTGAGGACACCAAGATAAATAGTGAGTAGCTTTAGCGTAAACAAACAAGATACAGATTAATAAAGCTATAGATAGCTATTACACAAAAATTGCTGTACATTTCATAAAGTTAAGCTTCATCCCACCCACTTAATGTGGAGAATTCAGGTATGTAAGGCAAACCAGAGCCTTTCATTTTCATTACCTTGCCCAAAAGCCCAAGTTAAGAATTCAGCTTTGGGCCAAAACACCACAGTTGTTAGTACAAAACAGGCATCATTGAGTTACTTTCAAAGATACACTGATAGTTAACAAGCAGCAGATAAAAAAAAAAATCCAAATTTAATCGTGTGGTTTTTCGTTAGTGTCATTCACTCATCCAGTATGCAGCTATCAGGGGCTGCTGAATGCAGTGGAGTTTGTCATGGGCTTGCGTGATCAGGACCTAGCTCTGCATAATGACCATATCAACAATGTCTCAGGCTGGCAGCTGAGGCACATAACTCAGAGATACCGGCACCCTTTTTCTCCGTTCCACAGGTATTGGAACTGCCTGCCTCTAGGAGTGCTTTACTGGCACGGCCAGCTGATTTTTCCAGGTGGGGATTAGCTACGTTTATAATACCCTTCAAAATATTCAGCTGCAGGAACTGCAGAGATTGGAAAGGATTTTATTAAATGCAAGGAGAACAAAGAACTCACAATCTCCTACAGTGTATTAAAAGAGTGGTTCCATGCATAAGCAAATAAATAATAATGCATTCACATAAATATAATGGATTTCTCTTCTCCATCTATGGTTTTTTCCCTCCTGCAATTATTTCTGAGTGAAGTGAAATTGTAAATAGCTTTACCCACTAAATGATCTTGAGAAAATTATTTCTGAAGTGCCACAGTGCAGCTTGGGGGCTTTTCCCAATCATTCAGTGCTCAGATGATTAGCTTGAAGCAAATTTTTGCAACTATGCTCACCAGGGCAAAAACACATTGTGAGGAATGATGAAAGCAGAACCTAAGTCACATTTGATTTTCAGCAGCAAAAGGCTTTGAAATAGGACTGCAAAGATGCTGAAGGCCACAAGAGAAGTGCTTGCAAGAGCTGGGGTTGTGAACTGGAACAGTGAAAGCTGCAGTTGTCCATGCTGAACTAGCTAATCTACAAACTTCAGTTCAGGATAGAGATGCCAGGCTTGGACTGCATGAGAGCCAAGGAGAGCAGAGAGCACTGCATGTGAGAAATGAAGCACACTGGAAACACTGCCAAGCAAACCCAGGTTGGGACAGCATGGACGAGTGAACAGCCCTGGCAGAGCTGTACAGTACCCCTGCATGGTGCCTGGCTCTAGCCAGCAATGCTCAGCCTTTCCACTCAGAAAAGACAAGAGCAAACCCATCAGTTTTACGGTTTCTTTGGAGTCTCAAGGCTCTTTATCTCTCCAACTAAGGCATCAAGAAAAAGAAGTAATTATCTACCTAGTTTGAATTAGTTCCTTCCAGAAAATGGTAGAGAAGAGCCTTTGAAACACCTGCATAAAACACTCCTGTGACTAAACTAATCTTCCACTCCATTACCAAGATTCCTCCATGGAAATGCAGGCATGAAACTGTTCTGATTGAAGAAATGTACTGCTTTGGTCAGAAGGTGATTCTTTTACGCAGTAGGTTTCAAGAAAATCTACCAATTCCTCCCAGTTTCTGTGAGAAGCTTACACCTTACGACAACTCAGCAGCCACAAAAAATCTCCTAAGTAGTGAGTATCTTGATTGTTTTCATGACAAAGGAAATAATTTGTACAATATATCACTTTCAAAAACAGTTATCATAAGCCATTTCACAGAAGCCAACTTATTTTATTATCTATAATGTATTTCACTAAGATTTAACTTTATCTTTTTTTAAAACCAAGAAGCAGTTTTGATTCTCATAAGGTTCCAGTCATTTCAGTCTGGAAAGTACAACAGTCTCCAAGTAGAAAAGGAAGCAGGTGCTTCTATGTAAGGGATACAATCTGTAAAATATGCTGAAAACCACCTACAAGTACAATAAAGTATTTCTAAAAATCTGAAAATATTATATGCCAAAGAGCGTGATCTGTTGCTGGGATAAAGATGAGAGTGCTTGTGAGTAGGATGAATGACCTATTTTGGCCACTCCAGCAATGGCTTTCAGACCTCAAGAATTTCCCCTCTCTGCACTTGAACGTACATCAGCAATGATGCCTTAACATCATCTATACACTAGAAGATTGCAATATAGTCAGGAGATTTTATTCATCAGAAATATGCACAACTTGGGTTCCATCAGTCTCCACATCAGCCTTTGGAGATGTGTGAACATCCAAGGAAGAGGCAGAAAATAAGGATGTCCAAAGAAAGAGTTTATCTTGATTCTCATCATGCCCAGAGTTATTCAGCTTCACTCTGTTAACAGAAAAGGATGTCAGGATAGCTACCCAAGGTGCTGTTAGGAAATGATTGGTGCCCATCTGCTCACTACTTTTCTTCACCAAACACATGCACTCTTGTCATACTGCAGTATGGCTCATGTCCATTCTCTGATATAGCCAATGCACACAAACAGGTTGTTTAGGAGGCTCGATAGCTGAGTTAAATCACTGCCAATCAAAAACAGCTGCTCATCAGAAAGAAATTTTGCCACTGACGCAAGAGAGGTGTTGGTCTTGTTCCTTTAACTGGATGTGGTCACAAGGCAATATCTCCTCACCAAATACAACCCATTCTACACATCTCTGCTTAAAGATTGTTGGCTGAAAGTGAAGTCTACCCTAGAATAGTTGGTGTGGCAGCCTTTCAGATAGACAATGGCTGGTTCTCACTCGTGAAACCAGTAGGAGTCAGTTCTGGGAGGTATCCAATTCCGCAAGTTCTCTGTGACTGAAGCAAGATCCACAATTATGCATAGCCCTAGATATCATGATGGGAAGCAATAAATGTAAGAAAACCATATGTAATCTTCTTCATCTCCTATTTTGATAGAAGAATTAGCAAGCCGTAAGATTGACTAGGACAGACTGAGTGTTTCTGTCAGAAACTGATAGTATAAGTGTATCCATTAAAATGGATTTTTAAATGTATGTTGGCCTGAGGGAAGCAGCTTTGCTCAAATCTTTGTAAACAGCTATTCACTCCCTCCCTGCCTTTTGAAGTAGATGTTCATTGAACTGTGAGAGGGAAAAATACCTAAGTCTGGGACGTGTTAAAGATCTGCAGCCTCATCAAAAGGTTCAGGTACATCTTTTGTCACTATGATGGGTACAGCTCATCTCCACTTACAGTAAATTAAACAGATCCCAGCAGCTGAGACCACACTATGTCAAAGAACTAGGTGTGCAACAGAGCAGAAGATACAATTGGAATAGCCATCATCAACAACATTTTGTCAGCTAAGAAATGACTCCTCTGATCTACTTCCTCATCGCTAATTTATTCCAAAGCATCATCTATTAAGGAATATTATTAGATGTCTTCTTGGCTTTGATATTTCATACTTGAAACCAAAGTTTAATTTTTGATCCATGAACATGTTTTAGTGAGGGACAAAACTACCACAGAGCTATGAGGGAGTATCTCATCTGCTACAGTACTTTCCCCTGTAAGTAAATAACGAGTAAATGACATGGACTGACTGTAGGAAAACAATTCAATCATTTTTAGCTGGTCTCTAATTACCGCAAAAACTTAACAGTACATACACAACCATCTCTGCATTAAACCAATATATTCCCAGAAGTAAACAGGGTAAAGGTGCTTCAGGACACTAAAGACATCTCCTTAAAAATCTCCTGGCAGGAAGACAAAGACAGGGAACTCTCTGCTTCTTTTGATATTTTTGTGTAAATGACCATTCACCCTCTCTGTTAAAAATGTAACTGTTTTTCCATTTGAATATATTTAGATTCATCTCTAAGTTACTGTTTTTCATTATATATTCCTCTACAGATTAAAGATCCCATTAGTGCCTGGCATTTTCTTCCTGTAAACACACTTTTATACTGACACCAGGTCACCTCAATTTTCCTTTACGAAGGTATCTTTTAAAAACGATGGAGCGGTGTTGCAGATAATATACTTGGGGACACTTTCAGATACTTGTTTTATTCTGTACCTAATTTTTCTCTGATATTTCAGACGTTCCAAAAGTATGCAGGCTTCACATGTGAACTAGTTAGGAATTTGACGAAAGTGTGGAACTACAGCTCTGCAGAGCTGCACCATACTTTTAAAATAGATAAAGGTTTTGCCTTCTGTCTTTCTGAGATCCCAGATTAGAAAATGGTATTCTTTTTCTAGGTTCAACAGAGTACTGCATTTTTTCACTGTATCGTCATTCTTGGTGGATATTTTCAATAGCTGCAATAGTTTACCCTAGAAGTGGCTGCATATGCCTATGGCTTGAAAGGTACATCTGGAACACTGAGAACTATCAGAGATTACTTTTTTCAGGAAAAGTAGTATTAAATGTATTAACTTTTAATACAGAGTAAATGTCTGCTAGAGAAAGCACTGAATATAAAAAGTTCAGTTTTATTTTTGACCTCGAGATTACAGTTTGTATGTTTTACAGAGTCACTGTAGCAATCTGAAACCACACATGCTTTGCATTTAACCATGCCAACAATGATGAATCTGGCTATCAGAGGAAATACTTAAAGCTGTCAGTTTGAATTAAGGCTATATTTATCCTTTAAAATGCTGCTGATAATAATGACTTCTCCAAATAGTCAATAACTCCTTGAAAAAGATTAAAAAAAGAAAAGCACGGGGAGCAGCAAATCAGATTCATATTTTTCACATAGTACCTTCCACTCTACCTTCTCTGTTCAGGTAAATTCAGGAGCTCTATAGTTATGAACCTATGACTTGAAAACATGTGGAACAAAAACGTAGTCCCAGGGCATCAATTTAACAATCTCAGTCAGTCCTAAACAAATAATTCATTGCAAGATCTTTAAGGACAGGCTTAAAGTTAGGCACATGCTTGTGCATTGTCTTTAGTGAAGAAAAAAGATCTCTCAGATACCATCACCATTTTCAGAGTAAATTTTTCTTCTTCAAATCACCCTAAACTTTTTCCAATCCAGACTGTGTGGCTAAAGTAATTCCACGACTTCCCCTCTTCCCCTTCCCAAAGTGTTCCAGATAAAAATACATCTTCCATTTCGATTCTTCTCACAGAAGAAAAATGAGTGGAGAAACACAAGGGTAGCTGCACAGGTGTTTTTACTTCATATATAAAAGAACAACTTTGTTTAAAATGTTTGCAGCATTAAGAACCAGTAATTTAGCAAGAATTGAAAAAAATTTCTGTACCTTGGAAATAACTATCTGTTTTTCAAATGTGTGGGTGGTGTAGAGATGTCATGACTAATGTGATCTGCAATACAACTTGATCAAAGTGCAGTGACATCAGTACTCGTACAGAGTGCTACACTGTCACCCCTAGAATATAAAGTCCACAGAGTAGATACAACTTGAGTTATAAAGGAGAGATTCCTATTGATTCCTGCAAATGTGTTACACTGGGAGAGGCATTTTCCAGAAAGGGGACTGAGTTTCCTTCAGTTTTTCAGCTGAAGCTGTCAAAGATGTCAGCAAACTATCAATGTGCTTTTTAAAGAGTGCTAACTCCTTGTCTACAGCAAAATAAAATTTCTCCAAATGAAAAAGGTCAGCCAAAATTTTACAAAATACATGATAACTCTCTATCACTATGGAAGTGGACAGGCATCCACCTCCTTTCTTCTGCAAATTCCAGTAGTCCTTTCTTGCTTTAACTATCAGCAGAACCTGCTGAACACACAGTCTATGAGCAAATAATGAATTGAAAGGATAATAACTATCTCCATGTGGAAACCTAAGGCTCCTATATACTTCAGGTTGCCAGATTGAGTATTACATCTATTAAGCCAAATAAATCACCTGTGTACTGTACTAGAGGTAATCCATAAAGGAATTTATTTTTTCTACCTTTGTACCAACCTGTGTTAATTTAGATAATGATAACTGATGATTTGCCACATCAAATGATTGCAATAACTCCATAAAGTTTTATCCTACCAATCGGCCCTTCTCAATTAAAGAAAGAACAGCATTAATCACTGCAAGCCAAGGTTTCCTAGGAGAGCTTCTCTTGCTATCACTGAACTGATAAGAGGGGTCAAGAGGTCACCATCTGAAATCTACCCAGAGCTTTCAATAGACCTGTTACCACTATTGCACCAACTGATAACAGTCTGTACGGTTTCATTCCAGCCTGCACACTGCAAACATATCTCACTAATACAATAACCTTGGTTTATTTCCATATGCTGGGTAATTGCCATGTACTAAGCGATAAATTAAAAAGATTAACCAAAGTACTAACTACAATAAAGCAGCTAATTTAAGAATTTCAGCTCTATATTATCTTCTCTTTATTGAAATTGAACTTAAAAATCCTCCCTCTGCTTCAGCTAATGATAAAATGTTAGATAAAGATAGGTTTCTGTATTCTCTATTGGTTGACAAATAACAGTTTATCCTCTAATTATGAAGCTCAAATAGCATTTTCCTTGACTGCAATTCCACACTTGCGTTTGGATCTTAGCCTGCCTAAGTGGAAGACTGCCCCCACAGCAGTAGTTGTCAGTCTCCTGCAGGTTAGAGGACAGAGAAGCTGTCAGCATGTCAACAAAGGCATTTCCAGAAGAAATTCCTGGTGTGATGTGGAAATAGCGAAGATGAAGAACAAATCACCAAGGCCCCATCAATACTCTGGAGTTTATAGAGCTTTTGCCATTATCTATAAGCCTTTCAAAGCACATTGAAATGCTGTAGTTCAACAATAACAAAAACTCCTTCAGTTAACCAACAACTCATTAAATCTTTGGGGAGGATGTCTGTCCTCTCTGCATCACTCCCTAAATAAACAGCATGTGTTGATGGTCAGGAAGATTCAGGCTATTTTGGTCCTGGAAGGTGGAGAGAATTCCAAACCTGGGTATGAAAGCCAAATTCTGCACCACTAGTCACCTACTTGGGCTCTTTTGCACCCCAGTGTCTCTCTGATTGTAAGTCCTCCATTCCTATTCTGAACATTGGAAAGACAGAAAGTGAGTGAAACACATATATGCCAGATGTGTGCTCAGAAGAGGGCTTTAGAATGAGGCTGTGCAATTACATCTCCAAAACACACATTTACAATACGGTATCTTGATAAACATTGCTCCTTACTACCATTCATAAAATCATAGAATCATAGAATCATTAAGGTTGGAAAAGACCTTAAACAAGTTAAACAGGACTGCCCCCAGTACTGAGCCCTAGGGAACCCCTCTAGTGCCTGGCTGCCAACTGGCTGTGGCACCATTTACCACTCTCTGGACCTGGCCATCCAGACAGTTTTTAACCCAGTGAAAAGTGCACCTGTCCAAGCCGTGGGCTGTCAGCTTCCCCAGGAGAATGCTGTGGGAGACAGTATCAAAGGCTTTACTGAAGTCTAGGTAGACTACATCCACGGCCTTTCCTTCATCCACTAGTCAGGTCACCTGGTCATAAAAGGAAGTTGTGTCATAAGTTGAAGATTAAGAGAAATCCTCTCCTCCTGGGTTGGCACATCCTGGGAGTACTGGGAAAGGTTATATGTTCATTGCAAATAACATTTAGCATCACACCGTAGCTTTCCCTCTTTGTAGTACAAAAGCAACACAAGGCTTTTTGCCTGAATCGTATTTATTCTGCCAAACTCAGAGCACATCTATACAAAAAACATAACTATGTCTTACTCCTCTCTGTGCTCAAAGCCGTCTTAAAATGAACCAGCTGCAGCTCTGCAGCTACATTACTGTGGTGCTGTGCCCAGGCTAACACGTCCTGCCACTCAACAGGTCTCATTATCTGGGTCACAATGCCAGGCTATCACAACTCTGTAAATTTTAGACTTGATGTTATTCATGTCTGAATAACTTCATAATCAGGCAGAGTGTTCTCATATCCTTCTCCATCTGTCCATTCTGTCCACACCAGCTCTGTCTGAAAAAATGTTTTCAAGCTTCATCTTAAAAACAGTTTTCTGACTCTCTTCATCTCCCTGTCTCTCTTTGGAAACTGTCCAAAAACCTCACCACTGTAAGGGTTAGGAATTTTCCTGTCATCTCCAAATTCCATTTATCCATTGCAAATTTATACTGTTATCTTTTTACATAAAATTTGCCTTTCTGAGCTTAAAAAACATTGTCCTCCTTTGTGCTTAACTGACTGATGCAGCTACAGAGAATAATCACCTCCACTCCTAGCATTTGCTCTGCAAGGCTGAATAAATCAAACCGGTTTACAATCATTTTCTGTTAAGAACTTTTCATTCCTCAACAACCTAGAAACTCTATATCTGTTCCAGAAGAAATTCATCTTTCTTGAACAGGAGTGACTAAAACCAGACACACTTTCTAAAAGAATCCTCATCAGTTTGGTACAGAACAGCACTAATGCTTCCTTGTTTCTGCTGGATGTATGACAGGTCTGCTGATATATCCTGGGATATAATTCGACATTTCCATCACCTTTTCATGTTTTTTCAAAACCTTTTGTTTCACAAAACTGCACTTTAAATCTCAGAGGAGTATGTTCATGCACAACATATCTGATCCCTTTTAATTCCAAGAAAAGACAATCTTCATCAGAAAAAGTTCAGATCTACATCTAGGCACAAACACCTTGGAATCTGACTATGTTCAAAAGTTGTTTTTAATTGGATCTATCTTTTCTTTGGAGTACGCTATAAAAATGCTCCAACTAGAGCTCTGACATTTTTTGTTTGGGACTAATTTATATTGATGCAAAAAATACAGAGCAGTTGAATAGCACAACCACACCAGATGTTTTCCAAACCAGTTTCGAAACCCAGTTCTTTTTCAGAAATAGTCAGTCAAGAGAAGCAGAATGTTCTCCATCTCCCTGGACTGGCTTACTCACTCTATCCATTAATCCCTCTGATGTTTTGAGTAAAGCAAATACAAGAGCATTTTCTTCTCTGAATCCCCTTCATGCTTTTTGCAATTCTGCTACAATGCAAAAGATCCTGCAGAACCAGTGTGGTTTGTCAGCCAGATCTGACACCAGCCTTGGCCTCTCTTCTCTCGAGTGGCTCTTGAAATTCAACAAGAAGATGACTCAAGTGCTGCTGGAGGGAGGGAGGGTATAGTGATGCCATTCACACCATACTCCATATAATTTCTGAAGAACTCACAGCAAATGGCACCTAATAATGTCTTCACCACCAGCTTTAACCAGCTCCTCTCTGGATTGTGATTAAGTTCAATCTTTACCAAACAGACCCTGTCAGGTATTTTATATTACTTTGCATGGGTTTTTTTCCCTCTGGATATCTTAAGTTATTTCTTCTGCTGTGGAAATAATTTGATTTTGAGCCAGGTTTTCAGCCAAGATAAGTCTGTGCATTTCTGCTGAAGTCAGTTCACACCACCTGATGAGCTTTCCTTCAGCAGACAGATGTGGTTTTTTATCCCAATTGTTTCTTCAAGACAGGAAGCGAACTCTTTATACTATCTATCTTTGTATTTCAGGTCAAATCCAGGACACCAGCAGCAAACTATGTAAGTTAATTTAAGCAATGAATTGGCTGCATTTAAGAAAACTAAACAAAAAATGTATGTACTAAAAAACATACAGGGCCTGGTAACAAATAAGCTTAAATCTCAGTTTAAAACATGCCAAGAGTTCATTTTCAAAATCAGTTTGCAAATTTGTGCCCAATTTACCTATCTACAAGGTGACAATAATGATTGAGACATCACACAGCAGTTTGAAATTCAGAAAACACAACCTAAATGCTAGGTATTAATATCTAATTTTTTTTTCATGTAAACACACAACAGTCCTTAACCATTGTAACAAAATTGCACTGAAGTGTTGGAGATTATGTTTTCATAGAATTCCTTTTAATTTAGATCCTCCTCAAGTCTCCTTTTAGCTCTGCTCTATTTTGCAGAAGTATTTTCCATATTGATTTGTCTTTGCTTAGGTAGGTGGTTCTTTTTTTCGAATGAGAGATTTTCCAGGTGTTCTCTACATTCAAAAATGGCCTTTGAAGCCATCCAATATAATTTCAGCTATATTAATTCAATCCACTTGCTATCCTTGAAACAATTTTTGACTTTGCAGAAACAAGCGTTTGCATCTAATGTAGCAAGTATTGTAAATTGCCCTTAAGTGCTTAAAAATTAGTTTCAGACTGTATCTGGCATTCATTCGTCACGTAAATGCAGCCAATATAAGGCTTTTATCAGCAACATCCAACGTATCTGAAAGCCACAGATGAACTGTCAAATGGCAACAAATTTTGTTTGAATCTAACCTAAGCAAGATTTGAAATACAGGAAAGTATGCAGCCAGTTAACAATCTAAGAAGAAAGATAGTTTGCTTCACAAGTATGGCAAGGCACATCTTCCAATATGGGGGGTGTATGTATACATATATTTATATATGTATGTGTATACACACACACATATATATATCACACCTGGATGATGAGTGTCCATTTTTTATCAAATTAGTTTACAGCACATTACAATCCCACCACATTAAAGCCAGACCAGAGTTCTATGATGCAATGAAGCTGAACAGACACATACTGGTGGTGTGTGTGTGTTTGCAGGCCTGAAGTCTGAATCCCTGAATGATTAAACAGGGAAAACTTCTACTGAAGTAAAAAGAACAATGTCAGATTAAGCCTAATCCTTTCTACCTCTAAATACAGGAGCCATTATACTAATTTTCCAAATGTAAAGCTATAGTATTTAATTTTAAGCACTTACAACTAAAGTAAATAATTACTTAAAAATCTGATTTTCATCACACAAGAATTGTGGCTTCCACTGAAGACAGTTATAGTCAAAAGCATTCAGGCTTAGATCAGGTATAATAATAATAATAATAATGGTATTGAAGTACATAGGTCTTATTGTGTCTCTTAGTTTTTCAACTTACTCAGCTTGCAGATAAATATCTAAATAGGTGCTAATGCTCCTGCATGCATGAAATAAATGGAGAGGCATGTTCCTTTCCTCACCTTCAAACTTCACACTCTTTCTACCCTGCCACAGCTTCAGTAATACCTATGACAGCTGAAAAATACGTGTGAAAGCCTCCTAGTTCTTTTTTAAGGGTCTACCAAGATCTCTATATATAGTTCTCACTGTCATTACCTCTTGGTACTCACTAACTTTCTTTAAAGAAAGTTAAGAGTGAATTTGATCTCCACCTTTCTGATGTAAAATAATTTGGAGATATGAGGTATTACACTGTTTGCCTTTTAGAGGATTACCTTTTGTAAAAAGGCACTGAAAATCCTTTGAAAGAAAGAGATCTTTTTCTTCACCTTAAATTTTACATGGCAAGCAAAGATCTTTGTTTGTGGGTAGGCAAAGCAGGAGGTAAGGCTCTCTGGTTCATTTAATGAATTTCACATAATCACATCAGAAGCCTGTACAGCAGCAGAATTAACCAGAAATGGTTCTTTAGAAAAACCCCTTGAAACTAAGCAATTATTTGAAAAATTGGCCCAAACCCTCTTGCATTTATGCCAGTTTGAATGTGATGCAAATTCACTAGCTTCTGTAGCACTTTCAGATCACAGCCATAGCAAGAAAAGAACCAAACCCTATCTTCTTATTCCCAGCTCATAAGCAACACGAATTCAGCCTGAGGTTTATGAAATCACTTCCGTGCCACATATCCCTCCATTCTTCCTTTGCCTCATTTGCTGAACAAATGAAAAAAATCACTTTCCGTGAAAAAGCAGCAGTAATGGAATTATAGCTGTGAAGGTAACCTTAGCCCATTCAAATTCCAGTCCACAGCAAACTGCTGACTGCTGTCCCAGAGAGCTACACTCTGGAGCGGCCCAGCAGCAATCTCATTGATTTCGGCTTCCTGCAGGAGTAGGACACCATTCTCTCTCACCTGGGCCTCCCTTGCATGTGTCTGGGCTGCTTTTCTCCCTTTTAAATTGGGTATCAAGCCAGTTATCATATATCATCCAATAATTACATAAGGTTACATTATTTGTAGATATATTATTAATCCATTGGTGGAGTGTTAAAAAAAAGGAAGATAAAAGAATTAAAGAGGAAATAAAATTCTCCTTCAATGGCCCCATGCAATTTTCACAGTTATACACTGCGTGGCATAATGTTGCCTCTCACAGGCTACAAGGACGAAGCTCGAAGAAGAGTAATGAGAATAAGGAACCAAGACACATGGCTCAGTCAGGATTTCTGGTTTCTGTTGCCAGTTCCAAAAGAATGCACTGACTAATTAGTACAACACATGTTGTTCCTGTGCTGCTGGTAAAAGGGATAACAATATTTCCCTCCTTTCTCAGAGCATGTCAAGAGGATCAGGTAGCCACAGAGCTGCAGCCAAAAGATTGCACTGCATTTCCTTCATCCTCTCTCCCTACAGCTTCCATGTGCACTGAAGCACAAATAGGTCTAGCTCTAAACACTATTCTTTCATTAAAACAGATGGAATGCAGGTAAGGATCCCTATGCATCCTGCTTACACAGGTTTTAGCACAGGTGAATGGCTCTGGGAACCATTCCTCATCTCTGTAAGGTTGTAGTCAGAAGGTTGAGCTACGCACTGCAGAGAGAATGCAAACACATATCACAGTCAAAGAGAGGGTCAGGCTCAAGTCAAATCCTGCTCTGGATTGCAAACTCACAGTAGACTCTGGAGAGACTGCTTTTCAGAACTGCAAACCTGCTCTTAGAGGGGGTGAAATACCCATAGTAGTATCAGAAGCAATGAGCTGAGGTGACTGTTTGCTATTTTCTCAGGAACTAGAAAGAAAAGAACAAAACAGAAATGAAAGATAGGGAAGGAGAGAGGACAATATAGGCAGCAAACACTCATCTGCTTCAAAATTACCAGAAAGGCACGATAGCAGGGAAAATCCTATGAAAAGATACTAACTGTCAGCAAGAAAGGGCTGCTGCAGAGGGGGATCAGCAAACAGCCTTATTCTTAAAGCCCAGGGATTTTGAATTTTAGAGAGATTAAGCAAACACATGATACTGGTGCAGGAGTAGAGTATATGTCCGATTCACTCTAAACATGTGTGAGTCTTAATACTGCTTTCATTGTCTTGATACTATTTATGACATAAGCTCTGTAAGAAAGACATCTAATATGCAGAGCACACATATGGTCCCCTTACTAAACACAAAATAGGACAGGCATTCCCCTCTAAGAGCAGCCTGCTTTACAGATCCAGCACAGCACAATACCACATTGTCACGCCCATGCTGTTCGTCCCTCCGGTCACTATCAGACAAACAGTAAAGCACATCGTAAATGAGCACAGGCTAAACGGCTAAATGTTTCTCACTGCTTTCAGGAAATTATTATTGTATTATGTACCCAGCTTCCCTACTTGAACTGTCTCTGTCTATCTTTGGGAGCCCAACAAACCAAACCATACCCTTAGGATGTTTAACTTCCTGTACATACTGCCTCTTTTTGCTAAGCCAGCCAAATGTGAGGTTGGCCTGCTTTCAGTATGTGACAGACCAAATTCAGACACAACTGGCCAAGTTCAAGCAAGGTATATGCCATGCTCTTCAAAGAAGATGATTAAAACTTAAGGAAACTTAAGTCGAGTCACCTTAAATCAAGGAAATGGGGCAATGCTGTAAAAGTAAAAGGGGGAAAATTATTTTGAGCATGTCTTGGAAAAAGTCTGGGACACATTCATAATGGCACGATATTCCTCAAGGGTGTTTTCTTAAAGGATACGCAGACTGGCGCTAGCCACAAAGCAGCAGGCTGAGAAGGATTGTGGGAGGGAGCAAGAGAAATTTGGGACAAGAGAGGGTGGTCTAAAGCAGTCGTGCTAGAAGGCTGAAAATAAATCAGCTCACAAAACTCACGTAGGTTGTTATGCAACAGTGCGTGAGATGCACAAGTATCCTCAGATCTGGTCATCAGTATCAGCAGCAAAGGCAGAAAAGAACCTTTTGGCATCCAGTGTATCAACTTCTGTACAACTGCTTTCTGCTTGTTATCTTAGTGGGAGGCTAGAAATATGATAATGTTGTATTTATTTATACATGTATTTATTTTAAATTGTATAAAGGCAACCTATTTGCAAAGGAACAAAGTGCAATTTCACTACCTTTAAGTGTAATTAATTAATTTCCTTGAGCTGTTATAAACGTGGCCCAAGACACCCCTGGCTCTTTTCTAGCTATTGGCTGATATACTGTACTGCAACTGTACTACTGTTTTCAAAAGTCAGGTAGAATTTGGTCTTCAAGTGTGTCTATTTACATTTTCTGTCTCCTACAACCAGAAAGTTCATGGCAAACATATGATAGACATGCGCTTTGATCACTCTACTGTTCTCCACACAAAATGTCTCCTCAGTAATACTGAGAAACTCTCTGGCCTCCTAGAGGCTCCACCAAAAAAATCCATCCATATCCTTAGTGTGTTTCTTTCCGTGATATATCTTCATTTCTCACAGTATGTCAGGGTCCTCTCTCTCCAGCTGATATTCATATTTCAGAAAGCTGCTGGGACTGAGACGGGAACACCGGAACTTATTTCACCTAAGTTTAGATCCAAAACTGGCAAAAAGGGTACAAGAAGAGGCCAAATAGTGTTTCACTGCTAGGCTGCTGGCCTTTTGTTGGTCCAGGGCAAGAGTAAACAAAAGTGAATCATGTCTGCTGGTGGTTCAGGACCCTTCTGACATGAATTTCGTGGATATGGATCTGATTTTTTTAGAGACAGTATCAACTCAGGAAAGGCAACTCATACTGTTATCCTACAAGCACCCTAAAAGCAAGGAGTCTTTGGGGAATACCTCAATGGCAAATACAACGAATGACTGCATAACAGAGATTCTCTTCCTGGCCATATAGATGAGCTCTTCAAGCCAGCACAAGAGTACGTGAGTTGCTTAAGCTACCTTCACTGTATACACATGGTGTACATAGCAAGAGAAGCTGGCAGACAGGCTATCAGTTTACCATTGTAGCCACGTTCAGTCAATTGAATTCAACAATTCAGCACTTTCCCCAAGTATACCGACACACTACATATCCAAACTAATACAGCCATATTAAAATTCCTCTAAAGGCTCTAGCTAAGGGCTAGTTTCCCTTGAACTGGAATCAAAGATATGATGAGAAAATGTACAGTTTTTTTATTACCAATTATGAGGGTATTCATGCAGCACTGCTTAAATATTATCTTCTAAAACTGATAAAAGGGCAATGTAAGGGTGAGTTCTTCAGAGAGCAGGAGACCAGACAATTAAAGCTCTTAATTACAAGGCAATACCCAAGAACTTAAAGATCATACCCAGACTAAACTCTGTCCTTTACACCAATGTTCATCCCCCTAATACACATCCCTTAAAAAAAGTCTACACATCATAATTCTCTATCATATTTTTAAAGAATTTTAAGAACATTTCATGCACCAGTTAGTTCAAAGATACTGTGATACATTAAAAGTTCAAAGCTGCAGCTTCTCTTTCCTTTTATACATCATTTTAAGAAGGAAAAGTTGCATGCAATTTAATATTCCTCTTCTCCAAGTGTTTGTACTTGTTGCTCTTACCCCAAGACTGTTACAGAAACTCCTTTAATACAGAGAAGAAACAACAGCATATACTGTACTCATGGTAGTGAAACAGACCAATCACATGTTTGAAAGAATAAGGGAAAATTCAGACAAAGAGTCCTACATGCACAGAGGAGCACAAGTCAATCACCCCCAGCTGCCTGCAGCTTCTCCCACTTAGCCACCATCACATATCTAGACAGCATCATGGTGGGTACACTACTATTGTGAGAGAAAATATGAGCAGGTGGTGCACTACTACCTCTAATTCATCATCTTAACCAGTGACATATAAAAAGCAGTGAAACATAAAGTGCTATTAGACCTGAAAAGCTGCCATAATTGCAATAGCATTGCTAACTAACCATTCAGCCCCATGTTCTGAGTAATTAGGGCAATGGTTTATGACCAGCACTTGGTGGCATTAGCAAAATGTAACAGGAGATTGAGCGTGACGGGTGGGTTGGTAAAGAGGAGGAGGAGGAGATGTAATTTACAGCTTTAAGGAATCACTTGTTAAAAAACATGTGTCCTTCTTTACTGAAAAGGAAAAAGTTCCCCATACCCTATTGGTAAGGAAAGGGGATTCAAGACAATGGCAAAGTGACAGTCTTTTACAAGAATGTTTTGACTTTTTTTCCCCCCACATACGGATTATGAGATTTTGCTCTGAAAAGTCAGCAGGAAAAAGAAGTCTAGCAGGCAGGCTTTTGAAAGATAAATTCTGTATGCTTAAATGATTTGAGAAAGATGTTACCTTACTTCCTCTTAGAATGAAAAGGCTGATGTAAGTTGTTGCTGTTTTCCCCATGGACGAGTAGAGAAACGACAGAGTCCAGGCGCAGGGTTACAAGGAAACAAGGCAAAGCCCCCCTTTAATGATTTCTCAGAAGGCTTTTTATATGTTAGTTCGCAAAAGTGTATGAAATGGCGTAAGGTAATTGGTTTTTGCCATCCACCCCTCAAGGGGATTGGTCAAGTTCTAAGACACCCATCTCTGGATGTTTTCCTAGTTAGAACCATAACAATTCTGCAAAACAATCTTCAAGAAGTTTATAAAACGGTAACATTGTTTTGAGCTACTGGCATGCGAAAGACAGAACTTTCACAAAAGTGCTTGCAGAGAGCTAAAGAAATTCTCTGCTGAAGCTTTTTCAGCATCCATAGTAAGTCACCTACACTGCAGCTCTATACACAGTAGGAGGGGACTGGGGGAGTTCAGATAATGCAAAGAAAAATACCATGGAAGGTGGAGAAGCTCTTGCTTCTTGCCCTCCAGTATTAGGCTTCAACAGTGAAGATTCTGCAGAAGATGCAAAAGATAGATATGCATGACTTATTTTTTCACGGCCATGAAGAAATCTACCCTGAACTCTAGCACAACTAAAGTTAACTGTCTTACTTTAATTTCTACCTGAAGTCCAACAGCAGTATCCAAAATGTCTTTTTTTTTTTTTTTAATTCTTTCAGTGGGGGTGGAAGAGGGGATTTTTGCCAGAAAATTGCCAGCAGTGATGGCTTTCCCACACTGTAGAAAACAGAAATGTGCAGACTGTTACATATCTACATTTGTCTAGCTTAAAGTTCCAGCCACACAATTGCGTCATGCTTTCACTTTTAAAAATTTAAAAGCTCTCTTATTAAAGTGCTGTTTACTACTGTAGGTAACTGTAGATTTTTATTGCCACTCCTCCATCCTATAGAATCATTTAGGTTGGAAAAGACCTTTAACAGCATCGAGTCCAAATGCAACGTAACATTGCCAAGTCCACCACTAAACCATGTCTCTGAACACCACATCTACATGTCTTTTCAATATCTTCAGGGATGATGACTCTACCACTTCCCTGTTCCAATGCTTGACCCTTTCCATGAAGAAATTTTTCCCAATATCCAATCTAAACCTCCCCTGTCACAACTCAAGGCCATTTCCTCTTGTCCTATCACCTGTTTACTTGGGAGACTGACACCCACCTCACTACAACCTTCTTCCAAGTAGTTGTAGGGAAAAACAAGGTCTCCCCTGTCTCTTCCTTTTCAGTTAAATACTACTCATCTCTCACTGACAAATTTTTCCATCCTTTTACCAATTATTATATTTAAGAACTATCTCTCCTGTAAGGTAATAGCAGCTGTATGAATAAGAAATGCATATCACTCACAGTCATACCAAGAGTAAATACATTTGTTCCTACTCGGTACTGTCCTTTAACATATCCAGAGAGTGATTTAGTCCTTTGACCACCATATTACCCTGAGAACTCATTTTTATCTGAGTAACAGACATGATCCTGAAGTCTTTCACAAAAATCAGTGCTTCCTAAGGTACTCTATAAGGATGCCTTACATACTTTATTTTAAAACTGATGCATTTCAAAACAGACACTTTAAAATGCATCTTGTTCAGCTGCCCTCAATTTACAATACAATTCAGTCTATCAGTGACATTTCATCTCTGAATGTTTGAACTACCCTCTGTTTGAGCCACTCAGCGCCAGGTGGTCTGCGACAAGGACTTGCAAGATACCATTTTCCTATACATATGTTTTTCGTCTCCAAACAGCTGTTTAAGGCACAACTCTACATTCTTATTCATTCAGAGGATGTTGCAATACAGGTGGTAGTTGCATTGTGAAGAAGAGAAAATAAGCCAACTCTGTTGGATAAGGCATAAAGAAAGGGTCATGTTGGGAGACCAGCTCAGCAGAAGAAAGCTGACATATATGAGTGAAGCAGGAATGACCCTTCTCCACATTTCAGATCACCCATCTGTGGGGCTGGATGCCTCTCTATATCTGAAACAAAAGGTTCTGAGACTGACATTGCTGTTCCAGGGTCTGCATTGAGGGTACGTGGCAAGGCGGTGTTAATGGGGAGAAATACACCTGACTAGCATGCATGGAGAAACAAAGGACTGAATAACCTATATTTTCCTGATAGGAATTTGATTTTTCATGAAGAAAAATCTAAATTGACTGTCCCTTCAACTTTTGTTTTTTTGGTAACAAAGTCAGCAGATTCTGATAAGGGAAAGCAGAGGGTTTTTTTCCTGCTGAAGAGAATATCTTTTTCTAGTGGGAAGAAGCTTCTATAGCCTCGTCCCACCTGCCACACACTGGTGCATGCCACATAACTGCATGCCTGGGGAAACTGGCAAAGGTAATAACATCTCCTCTGAACCCTTGATGGTGGATAAAGAAAAAGGGCACTTAGTCATTCTGCTGTTCTCTTTGAGCTGTCAGAGAGATGTGCTGCACCCATAAAACAAGGTAGGGGCTGCTGAGGAATCCACAGCTCCAAGGGAGCTTGTTCAGCTTGTTTCCATCCTCCAAGAGTCAGAGGCCTACAGGAGGTATTGTGGTAAGCACAACAGCAAGACTGGAGAGGGAAAAAGTGTGTTTCTAGATTCACAGCCATTTGTTCTGAGCCAACTGACAGAATCCTAAGTGGGAGGGTGAGGAGCACAAGGTGCAAAATTAGCCTGCATTTAAATAAGAGCCATGTGGGTTTGGAACCCCTCCCTCCTCTGTTTAAACAGCCCAGTGCTGCCATGAACAAAGCCTAAGAAGATTATGTTCTGTGAGGATAATCTCAGCTCTCTAGTGCTGTCTTGGCTTCAGAAACACAGCATTCCAGTTTTCTTGCAGGGTCATTTCTATCCTTTCCCTTCAGCTCCTGTATGCTTCTCCAGCTACTCTCTGGTTTCTAGGGTGAACTTTTTTAATGTTATAATTATCAAGGCTTCTTGGATTTTCATCCCATTCAGGCTTGAGAGAGACAGATTCCTCACCTGAAGATACTGGGATTAGGCGTCAAGCAGCTTTCTCAGCAATCTAGGTGCCCTTTTGGAAAGCAGAGGAGCAGCATTCCCCATGTGCATGGGGACCCAGCAGCCCAGAGCGCCTCACTGTCCACCCAAACACATTATCTCATCTGAGCATTAAATAACGCAAAAAATATTCCAGCAGCTCAAATACTGAGCAAGTGGTAATGATGCTGTCACTTTGGCAGAACGTGCAAATATTGGTGAAGATGGATAGCATTTGTGAAGAAGATAAGCAAGATGGGAGAGGACCCCTTTGATCTGCCCTGTGCAGTTCCCATCGCGGCTGAGGGCGCGCAGCTCTCTGCCAGTCCGGAATAGAGGTTCTCATCCTGGCACACCCTTTCCCACTCTCAGGCAGACTCTCTTGCCTTCCCCGCTGCAAGACCGTAGAACGGCTTGCCTGGCAGGCACTGTGCACCAACTTTAAACATGCTGAAGCCTGAAGAGTGGCATCTGTTTATGCTAGGTTTGAATTTGCTCCACGCCTGCCAGAAGACTGGAGAACAGGCTGTGTACGGTTTTCGCCTGCTTTAAACAGGTAAAACAGGTAAATGAATGTCAGAGATATTTTACATATCTGAAAATGCTGTGCATAATATGCCTTGGTTGCAAATGTTGTTCCTGTATTTTGGGGTACATGTTGCCTCATTTACATTACGAGTTGTATATGGAGCAGAAGCATAACTACCAAGAGAACTGATAAATATGCAGGAAGAATAACTGGGTGTCTTGGGGTGACTCTATCATGTGTATCCCCTATCATGCTCTACGCCCAAAAAGTAGTATTGTGCCTTTTCTGTGCCTTTAAACTGAGCTTGAAAAAAAAAAACCCAGATGAACTTTCCAAAACAGCTTCTCAAGGACACAGAGATAACACTCCTCAGTGTTTTTTCTGACTGTGGAAGGCACGAAGGGAGCACCCTGCTTGCTTTTTCTTCAGCCAGCTGTTTTTTTTTTTTCCCTCTTGGTGTGAGAAGGAGAGCTGAGTTTTGTTTCCTGGGACTTTGGTTTTTTCCCTTCTTCTCTTCTGAACTGTTTCAACAACATCAGAACACATCAGGAGAATTTTCTCCCCGAGGCCCGGGGGTGGGCCCACGCCCTCACCGACCAGCTCCGAGGAGGAGAGAGACCACACCTACAGAAGGACTCTGAAATCTTCCCAGGTTTCTCTCTATAGCGGGGGTTTTAGTTCATTATTTAGCATCATTATCCTTTTCCTGTGTGTTTGTTAAAATAAATAGTTTTTGTCTCTTTCCCTTTCCTTCGAGGAAAAATTTCCTTTTTTCCCTAACCCTGTGGGGGGGAATGGTGGTTGCAACCTGGTTTTTCTCTCAGGGGCTATATTACTAGATTTTGGCCAAATCAGCACACTGGGAAAAAAAGCAGCACAAGAACCAAGAGTCAAAACACTGTTAAGAGCTGCAGCCTTTTCCTAAGGTAGGGTCAGGGGTACCTGGAGCTCATTGCACAGGACAGGTACAAATCTCTTGACTTCTCTGTGCCAAGACCACAAGACCAATCTTGTCCAACATCTGGATGTCATAAATGCAATAAATAGCCTGAGAATGCACCTTCTTCCTCTTGTCCAGTGAAGGTTAGTCTGCATTGTACCTGGTCTTACCATGCTACCTTAGTCTTTCATTTGGGCTGTGGACACGGAACTCTGGCACTGACATGAAAGCAACACAGCAAATAACCAACATCACATAAATAACCAAAATAACTGTAATTGTTCTTTGTGGTACCAAGTCCTGCAGTGTTAACACCAAACAAATTCCTCTGCCTTCTATGGGTGTTTGGCCTGATTATGGATTATCTGAAGCAGCCTGTATACCACAGGCTACAAAGGAAGTAGAGCATCAGAGGAAGAAAACAAACATGATCTACTCTCAAGTTCACCCTCAGGCTTAAGAAAGACTGAAGCCAGTCAGTACAATGCCTCATTCCATCGTAGTTCCACTGATGTGGGGATGCTGCATCAATACTTGCCAGAGTCTTTCATATCAGAGCTCAGGATGGGAAATTCCAATTCCCAGTAAACCCAAATAAATGCCCAAACTAATTTAAAAAACAAATGCTGAAATAAACCCACTTATTCTAATGTAATTTCTTTTTCACTGACATGTTGCAAAGCCCAGCCAGGAGCACACCTGCTGCATGAAAATCTCAAGGGCATTTTATGAGATTTCCCTCAATCCCAGCAAAAATGGCCAAGAAATTATCTTGGCGTTACAAAGTATCATTTCTTAAAACACATTAGAAAGCCCTGTAGGATGCAATACAATCTCTCTAGTCAAGAACTTTCAATCCAAGGTACTTCCATCAGGGTATACACACAGTACAACTGATCACAGCCGTCCTGAGGTGGCATGTAGTAGCTACACACGGTACAAAGCAGTAAAAAAGGGATCAAATATTAACATGCTTCTGAAATGCTGTACAGACATTCAATGTCCTTACAGATCACACAGTTGCTCTGGATAACTATGACACAGTAAGCCCCTCAAGGTCCCTCTCCTGCTGGAAATTCAACATGCCAGGCAAGGAGCCAGCTAAATCACTTCTTTCTGTAAACATCCTGAGGCTTCCTGGTGCACAAGCTCCCAGTGGCTGGATGCCTCTGCCATGGATCAGCTCCCAAGTGCAAACCTTTCATTTTCTTCCTGCAGCAATCCAACTCTAAAGTCTCATGTCAGGCATTAGAAAAAGAATCAACAAGGTGAAGTCTGACATCACTTGGTGATGTTCGACATGAGCATGTGCATAGGTGTATATATAATTCTCCCTCCTGAGAATCCTGATCCCCCAGGCCCCATAGCCACACCAGCAAAGGAAGAACAATACCGTAGCTAAGCAAGGAGAGAAGTACTAAAATGTCAGCTACTTTGCATTTTTTGTGAGGATTGCCTCCAAAGTGTCTCTGTACCTCCACAAAACCCTCACCACTGCCTCAAAACCCATCTTGTTTCTCTCACCTGATTAGGAATTTTTATTCTTGCTTGTCTCCCCTCCTCCCTGCCTATTCCTGTGTCCTTGGTGTTAGTGTGTCCAGCAGCAGCTGTGTGGTGCTCTCCTGTCCTTCCCAAACACCTACTACTATTTGTGCTGTCAGTCACCCACAACTACTGCTTCTCCTGCACCATTCACTCCAGGCAGTCAGGAAAGTCAATTTTTGCCAGGCTCACTGTCCCCCGCCCCCACCCCAGCCCAAGAGGAAGGAGCACGCACAAGGCCCTGGGGAACTTTCATGCTCCCAAGCCCACGTCTGTACCCTAAGTCTGTCCCAAATCCAAACTGGGGCAAGAACTCGGTATATACCAACCCTCCCACTTAACATCCTAGTTTTCATGAATGGAAAACCTGGAAAAATGAGAGGGTGTGGAGGTGCCACATGATCTTATACTTGAAAGATTCAGATGACTGGGAGACCAGCACTTCATGGTGCAATACCGTATACATGCAGAGTAAATTTAGCTACAGCCTGACATTCTTGCTTTCCTGCTTGTAAACAGAGATAATTGTGCTTTCCTAATTAGTGCATGAGTGTTGAGACTAAACATCAAAATTCTTGAGGCACATCTTAGCATAAGAACAAAACTTACAGAGGCAAAACCCATCTACAGAGACCACAGCAAAGCTTTGCTTAGCTTACAGAGGATGTGTTCAGGGAAGGCTGATTGCTTCCCAAATGGAACAAAACCATCTTAAAACCATAAAACCTCCAGAGTACCTCCAACACTACCAGACAGACACTCTCCTTCCTCCCACAAGCTCTTCTGACCTCTCTTTTTTCTTCTACTAGTCATCCTAATACATCTTAACAGCTGTATACTTTAAATAAACTTGTATACTTTACTAATGCCAGTTCAACAAAGCTTTCATTTCACTATGTTTCCTCAAGGCATTCACAGCTCAGCCTCTTTCTTTCCTCCCAAAATCCAAGGTTTAAATGACTGTCTATAGCTGTACAGAGTGAAAACTCTGGGTATACATCAAATAATTCAGAAGTAGAATAAGCATCAGGAATGAAAACTGACTGACCTCTTAGTCTCTGAGCTCAGCCCTTCTGTTTTCCAAGCATTTGATGGACCAGTAACTCACTCTTCACCCCAATCACATCGAAACTCGCAGGTTCCTAAGCCAAACTCTTCATTGAAATAAAATTATCCCAGGGGTCAAAACAAAGAAGTGTGTGTTTGTTCTTCAAGTGAGATAACATGGCAATTGCATTTCTGTTCTCTTTGTAAAGGATTGCTAACGTTGTAGCAAATGATAGCTTCTAACCTACGCAGTACTGCAGCCTCACAGCAATGTCTAAGTGAGCGAGTTGAATCCTTTTGGCAGATTTATTCACTCATAAGGAATTCCTTTCATTATTTAGTACAAATAAAGATATACCTTCATGAAAGGCTTCTGCTGCTCATGATGCTCATTTTCATATTTGATACCTGAACAAACAGCTAGAGCCCTTTGCCTGTTCCACACCAGTGTGCAAGAAGGGTTCTCTTCTGAGACTGCTTAATTTTCAGAAGAATATTGGGTTTTCATACAGAATTGGATGGATGATCCACCAGATTCTGCTTTCTACCTTTAAACTCCTCTAAGGCAGTAAAAAGAACTTACAGCACACTTGGCTCATCCAGCAAAGCGAGGCACCACAGGGAGAGACTCCTGCCTTACCTCTACAGGCATTAAATAATGACTTGAGCTCTGTGATTTGAATACCCCTCTGTTAGAGCCCAAATATGCCTCTGACGCATATTCCCCTGTAGGGGCAGGGAGTGAACTGGGACTGCAAGCAGGATTTCGGACCCTCTCAACTTTAATTCTACATTAGACTAGGAGGGAAGATGTAGAGACCCTATATACGCCTTCCCTCTGCGCACACCTGCTCTCCTCTTACAACAGCGCTAGCCTGCCACCATTTTCAAAGTCCCCAAAAGATTTGCCACTGAGCTTTGCGAGAGAGAGGTGGGAGTTATTGCATTCCTCCTCCTGTTCTAAGATGGCTGCACACAATCCAGTGTCTTATAACAGCAACTTGTTACTACTTTGAATGAATGTGTGAACTGGGTTCTGCTGCCCTGTGGCAATAGATGGTATAAAGATGTAGGTTTTGTTCACAGCACAAAATGATACTTCTTTTCACATCTCTACCCTGTGTTACTGGCTGGCCCTTTAGTCCCATGTTATTGAAGATCCTGAGAACTGAGTGCTGATCATTTGCTTCCTCATTCTTCAGAGTCCTTTCACTAACAGTGAAGTAGCCTTCGCTAACTCATCTGTCCTCAAAGACAGACAATCCTTTTCAGTATCTCCCTCACTTATCCTCTTCAACAGTCAGTGCATCTCTTTTCCCCAGCTTTTGCCAATGCTAAGAAAACCCAAAGCAGAATTGCGTGCTCTGATTATGTCCAAGCCAGAAATTGTAAGTGCAGAATTTGCTAGGGGAAATCATTGCAAAATAAACAGAATGAATAAGATACTCCGCATTTTGCAAGCCTATAAAAAGCTGGGCTGGAACAGAGTGGGCAGGAACTTAAGGGCTGAGTGCCAATCAGGATAGCTGAGGGGTCTGTTAATTTATCCCCCAAAGATTTCCTTCTCCCTTAGGTTGTAACTAATAACACAAACTCCTATCTAATGCTACTAATGCTATTATGCTGGAAAGCCCAAATCCGAGGAGGGGAAAGGCAGTGTCTGGCAGCAGATGCCAGAAATCAGCCAAGATCAGAAGCAGAGCATGTCTTCTGGCTATATGTATGAGATAAATGTGGACTTCATTTTCATCCGTATCCCCCATACTCTGCTCCCCTGAACTCTCCCAGTGCCTCCTCTTCCAAAACTCTGCTCTGTTCATGTCGAAATGATAATTGTTAATTTATTCTGCTTTTCTGGTTGCTGTGCTAACCCACAGCTTGTGCTGCTTGGTGTCTAAGCAGCTTGTCCTGGGGATATGGTTAAACCTGCCTTTGATCAGCATTTAATCCTTCAAGGTGCTCTGGGGGCTGCAGTTTAGTTTCTATGTGAAAGAAATGAGAAAAGGCAGAAAGGAAGGAACAGGACTTTCACTTTTGTTCTCCCTCCAACCCTCCCTGTCTCCAAAAGAAACATTTACAATGGATTGGGGTGGTTGTTACAGTGGGTGAAGGAGCTGCTCCATGGGCCTGGCCCAGAACTGATGACTGTGAGAAGCAAGAACCCTGACCTTCAGGAGCCTAATCTTTCCACCTCCACAGGCACCCCAAAGATCCCTGCAATTTTATTTTTCAGCTAAATATAAGCTGCTTGTTAGGGAGAGAAACTTATTCTCCCCTCCCTTCCTTTAAGCTTTCATCGGGGAGAACAAGTAGAGGTAGCATTTTAAACAGATGGGAGCTAAGGGAGTCTTTCAAAGTAAATAAATAAAAAGTAACTTGCAGTTCCTACACACAGCTAAATATGAATGTCTAGATAAAGCCCTAACTGTGGGGTATAGCCATCTGCAGGAATGCAGAAGCTGCAGTAGGAAAACAAGAGGTGGAGCTGGGGAAGAATTTGAGAAGGCAAGACTAGACCGGATGAAGAAAGGCAACTGATGCCAAATATCCCAGAGAAAGCTACTTAGGAAAGGATTCTGTTAATGCTCTGGGACAGCATCTCTAGGAAAACTCCACACCTAAAATTACTTAAAACTATGTGGTGGGATGTCCACATCAGTGTATTGCCATGGCACAGGACTTCCCCCAGTGGGGAAAATGTACCATCCATTAAAAGAGTTTACAAGCACCTGGCCCTTGGAAATCAAAGAGCAGCATACTGTCCACTTGTACCCCACATTTTTAGCTTTAGACTCACAACGTAGAGGCCCCAGAATGGTACTTCTCAACCTCTCTGTTTTTGGGGCTTGATCATCACAATGATATGGCACGCAGTTTTCTCCTGTTAGCTCGATCACGTCAGCCAAGCTCTTGGTGTCACAGAAATGAGATACAATACAGTTCCTCTGCCTAGCTAAGATACTTCCAGAGTACTGATCAATGTAGTTGTCTAGGAAATGTATCATCAGGATATTAAATTTGGTTACCATTCCCCAAGTGCTGTGGTAGGTTACTTGACTTGAGATTAAAGGTATAAATCCAAAAATAGATGAAACTATAACAGAATGCTGCCACTGCTACCACCTATATATGGCTTGGTTTAGTAAACTTGGGATACACTGTAGCTCCTGGATTCTACTTGTTCTGCACCAGAATTGTTTTGTGCACCTGATGAGATGAGATGCTTTTTTTCTCTAGGCCTCAGTAATCTCATGATATTTAGTTGCCTTATGAAACTCAATTTTCAGTGAAATGGAATTAATGATATTGTCCTATTTCGGTAGGATACTTTTAGCTGGCTCTGGACATGTAAACAGCTGTGAAATTGCAAATAATAATTTATCTCATTTGCACTTGCTTACAGCTACACTACTGTAACTCTTTGTATGCTCATGTATTTTTGCTCTGCAACTGGAGATAGGATTTGGAATTTTAACCTGCCACTCATCACACAATAAAATGCGAGTCACTCATCCCCAGTATTTAGGAAGAAATTCTAGTAACTACATGTGATTTTGAAGTACCAAATAAACTTCACTGCTTGACTTATATACCGCAAATCTTCATGCCATGACACCATACTAAAGGACTGCCAGCTGAATGTGCAGCAAACAAATGAAAATCCCTTAGCAGTTACATACATGACTTGTTCAAATACCATGCAGGAGAAACATTTTTCATCTGGTATAGAAAATAAATAGAAACATGCCAGCCCCAATTAGACATATGTTAAATTCTGTGAAACACCCCTTTTCCCACACTTAAAACATGTGGAAAATAGTGATGATACAGGGTTAAACTGGTCTCCAGCAGAGTTTAAGCAGATTCCAGGGGTGACTATACAGGAGCTAGGTGACTATACAGGTGACTAGACAGGAGCTCCCTGACATCCTATGCTCTCTGCTCCATGGCTCTGAGCTGCCTCAGGGCAGGAGCAGAGCAGCCCCTTCCTTCCCTCTTCTGCTGCTCCAAGCCCTGCAGCCTTACAAGAACTCTTCGTTTCTCATCTCATGTTGTGCTCTGCAGCCCTAAAGAAAACATCACATTAGCTTTGCTGCAGAAAAAATCACTGCTACCCTTGGTGTGCATAAAGAGTTAAATCAATTACAAAAGCATGTCCCAATCCCTCTTAGCTGAGCTTCAGCTATCCTCACCCATTTTTTTCCTTCTCAGGCTTTTTCTATTTAAAAAAAAAAAAAGCGTAAGAAAAAAAAAAGGAGAAAGAAAGAAAGAAAGAAAGAAAGAAAGAAAGAAAGAAAGAAAGAAAGAAAGAAAGAAAGAAAGAAAGAAAGAAAGAAAGAAAGAAAGAAAGAAAGAAAGAATAAATACCAGCTAGCACAGCAGAAGCTACATGCTGATTAGAAAAATTTTGCTTTGTTGGGGTGCAGGTTTGCGGGTGGGAGCAAATGAAGCAAATAAATTGTAATAATCTTTTAAACCTGAGAGTTTTAGCTCCTGCATTAAGAATTTGGCAGTGGTATCTTCTAATCCCAAAGCCCAAGTACAGTGTATTATCCAGCAGACTGCATTGCCACACTTGACACATCCCTAAAAGCTTTCCGTCATGTGTGCAGTTTTATCAGCTACCTGGAGGACTAAAAGAGAATTCACTCACTAATTCCCAACCTCAGAGCAATCTTGCTCTGTTCCTTGAATGGCAGGGTGAATAGGGAACTATCTTTAGAAAGCCTTTGCTTATTCAGTTACACCACCTTGCTTTGCTACCAGCTCTGAGTCCAAACCATATTACTGAGTAGAAGCAGCAAAAGCATTCACTGGTGGTCTAATTCTGCTCTCCCTGCCTTGCCCTGAGGTATGACTGCCTCTGATGTGGACCATGAAAGCTGATGAGCAGTTCACAAAGGCATGATGAAACACTGCAGGTCAAGACATGAGGAAAAAGTCAATATCCAAGTAAGCCTGCAGGAAGAATGTAAAGAGTCGGCATAAAAATAACATAATTGGAACATAGCCAGAAATGAGGATTAGCACTAGACAACATCAGTGACAATGAATGATGAGGATTCCCAGTTGCATGTCTTATACCAAAAATATCTCCGCAAGTAACAACCTGCCCCAAGAAGAGTGAGCTCAGCGCTAAAATGCTGGAAGTGTCAAATGAAATCTAGGTCCACATAGTGCAGTACGTGTCTATGGCAGGAACCAGTGTCACACCCTGTGGTGAAAGGACAGCAAACCTTGCTGCAAGAGGGAATTGATGCAATCTAATAGAAAAAATTATGCAGCTGGAATAAACAGGAAAAATATCAGACACGAAATCCTTTTCATGTCAAAAAACTAGTCTGCTACAAACCAGTTTTATCAGTGATTTACTAACTTTGCTTCATTTACACACTAACACTACTGCAGCCACAACAACATTGTTAACTACAATCTGCTCTAATGCATTTTGGGAATATATGCTTCTGTATCTCCTAGGTCTCATCTTCATTTCTGGGCATAAGCCTTGAAACAGCATGTTTCTTATTCAGAGTGAAAGACCCATCACACTGCCTTGTCAATGGTCACGGTGTGGCACAGTCCCCAAAACCATGCTGAACCAACTTCTTGGTCCTCCATCAGAGGGATAAGAAAACATCACTCAGTTAAAAATAGAATTTGACAGATTTTGTATAATTAATATTGATGTTTAACAACTCCAGATCTCCTGCTCCTTTGTGAGTTCATCCATAAATGCAATATGGGGTCTGCAAGGAACATGATAACTGTCCTTCGATCTTGTCCTCTTTCGAGTTATAAAACAAGACTTCATATTAAGATGTAGGGCAAGGGACAACCTGCTTGGAGTTTTGGTGTAGGACAATATACTGAATGCATTATTTTTCCAAGTCACAGCTTCCCTTCTGGATTCTGACAAGGAAAGACTGACACACCGGATAAACCAGGGAAGAAATTACATCATATGCAATCTGTTACTTTCTCTCTTTCTCTTTTTTTAAGACACCTGAAGCAGATAAAAAACAGAGAGGGGGGGTCAGATCCCCACTGGGTGTAAGCTGGCATAGCTCTGCTACAGTCACTGAGTAGAATGAGTCAATATATTGATACCTACTGAGAAGTTATCCTGTGTATCTTAAATATTAACACCAGAGTCAACATGAAGGAAAAGGGAAAGCGGCTTTCACCTCATCTGCTCAGATCTTCAGCCTAATGAATGTATAAGTTCCCTAATGAGCACACGCACACACATACACGCACACACACAGTCATACTTCTATGCTAAAATAAGCCTGCCTGAGTCAGAGAGGCACTGTGGGACCCATCTGCCCCTGCTGATCAACCCCCTCCTCCCATCCACCCACCTTCTGCCCCAGAATACGCCTTGCTCTGCTGCCACACTTCTGTGTCAGGCACAAAGTTCCCTGTGCAAGCAGAAGAAATAAAAATAATAGCCTAGGCAGGCTTCCAAAACTCAATTATCTACCTGCTTTTTTTTTATTTACAAGGTAATTGGTCCACATTCTGCTATTACTGGTATCAACACAAACCTGGAAGATTGCAGTTAAAGACAGCAGAACCGACCTAGGATGAAAACCAAGTACTCTCCTGCTGTATCTGAACTTAAAGCATAATTTGGCAGTATGTAGTATGCATTCTTGCTTCTTCTTGTGCACATCGTACTAGTTCATGAACACATTGTTTAACCTGGGGAAACATCAGAACTCTCCTTCATAAATGTATTTCAATCCAGAGGATCACACAAACAGAAGTGTCCAACAATTGGATTTAGAGGAAACCACAGCTGAGAGGCTGTCAGACGATGAGAAAAATCTTATGGTATTTAAACATATAACAGCCCAGAAACAGAGAGTGCTGGATATACGTGTGAAGGTACCGTAAACTTTTTGTATAGCTCTCTTTCTCTTAACTGCTGGAGCCAGTTAAAAAGATGATTTACATGCTCTGAAAGGCTGGTCTTTGCAGCCTGGAAGGGGGAATGAAGAACAGAAGCAGCAGTGTCCTTTTTGGATCCCAGCACAAACCATACACCATAGGCAGGACCTATGTACTGCCCTTCACTGCAGAGTGAAGCTTTCCAAATTAGGTCCATTAGACTCAGTATTTGCCTCATATCTCTCTCCAGCACTGGCAGACTGGAGAAGCCTCGAGAATTCTCAGCTGTGTCATGCAGCAATAGAAATAATCCTGTTTTGGTCTCCCCTGAAAATCTCTGGCATGGATGTGGTTATTATTTGTCTTAAAACAAAGTTGACTGTGGTCAACAGCCTTCGGGGGTTTGTGCTGGATTGGGAAAGTTTAATACCAGACATGCTGGGCAAAGGACTAAAATACTCTCATGCTACACGTCAGGAATAAACACAAGGTGATTCAACTCAAATCAACTCAATGTCTTCTTGTTCCTGTCACACCTGTAAATGCTACTGACTGTCATCTAGCGATATGCTTCTCTAGGACAACCAATTTTCCCATGCAAGGGAAGTTAATCACAGTTAGATATGAAGGACTATCCTATTCCTCCTTGTCCCCAGTCTCTGTTTCCTTTGGCAGTGTTCTGGTGCCGACTTTCTTAGATAATACAGTTGCTTTAATGTTTCAAAACTAAAGACTTCTTAAATTGAAAAGCGGTGTTCTAAAAATTGCAGTATTTTACTCTTCAACATTTTTCATTTTTACAACATTTTAAATGCTAATTCTATTATCAAAAATGTTATTGGAACTGTCATCAAAATGGTTATAACTGTACTAAACCCCCTTAGAACATAAAAACCAAATCTATTTTGAACCCTGTGAAGAGAAAAAGCATCGAAACCTCTATATTGAAAGGGTAAGTTGAGACACATTTTCCAGCCCAGCTCTGTAGAAAGGCAGGCAGTTAACTCACTCCTTGCTGCACTCTCTCCTCTCTTTTCCACACTGAAATGTAAGAAATACAAGCACTGAAATGAAGATAGCATTCATTTCCTTTCAACACAACACAGACTGAATTTTCCACAGTCTACCATCCTACCTACAAACCTACCAAGCAGTGTTTCTAGGGGGCTAGCTACTCACTTGCCCACAATTTCATGTAAAAATTATGAAGTATACAGGTTATGGACAGTCTGAATGAACTGCTTTACTGGCGCTTTGCAAGAAGAGGCACAGAATGCTAAGTGGTCCTGACCACATGTATACAGCCACTGCTGCTACACGCACACACCAATGGTAGCTGCTTGGGTCTCTAGAGCTATTCAGGCTGTAAGAAGAAAGACCAGCGGATAGGAATTAGGGATCCTACTTGCCTTTTACCTCTAAAATGCCAGTGCTAGTGATTAGTTGCATGTGAAATCAACAACAATGGGAAGGGAGAAAAGAAAATCCTTTTTTGAGACATGAATTACGATCTTTTTAAAGAGTAATGGTGCACAGATCTCCCTCTTGTTTAAATGCTCTCTGGGAGCACAGCCTTACAGAGGTTCGGTGCAACAACTAAAAGGGTTGTCATGTTAAATGGAGCCAATGATGGCTAAATCTCAATCCCCAGTTAATCATTTGCTCTCACCAGCATGGTAAAGCTGAGCATCCCAAGTCTCCAGGACAGTTCTTCTAATGGAATAAGCAAAAAAAGTCAAGTGAGATGTTATCTGAGCCTGCCTGATGAGATTGCAGTTTGCAGACAACCCTGGCTTATCTTAGCTGATGAACTATCATGGATAAACAGAATGCATCAAGTCTGTTTCCCTAAGACCTTGACTTGCTGGTGGTAGGGGAATATGAATAACATCTAGGCAGCTCAATACAGATTAAATGAGGAACTGGATAAGATCATGGTGTTAATGAATATGCCTTTTAAAAATATCACCAAATACCTAGCCCAATAACTACACAATGCAAAGGATTATGCTTCTGGTATATGTTATTTTAGGGCAGGTAAATTAAGGTTAAAATCAAGGACTCTAAATATAGTATGTAGTTGCAAACATACATATGGTTTTCTATGTGTCCCCTTACAAGAGTATCTGACTTTTACATAATCAAAAGCTATCCATCTGAAAATTCCTTGCAAAGCTGTGTCACTATCACAGTTCTCACACATAAGAGGAAACTGCAGCATTGGCTAGGATTATAAAGCCAGAACATGCAAGATACAGAAAAAGGTTCACAAACCCTGCTTTCCTCTGGATTCACAAACACTATGTCATCAGTGATGTTAGCAAGAAACAGTTTGGTAAGAAAGACATAGAAATCTTGCAAAATGAAGACTGAATGTTGTCCCACACATCTGTGATCTCATCAAAATTATATATTCTGTTTGATAACTGCCACTGAGAAACAAATTTTAAAACATCTAGGCAGGCAAGTTGATAATGAGTAGAGACATGCAAGAAGTATTCATTTATGCAAATGTGACTGCATTATATGTGTCTGAACAAGTTATTGTAATGCATTGCATTAATGTACCAGATTGTTTATCCTAAACAATGTATTGCCTAAACAGTGACTTGTTCGGGCTTTAAATTTATTTAGCTTTAAACACCCAAAAAATATGGGTACCTAGCAGCGATGGTGGGATGGAGCCACAGTTCAGGCTTGCTCCAGTAGGAGGTTACAGACTGAAATTTCTTGGTGCAGAAGCAGTGCAGAACTTCACTCTGAAATATTTTCATAACAGAATCAGTGACACTTAAACAAGCCCACAACTACAGCTGGGTTTGGAAAAACCTACAGCACTGGGTTATTACACAGTGGCAGTTAAAATAATACAATGACTTTATAACTGATGCATGACACTGCTCCACAGTCTTTGAATGCTTTTTCTCAGAATCTCACTGGCAGCAATTTCAATTTAAAAATTCCTCTTCAATTAAAATCCCAGCTACAGAGTCGTAATACAACAAACATTCAGTTTTAGGCCTAAAACTGTGCAAAGAAGCATGGTTTAGAATACTCACTTCCAGAGCCCTAGTTACCTACAGCTAAAGTCCAGACATTTTTCTCATTCCTCCTGCTGTTCAAGCCACAATGTACCAAGTACAATAGAAATAACAGCAACTATTTTGGGAGCCTCCTAAATGGATTAATGCTCATGTAACCCGGGCTTTCAGAATGGTTCTAATGGCATAGATGTTTTTGTTTGCATTTGTGTACAAATCATTTTATGACTAGCATTGGTTGAGAATTTTCCACTTAAGGGTAATTCATCAGAAGTAAACTATTTTTAGGGATTGCTCTATATTCAGTTTTAAACAAGTTTAGGCATTTAACAATACGGTTTCAAGATCCATTAAAAACATGCTTTGTTTGGAAAGCTTAATAAATAAATACTTCAAAAGGTTTAAAAATGTGAAAGATTGAATTTTTTGTAATGATGTTGTTATACCCATTATGATTAATAGTTATCAATGAGCAAGATATGCCTTTAGTAGACCAACCAGTAAAGAAGGAAAAAAATTCAAAACATAAGGAACATAAACTGTATTCAGATCTAAAAATGTAGAAACAGCTTTCAAAACTACATGCAAGTTTAAACCAATAGCTCTGAATTTAACACTGTAATCTAATAAATTAGTCAATTTGAGGCAAGAGTATTGCTACCTGTAGATCCATGGGGAGTGATACTAGCAATGGTAACAGGCTCTCTCCCTCAGTTGAACAGAGAGAGAACTAATTATTGCCTATAGGATATGAAGAGTTCACAGGCAGCAGGACATAAGAAGAAATACAACATACAATAAATCATTATTGCTATCCTCCGCCCTTGATTTTTAGCAGTTACAAGTTTTAGTTTCTAAGATCTTTTTTTGAAACTGTTTTGCAGGACTCCCTTGAGGATCAGGGCTAATAGGTTAGAGTGGTTATTTGTGAAAAATGTTCTCCCTCGTTAACTGGATGTTTCTATTTACTGAGCGTCTGCGTCAGTTTGCCATGGTACACAGCAGTTTTCTGTTTTCCCCAGCTTTGGTTCCATGAGGACCTTTGCTAGCACTGGCTGACTTTGCAACATTGATTAATAGGTTGGACCACACATGTGTTAAATCCAGGGCTCTGGACTGTTTACTGTGAGTGACGTTTTACTACGGCGACTACAGAAACCAAGCAGTCTGTGGCTTGGTTTCATTAAATGAATTTTGTTTCTGGGGATGAATTTGGCAAGAGCGTTGCAAAAGTAGTCTGAGGCTACAGGCATTGTAGGGATGGAATGAGTTTTGGGAGAAAATCTTTTAATTATATTAGTTTTCCTGTAGAAGTTTAATGGTTTTCTGTTTAAATTCCTGCATATGGTGTTAAGCCATAAGCAGATGTATACAATGGGTGTGTATGTGCACAGAGAAAGGGTTGTATTACTGTTATTTTGCATCAGGTTCTTGGATGTTTCACAAAAAGATGTGACCAATCTCCCTCAAGCAGTAACTGTTTAAAGAAGATACTTGCACTGATCTCCTCTGAATTCCTTGGAACAGCCATCTCAACATTTTCAGCTTTTTGGGGTTTTGTCCATATCAGAGATGGAAAAAAAAAAAATCTTGAGTAAAATAGATGGATTCTCTGTACCCTACTCTACTCACATCATATGTTACAACAACAAATGGAAGTCCCTTCTTCCCAGGTCGTAAGTTCTCTGGAATCCCTTTTCTGTGGCTGAGTCTACCAACTGCTAGACAAACACAGGTGATCAATAAAGATTTTCTTCTGAAGTTGGTACGATGTACAGCCAAGGCTGAAACTGGGATGCTCAGGTCAGAGCTCTTTCTATAGATAGGCAGGTACAGACTGTGACAGCAAAGGAACTGACGTGACCTGTAGCCAGCGGAAAGCACAGGGCCAGCACAACAGACTCTTCTTGATGCCAAATGTCTTCTGGTTTGTAATGGTGAAAGTAAGATCAGGCTGGTTATGTCTTCCAAGATTAAGAAATATGCAAGTATTTCAACTCCCCATTACCACCTGGGAGTTTAGAACATGCAGAGGTGAAGCTCCGATTTGTCTAGAGTGACAGCAGAAGGCAAGGTCAAACCCTGCCCATACACACAAGTTGTTGTTTCCATATTCCTGCTTAGACTGCTCTGCCTCTTTCTGTGTGGGATACTCTTACGTGAAAGCTGCTCTCTTGAAGATTTACATTAGTTTAGATGAAAACCCGGAATAGAAAAGACTTATTTCTATGCACCATGGACTGTAACTGAAACACTCTGTAAGTACATGGCAGCTGCTGTTTGACACTGGACACAATGGGCTTAATGTCACATTTTGGAGGCAGAAGAGAAAACATTTCTGGCGGCATTTAACATGGCTGAGGTTTTATTACTAGACACAAATGCAAACAAAACCAGCTTTTCTGCAAAGCAATGTGTAGTCTCTCTCACACACACACGTCATACTTCTAGTCTTCGGAAGTCCAAGATTATTCTGGGACTTCATATATATTATTATATGGGTTGCTATTAGGAAGAAAAAGAAGTCCAATGCTGTAATTCATGTGCAACAAGCCAAATATTTCAGGAAGATACGGACAAGCACTGTACCAACAATCTACCTACAAATCATATTTTTTTAAGGAAAAAAGTATTTTAGACATATTAGACTCAAAGTACGTGGATGGATTAATCATGATGGTAAATGCTTCCTGGTAGTGTCAAACTAATTATTCATGTGCCTCCCTTGCCTGTGTATATATTTCAGCAAAGAAATCCTAGACAGAAACACAACCATGCCACCAGGAAAGAGCAATGTGAAAAGTGCACTGGACCAGATGCCACCAGTGCCAGATCGTACTGTCAGCTTTGACTTTGTGCACAGCCACATTCAGATAACCTAAATTCTATTAACCTCCAAAGCCTGTTAGGTGCTTCCAATTAGGTGCCCTGATAACCTGGACTGAAGTGACAGAAGGCAGTAAACCCTGGAATTTCAGCAGACCTCGGACTGTTTAAATGTGGGAACAGTTTCTGACTCAGCAAACTGCTTTGCCTCTCCATGTCCCATTTTCTCATCTTAGAATAAGAAATACAAAAAGTGGTTTCCTGCCCTTTATCAGTGCTGTGATGTTCTAAGAAGCTGCATAAAATGTTTTGAGACAGCAATTTAAAAATAGCTAAACAAAAAATGAGTAAAAGAAAAAGACTTACTAATACAGAATGGCATATAAAATTATTATAACCACAATGAAACTGCAATGAGTCTCCTGCTCAGTTCTTTACAGCATAAGGTGATCACCATTTGCGAGGTCAAGGAAAAAAAATACAAGCCTCCCTTGAGATATACAATTAAGCATATCAAAGAGGTTATTTGCGTCCATCTGTAGCATCTGGCACTGGCCACAGTCAAAGAGACAGAATACCAGACCAGATGGACCAGTGTGTATGGAAATTCTTATAATGTTCTGTGATTAATTTCTTCCTTCAGGTTGGATATGTCGTTTCAAATTGTGTATCAACATCTAACCAAAATTGGTGCTGACATATCATTGATTGCACTGTGACTTTATCTGCAGCTCAGCATTCTGGGACAGTTTAGTCCCTTGCTTACCTCAACTCTAAAGCAGGATTTCTTTATCAGAGAATTTCTACATTCACTCACACATTTTCCAAGCCTTGTCCTCAGAGATTACTGGCAGAGTCCATGACTCAACTGTAATTTGAACCAAAAATCTTTTTTAGTTCCTGAATCTTTGCTACTGTAAGACTGTAGCCTACAAGACTGTAGACTATAAGACTCCAAATGATTTTTTAATAGTAAAGTCTTGTCCATGAACTGATAGAGCCTAGGTTTGTACGGCAGAATCCTAAAACTTCCCCACACATTCTTTTGGAATGACTGCACCGTTTTTCTTTCATTCATACAAAGACATGCAAAGCAAGGGGTATGTAAAACACCAAACAGAAATCTTGTCTCTTACAAGAGTCACCCATTGCGTATTTTTATGTTTGAGGATCATGTAAGTAAGAATAATCAATTATTTTTATTGCTTATTTTATTTATAAATAATTTACTTTACAAATAGTTATAAATCATTAGCACTGCACTATAAAATGATGACATTGCATTATTATAATACATCAGGGACTTTGTTGCCATATTTTAAACTTCTTGACTAACTAGGCCTTCTGTAAGCATGGTGAGGTTCAGCTACATGAAGGCCAGGGACTGAATCATGCTCTCTAGAAGGTGCCCTTGAATCCAGGAATCCAAAAAGGTTATAGAAAAGGGTTGCTGTAGAATGGTTGCTCAGGCAGTGGAATGGGATAAAAGAAAGAGCTCCTGCAGATATGACTGCTTTGTCTTTACACAGTGTTTAGAGGGAAATAGTCTCCACACACAGCCCCTAGACCCTTCCTGAATCTGAACTCAGCTTCCCTATGGACATGAATTAAGCATCATCCTAAACCTCAGCAGAAATATAAAGATCAGACACTGCTTCTGAAGAGAAGCAAGTTTCCCTGAGGAGAAATACTACACATATCCCTATGTACACATGGAGGGGTGCCCTGGCAAAAATGCCCACTATTCAGACACTGCATTTGAACAAACTGCTCCTCTTAGTCTCTTGTTGTGCAACAGAGGAGCACAGACAGGGCAAGCACACACCCCGAGGCACCAGTGCCGACTGCCATACAACCCTGCCTTTACCTGGGCCTGTCCTAGTGACCTTCTTAGCAACACAAATAAAGGACTGCACAGCTCTCCTCTTGCCCAGCAGCAGCAGCAGAATCTACCCTTTCTCCCTCCATAAAAAATGTGCCTTGAGTCTTTAGACTGATAGGCAATAAGCTAAATTTATTAATGTCTTGTTCTAGATATTGACAATAAGACTTCTGAAAACACATGGTTAAAAAAAAGTAATAAAAAAGAAAGCTAAATAGGTGATTCAATCATCACAGTAACCGGATGTATAAAACATATGGAATACTCTGAAGTCTAGATTCAAGGTCCAAAAAGTGCGTGGCTAAAAGACCACACTGTACATTGAACATCAGCAACATGGGGCTCTGGTGGACAAGATGCATATCCCATAGCCTTCTGCAGAGCACTTGAAACTCCTCAGCTCAGATGAAGAGGAGCCAACAGGGCAGCCCCGTTGCTGAGCTCTAATCCTGCTCCTTCCTGTCCTGTTTATTTAGTGTATTTTTTCCTCTAGCTTCAAACTGCCTGTGTCTTTTCTTGAGAACTACTTGGGTCTTTAATGGCTCTTCTAATGCTTCCCTCCTTTACTTCTGATCAAAGAGAAAGAAAGGATGGGAACGAATTTACACTTCAGCTTAATTTCCATCTTCTTCCTCTTTTCTCCCTCCCCTCTTCTTTCCTTTGATTGCTGAAATCACCTCAACGATTTTGTTCAGTTTTTGGTAAAATGAATTGATTGAACAGTTGCAGACAAAATCTAACTTGTGACAGGAGCAGAAGACAGCCAACAGGGACAACGAAAGTAGAGGCTGGGGTGATACAGTCAGCTCTTTGGGTCACTGGTCTAAAAAATCCCCTCAGATTTCTAAAGCCAGTGAAGAGAAATGCATGTCCATAATGCTCCTTGAAGCAGTAAATGAAACGATCACCAGCAGCAGAAACTGCTCTCACAAAAAAAGGACTGAAACAAAACACTGCATTTAACCACACAGCCCAGGCATTTCCCATGTATTCTTAGGAAAAGAATCAGTATTTCTTTGAAGAACTGGCTTCCTAAAAAGGCACCCACCCTTCTCAGGACATTACAGGCATGAATTCCCAGGATTTCTTTCCAAGAGAGTACCAGCAGCCATACCACTACGAAGTTCCTTAAATTCCAGGGACCAAATATTCTTGCTGAAGTTTGAAAATATCTTTCCAGAATGTTGGGAAAGAAAAGTAACAGTATAGTTCTTTTCCTTTCATATGTGTTATGTCAGGATCTAACAAGAATCTTAAAAATCATCATATTTTTGCACTACAGCATAGACAAACTGAATCACCTGGCAATGTATGATTCACCATCCCGTATATCAAGGTAAGCCAGGAGCAGAGCTACGGGTAATGTTTGGGGGTTCTTGTCCTCAGTTCTGTTCCATGCTGCTGCTGAGGAAAAACCTCTTCAGCACTGCTCATTAACAACTGGAATATGGCTTCACTGACATCAGTGGCAAAATTTCTCACCAAGGAATGTACAAAAGGCCCAGGTTCTGACCGTTTTTCAAACAGCCATGAAGTATTAATTAGACCAGCAGGGGAGGCTGCTCATTTGCTAGTGTATATTTCCTAGTGACTGGATCAGAAAAAGTAGCTCAGTATACGGCTTGTTAAGCAGAAATTAACCTGTCTGGAATAACAATTACCTGAATTGAAATAAGCTTTGATATACACCACTAGCAGAATTTGCCACCCTGCCATCCAAGCAGAATTTGGTACCTTGGTATTTGGTTACAAGATATATTCTTTTTATACTAAGCAAATGCACATCAATTCTGAAGGACAGGCACCCACATCACCTTATTCTGTTCCAGACTACTGCAATCCTGGCATGTTCGTAGTGCAGTGTCAGAAAAGTAAGTTACCAGGTAAATGGATGTTTGTAGGGCACAGACACTTTTTGTCTCTAGATTCTCCGTGGGAAAAAAAAAGTTTCAAAAGAAGTTAGTAAGAATTCTCCGCTCTGCTTCTCTTCTGCAAGCCTCTATAAGGTGCTGAATACATTTCTCAAGGAAAATTAATTTCTTTGTCTTTTCCTTGTCTCTAATGAACGGCCTCTGAATGCATGAGGGGACAGGAAGGAGAGCAGGCGCCATGGTGAGATAATAAAAAGTGAAAAGGCATTCAAAGCCATCAGTATCTTCCAAACTTACTCTGACAGAAATATGCTGGACTGTAGACAGCAGAGCAAGATCAGGGAAACTTAGAATAGCTTTGGCATTCAACACTAAACTACAAAGAAAAGACGGCATTGGGGGAGCAGGGGTCCTCCTGCAGTCCTACAGAGACGTTACACAAGCACATGACTAGATTTAGGCCACATAAATTTAGGATTACACTAGGTGCTACCCAGGTGGCCAGCATTCCTATTCACTGTACTCAGTGAATATCAGGGAATGACAAACTCTCCTGTGAAAGCACAGAACATGGTAACTATCAGTAGCATAATCAGAATACAAGAAAAGCTGAGATGAGCTACCATTAGACAAGTAAATCAAGAACAAATAAAGGAAACAGAAAAATTTCAGGTTTCTACCTACTTTTTCCACTTTCATCTCACCAGATACTAAAAGATCCACAGCGCTTGTAAGTCAGAAAACATGCCTATATAACTGCAAGCTCCAAGAGTCTTTGGAGTGAAACTCTCAGATGATCACCATAACTCAGAGAAGTTACAAAAGATGAAGGCTTTAATCCAATAAACACAGGGATTCCTAAATGTTAAATCAGACAGTGAGATTCTTTCCAGAGTAGAAGCCAAGTAGAGACCTTGGCAGAACCCATTTTCTATGTGTAGTCCCATCAATGTAACAACCACATAAAATTAATCAGATCTTTTTTTTTCTCTTTTTCTTTTTTCTTTTTTTTTTTTTTTTTAATTCTCTTCTTCAGAAACACTTCAATTCTTCAACAGTGTCAGGTCTATTGTATCTATTATGTGTTCTCTCCCTTAACCACCCTGTAGCTGCCTTCCTAACACTACTCGGGGAATTTCCACACTCTGCTGCTTTGTCCTCATGCTCATGGTTGAAATCTTCACCAGCAGTGGAGGATTTGTGCACTGAAACATTGGTAGCTGAGACAGCAAACCTGCAGAACTAGCTAGACAGAAATATTTCCAGACATCATCCCTGTAAAGTCTCCACTATCTGGGGTTATTAAGCAAACCAGCTGGAGCAGGAGCAGAAGGCTGCTGTAACTGCAGGATCCAGCCATGACAGGAAGCCATGAAAACCCTCACTGGGCAGTGCAGCAGATGAGCAAGGAAACAAAACATTCACCAAATATGTCCAGAAAATCAGTTCTTGTCATGGAGCATGACGTTAAAGATCAAACTCTTGAAAAAAACCAACAAACTTCACCCCCTTCCAATGAATTGATCTTCTTAATGTAGATTAATAATCTCCCAATACTTTGTTCTTCTTAATGTAGATTAATAATCTTCCAATAATTTGACCTGATTAATATGCTGAATTTATTCTAAATTCAAAATCAAGTTCCAAGGATAGCATGGAAACTGATTCACTCTGAAGCTATCAAATGGAGCCTGGACTGCTGACTAAACTTATGGTACTCTCTTCCTGAGCCCTCTGGAAAACAAAGTCTTCCCTAACTCTTTACCATGTGGTATTCACAGAATAAGCAAAGAGTCTTTTTTTAGCAATATATTTATGTCTTTCTGATTCATTCACCCTGTCCCTTGACCTTCTGCAGACACAAGACCCTCTATAGACTGTAAAATACTTCCCCTTCTTCTGCCCTCCATCGTCAAGAATGCAAAAATATGAAAGATGCAAAACTAAGAGATGATAAAGTAAACCTTAGCACTGGATCAATTTACTAATGTCCTTTATCAGCCCCACTATTCATGCTTCACAACCACTATAGCTCACACTAACTTCATTTTCATCTTAATACACCATACAGAAAAGCAGCCTAAATATACATCCCCAGATATAAAGCGTATAATCTGCAAACTACAGGAACAGGCAGATCATTTCCATTAGTTTCTTATGTAGCAAAAACCACAATTTACACCCAAAGCATATAATTATATTCAAATTCTAAAAGACAGTTTCAGAAGTACTTTAAATTCATAGTTTGGGGGAAAGTCACTCAGGGATATAAGTAGTTGTTTTAATGTGCAAAAACAACACACACACACAGAATGCAAGAGAAGTAATATGTAAGAGTGGTGAGAGAACAATGGTGAATCACAGGTCCCTGGCTCCAGTGGCTGCCTGGAGTTTGGCACAGCCAGCACTCTGCCAAAACGCTCTCCTGCTCCTTCAGAAACACTAGTGCTGGAATTTGGCACTAGAGCCTGTCCAGGCTTTAAAGCCATAAGGGAAAACACTATTAGGATCTATGTTCAGAATTTGAAGGCGTTTTGCTTGTCTTTCAAGAAGAGACACAAGCAGGCTACTCTTTTAAGGTTCTCTGACATCTAAAGCCCAAGAGGACTACTGGGGTTTCATCCATTTCTGTGGCTCCTTACCAGGGATCTCAAAGCACACGGATGCACCAGAACTGCTCGCCTCACCTAGGTGAAAAAATGGTTTTCTCTTCATTTCACAGACGAGGAAAACACGTCAGAAAACAAAGTAATGTCTTGTCAAGGTCGTACAACAAATCAGAGGCATCGGTCAACTGCATGTCTTGTGTACAGAGGTTACACAGAAGACACGAAAACCATCTTTTTTTTTTTGCTAGTACAAATGACCTTTCAAAGTTATCAAAGCCCACCAGGACAGCCAGGACAGCAAGTGCAAAAAAATAAAAGACACAAAAAAACCCAAAAAGAAAACAAGGCAGCCAACCAGCACAGAACTGTCATCCTGGGCACCTACATAGAGAGCTGGTCTTCTTAAAGCACAGCACACGGAAAAGGAAAAAATAGAAGAATGGTCATCCTTTGTACTTCCCAGACAAAACTTATGCCTTGCACTTAGAAGTGCCAGCTCTTTATTTGGTTATCTTCTGTACGGCAAACCATGGAACTTCCCCACCACCAGCTAGAGACTATTCTGTTCTTGTCAGTATTGCCACATTACATGACCTAGGTGCATTTTCCTCCTTCTAGTGAGATGTGTAAGGAATTTTGAGCTCTCAACAGCACAGTATAGCATAACCCAGTGGCTGTCATAATATTGTTCAAACATATAGGTTCATGCCACAGCAAAAGAAGAGAAAGGAAAAGAAAACATCAAGAAAAACCGGCCAGAATTATTAAGAAAAAAATCTTATATTTTTAAATGTAGAAATATTATAAAAGGTAAAATTCTCCTTCTGCAGTATTCTGACTACATAGCTGATGTCACATAACCCAATATTCTTTACAACTTCAATGCCTATACAATGCATACAGCAGGATCCTTCATCTGTCTTTGAAATGTAGTCACCTCTGCAGCAGAATGTGGCAGTCACTTGAAAAGTCAGGGCTCTATTACCCAAAAGCAGAAACGATAAAGAAAAGAAACCTCTCTCCAGTCTAAACTGCAAAGGAAATACAGGGAGGAAGAAAGCCCTGATCTAATTCTGACTAGGACTAGCATTCCCATTTTTGCAAAATGTGCTATGAGATGCCGAGCAAGCACAAAGTAGCTTTCAGTGGAGGGCTTTTTTAAAAACATCTTAAGAGACTATACCTTAAGCAGCACCGGTCTGAGCAATGTTTCAAAGAGCACAGAGACATATATTAAATAAGACTGACAGGGTTCAACAATAATATTAAGTTGCTCACGTTCCAGATCTCTTAAGATCATTGGGAACTCCTAAGAACAAATACCAGGTGAACAGACTTTAATATCAGTTTTGGAGATCAATGCAAACTATTCCAAGATGATAACAGTTAATACAGTGCACAGAACGAGAAGTCAAAGCACCTGATCAGAAACTGTTTCATATAAAAACATGCAAGGATAAGTCAAATAGCAACCTCATTTTGAGGAAACAGCCTCTGTACATACCAGATTTTTTCTGTGTTCAACTACTGAAAACTGTGCTTTCTCAGAAGAGCTACAGAGTCAGCACACGGAGGGAAAAGCCCAACTATGATCACTTAAAACTACACGGGAGTGAGTATGGATGCTTCGATTTCTGGATAGCCAGCTTGAGATAATTTAAGCAGATTTCACCTTCCTTTAAAAATAATTAATCATTGTTAATATCTCTGAGGAAGGGAATGTAAATATTCAGGCATACAGCAGCACTAGTCTTTGCCAAAAATTAGGCTTCATTGTTGATAGGAGAATAAAGGCAAGCCACAGAAAGTAGAGAGACTTCTAGCTTTTCACCTTTGCAGAACTTAATTGCAACCTTGATTTCAGCTCTGACTGAAGTTCATTTTACTGGATCACTGACTGCTCTGTACAGAGTGATTTTTTCCCATTTTGTTAAAGCTACCAACCTTTGCTCAAAGTAATCCTCTGGTGATGGAGGAAACAGGAAAGGTCCTGCTTTGTACTGGGGAATGGGCAGTGCCAAGGACAGGGAATTCGTTTCCCATTATAAAGAAAAGGCAGGATTGCAGGAACATAGAATCTTGAGATGAGGAATAAGTCATATTGGAGGAGCAGCAAGGACATATGCATTTTAAAAAGGGTACACTGCTAGAGCTGTGTGTGGCAATCTTTGACACTGGTTTGCAGAATACCTGCCTATTTTATGGAAGCACTCTCTTGATTTGTCCAAGCATTCACTCTCATTTGCTGATTTTAAAAAAGACATTAGAGAAGGAAATGCTTCATAAAAATAACAGAACTTCTAAGAATTGATTCAGGCCTGAGAGTTTAACCTACAAGATCTGGTGACTGCTCACTGCCAGTCCTCACAACAGACCTACACCTTTTCCTATGACTTGTACAACAGCCTGGGCTAGCCTAGGCCCCACAAAGTGAAAATGAAGAGAAACGACCCCGTGCCAACCATTGCTCCCATAGCTGCAGAGCAATCTCTGCAGGCAGGGGCAATCTGCACAAGGCATCACACATCGCCTCTGTGCACCCTTGCTCCACAGCCATTAAGGACAGACAGAGAACAAACAGCTGGAGGAGAAAAAGAGAAAGCAAATTAATTAATTCATCACTAAGACAAAACATGCACAGATCTCTTCATTTTATCTCTCAACCAGAGGCACGCATTATTCATCAGCTGAGGCAATGAGGATGTGGAAAGAGGGGCTGTGAAGTCACTGCTGCAGGCTCTGGTAAAGCAGCTGACCCAGCACAGTGCTAAATAGCTCAGGGGAGACAGGAGGATTCAGCACATGTGAACTTTCAATAAACACAGCCCCAACTTTGTTCCTCTCTCTGTTTCACAAGTCCCTAGTGAAACAAAAAGGAATCATGGCTTTCCCCTCCTATTATTCAGGGATCAAGATTCTGCCAGTCTAGGAAGGTCCTCACATGGAAAAAAGATTTGTTCTAACTTCCTGAAGTCCCCTGCCTGGCCAGGCTCACTCTCCTGCTGACAAGGAGGTAAACCTGTTAGAAAGACTTTCTCCTTGAGAAGATAAGCTGTGCCAAGTTTTGCATCTGCAGGTTGCAGCCCAACTACCAGAAAGCACCAGCTCAGTGATTTCAGAATTAACTCTCATACCACCACCACAGTAGTGACTGCCAGATCTGGGTCTGGTCCTGCTCAAGATAAGCCACAAGAAGGTTTTCCACTGATTTTAAAGGAGCACTAGACACAGACTCTAAAATTGTTCACTGCTCGTGAGACATTTATTTTTCCTCTGTGCTTGATATTCATTTGCTTCTTCAAACAGATTTAAATCCACTGGGATGTAGAAGAAAAAAGGAAAATATGTTTAAATACAAGACTGAGTCACAGTGGTCAGCACTGTGGGGCTGGAAGACAACACAGCAGGGTGGCCATGATTCTGATCTGATTCCTTCCAAAACCATTATTAATGTAGCCACCAAGTAGGGCAGAAAGCAGAATGAATTTCTTATTTCCCTCTAGGAAAAACAAATAATCAAAATCCCAGGGAACACAGGGAGTGCACAGCCTCCTTGGGATCTGACTCCTCAGCGCTGTTACGGGTCCAAGTTCCAAGGGCCTCTGTTGTGCAACAGTGAAAGAACACACAAAAATAAACCACGCATGTTTCCAAGACCAGATGTCTTTCTGGTCTCTTCTTCCTCTCTCGCACAATCTCTCTGTCCATCCCACTCACCCCCTTATTCATGGCCAAAGGGGGGTTGTATGATGGCTTTGCTACAATGCATGATGAGGAAAGCAGAAAAAAAAAAAAAACAAACAAAACAAAATCCCCCCAAAAATGCAAAAAACCCCACAAAAAAACCAAACAACTCACGCTGACTTATGCACTAGCCTGAGCTCCCTGAGCTTTCTATTTCTCTTGATTCCTTTCTGCAGTGAGGACACCAAAAAAATGCCTGTTTCTCTCGGAAGTTGATAACAGCTTTTGCTCTTGGCTCTTAAATGAGGCTTTGCTTGACTTTCAGGGCAAATGGAAAAGCCATCAAGGAGAAAAGAACTATCATTTCTTGACCAGGAAACAGACTGCAGACTCTCCCACAGACTACTGCCTGCCTTTTACAGCAAAGCCAACCGCTATCACATTTTGTGACATCCTTCTCTCCTTTCCTCACAAGTTACCTACGAGCCAGACTTTGCTATCCCCTTTCATCACAGGAAAACTAAGCTACAGAAGCTGAGCTGTGGAAAACCCTTTGGGGCAGGGACTGGCTGATCCCTCATATTTCTCACTTTAGCACAACAGGGACTCTCTCACATGGTCCTCAAGCATTGCTGCAAATAACAGGGCTCCTGCTGCTAGTGATTAATAACCCATAACTGAGTTTCACATGGGTGGTGCTTAACAGATGGTCTTGATGTCTGGCATGGCATTGGTTCCCTTCCCATGTGGGGCCTGAATGTTTCTCTTGCATTTTAGCATGGATATGAACTTTGGAGCAGAAGTGGGAGTTTGATAGACCGAAAGGATAGTGCCACTTGTGTCTGCAGAAATGGCTGAACATCTCCCCCTCAACCTATTGCACCCAGTGCCACTTCAGTCCTGAGTCCTTGCCTCTGCAGCACGGTGCTGTTCTGCAGTGCCCTGGGCTCCCCCTCCCGCACTGCCAGAGCATCGACGACCTACCCTGCAGAGCTCCCTGTCACCCTCTCCCAATGCCCTCCAGCAGCTCTGCCAGAGCACCTCCTACTAGCACAGCCCTGCTTCGCTGGTGCTCAGTTGTGACCTGCAGCATCTGCCTCCTGGCTTTGTTCCTGAGCCCTTTCCCTTTCCAATGCGCCTCGGCTCAGACCTGCAATACCAAGCTTCTTCTACAACTCTGCCAGTGTACCTAGAGATTTCATTGGAGGTCCATTCACCACGGTGCCATTTGAACTCTTCAGACTGCTCTGCTGGTCGTCTGAGTACTCATCCGGGGCACTCCAGGTTTCAATATCCCTGTAACCCTGACACAGCCCTGCCAGCACATCCTCATTGTCCCTGCTGCAGCCATGTCATGCGGCATTTCAAACAACTGTGCCAGGGCTCTTCCTTCCCTTAGCTCTTCTTCAGTGTTCCTATGCCTCATTTCTGATACTGGTTCTTCTTCCTCTGGCCCTGCACAGACATGATTCTGTAGCTGAATAGTCCTATGATGGAAGGCCAGACCTGACCCTGACCTGCAGCCCTGGAGGGAAAAGGCCAGGCCCTGGCCTGCCTGCCTCTCTAAGCTGATATGACTGAAAGCAGAAGCTAAGGGACACTGGACAGAAGACTGGAGAACGTGGAGATGAGGGAGAGCCCCCATGTCAGCTAGGCCTGGGCCAACTCCTGTCAAGGTGGGAAGACTTGGGAGAGCTGGGCAAGAGGCTGTGTAGGTCCAGCTGCTGAGCATTGCTCCGCATTTCAGGGGCAGGATGCTGGTCTTCTCACTCTATCTTGACATCTCTCAGACACCCTCTCACCCTTCTCCCCTGCTGCCAGAGTGAAAACCTACTCCCTTTTATTTCCTGCCCCAGGGTTTCCCAGGAAGACAGTACCAGGTACCAAGCAGGAAACCAGGAGCAGGAATGAGATCTCGCCTTTTCCTTTGTACGCCCCTTGCTATCCTCACCCAGGAAGGCTGCGAACGCGCAGGCAGGGGAGGAGCGGCGGCGGCAATTCCCCGAGCCCTCGGCTGGCCCTCCCGCAGCTGGGCGACCGGGAAAACGAGGGTGGCCGGCAGCGAAGATGCGCTGCTGCAATGACCATGTCAGCCGCTACAAGCCAGGGAGTTAGTGATTCCCTGTCGCAGGACCCCAGCGGGACAGGAGCGGATGCCCTTCCGCCGTCCCGAGCTGTTCGGCGCTGCCGTCTGACACAGAGCGACNGACCACACCGGCCGGGGAAGTTGGCTCTGGAAGCGGCGCGTCCTCAGCCCCAGGCTCTGCTCGGGGAGGGGGCAGGGGAGGAGTGAGGGTTAATGGGGAGGGGAGCTAACGGCACAAATATGAGGGCCTGGGAGGACCCCCCTCCCCCGGAGACACAGCCACCGTCCCTGCTCCCCCTCTGCTGCTCCAACTGCTCTGCAAAAAGGTTAGAAAGAAACAAGAGTGGGAACCCACCGTGTCCTCCTCGGAGGGAGACAGGGGAGCGGTAGATAGAGATAGGCACAGAGTGGTGCTTGCTGCCGTGGAAGTGATGCTCATACTGAGCCTGAGAAACAGACGAGGAAGAGGAGGCAGAAGAAGCCACGTTAGAGGAACTCCACACAGAGCTGACGATACATCCCCAAAAGAGGGAGCACATCCACAGGGTCCAGGCGGGGCGGCGTCCCGGGCAAATGCTGGGGTCTATTCTCAGGTGCATGATCAAGGCACAAGACACCTACAGACGGGCAGTCTGAATTCCAGCCAGGGAGAGAGAATAACGTTCATGATGCCAGGGGACCCATGCTAGCAGAAAGGAGAGTCGCTTCCGAGGCTCTAGGGGTGTGCGTGTGTGCTCAAGAGGAAAAGAGACAGTGTGTGTGCGAGAGAGCGAGTGCTAGCAAGGAAGGGGAGGGATGGGGGAAGGTTAGTAACCACACAGAGACGAATAAGACGCGCCGGTTCCCAGGGCTGGATCTACTGTGGCAAGAACCCCGCGGCCGTACCGAGCCTCCAGGAGCGCGCAGGAAAGCCGTACATGTCCGCGCGAGGGTCCTGTTCAGGTTCCTCCAGGATCACGGGGTCCCTGAGGACTTTTCCCTGCCTGCGATCCCTGTCTCTCACTTTGCTGAGAGGGACTATTAAAAACGAAAAAGAAGAAATAAGCCAGAGACCCCAGGTAAATTTTTGATTCTTTTTTTTTTTATCCCAATTCCTGGGGTTTCTCTTGATTCTCCACTAGCAAGTGTTGCAATGCAGAACTGCTAGGACACGCACACGCGCACACAAACACACACAGGGATCTAGATTGTTATCCTCCTTCCACCGAATCCAGGCGACCGAGGGCTCAAGCCGATTAACCCTGCGCAGCCGTCGAGTGCATCGTCAGGTCCTCCCGGGCGGGCGGGCGCGTTGGAGCAGCCGGGGCGGGCGGCGCGGTCCGGGCGCGGAGCGAGCGGAGCCGGGGGCGGGTGCGGGCGGCCGGCGCCAAGTG